>OZ010671.1:72591098-73191098 GCA_963932185.1 Troglohyphantes excavatus | reverse complement strand
AATATTTTCTTTTTTCAATACGATCAGTATATTAGACGTTATTTTATGTTAAAGTCATGATATTAGAAAATTTTGAAAACAATTCATACATTTTTGGATACTTGTCTTCCAATTTTCAAAAAAAAAAAAAAAAAAAAAATTAGGGATATAGATTAAACTATTGGCTACAAATGATCCAGAGCGTTTGTGAAATTTCGATTTAGTGTTGTAGTTATAAATTTTTAAATAATTGACGAAATGTCTGAAATAATCGTCAATTATACGGGTAAAATTTTAAGTGATAAATTAAAACTGCTCTAAATAGTTCAAAAGTATACTTTTTTCCCGTTAAAAAAATATAGTTATGTTCGTAAAATCTTTCTTTCTTGAATGGTATCAATACTGAAATTCTATCTTAAAAAATAAATTAGATGTAACTATTTATGTGAAGTACTATAAATATTATTAAAAGATACTCCGGAAGGAAATGCCAACATTGGCAAAATGCCAACGTGTATTTGGCTGCCAACGGCGAATTATTATTAGCGCCAATTCTCAATTATCTTACTTAATATAAATATAAGTTGGCGATTAAGCCTATTTATTCTTGGCGCGTTTATGCTGTTGTTTGTTTACACATGTTTCGCTTTTCAATGAGCACAATTGCGTTGAAGCAGTTCTACAGTTGAGTTTTTCCAGTTATGTGGGGGGGGGATTGGGGGGAAGCATGCCCCCCCCCCTCTGTAAACTTGAAACCTTAAAAGTTTGGAATATCGAGTTTTAAAAATCATTGAGTTGGGAAAATTTATGCCTCAGGCAAATTAATATTATTAGCAAAGGAAAGCGACGGACTACTAGAAATTGCCCAACTTTTATTAAGATGAAACTTAAATTAGACCTCAAAACGGACCACTGCATTGGAACATGCGTGCGACAAATCAATACTTTCGAAAGAACTGTTTAATATTACCTATAAAAAAACTGAAAATGTCTTATAAGTTGGAACTGGGAATTTTTTTAGCATTGTTGTGTTGTGCAATTTCGAATAGGTAGGTGTGGTCTGGTTAAATAACGTCACACTAGAGCTGCACATTGAACTACTGGCGTTGGTTCGAGCAAACGCCCTTGATTTGTTATTGGTATGTATTTACTTACTACATCAAGGACGCTTTGGTTCGAGGCCTTTCTCAAAGAAAGACCCGGGAACGATGCCTCATATTGTTAACAGTGGTCAGATAACGAGGACAACACTTCAGCTGGTACCCGATGTCCTTAGGTTGGGAATTTTGAATCGTTCAAGTTCGGAATTTCGGATCGTTAAGTTGGGAAATTTCTTGTCTCAACATACTAAAAATAAATTTGTGTGACAGCACTGTCAGTAATAATTTATATAACTAAAAAAAGTATTGTTGTTATGACACATTGTCATTGCCTACAGTGTATGAAGCCGGTATTGGTTTGCGAAGCAAACTAAAGAGGATTGCGTAGCAATCCTCCGGGGGTTGGTGGAGCGTTAGCGGAGCAGGGGGCGGAGCCCCCTAGTTTAAAACAAAATTTTGTTGAATTATAAACAGTTTTGTTTAATTTGTTAAGAATTTATATTCCATTGAAATAAACTGAATGAGGTTTTATTAATATTATGTGTTATTTATAAAATATATATTTAATTATATTTAAAATGAAACTTTAGTTTACATTATTGTTATTTGATAAATATTATTTTAGCAATGGTTTAAAAATACTTATGTCAGCTTTTATATACCACTGGAATTAATTAAAAGAGGTTTTATTAAATTAATTTTACACAATATTCATAAAAGTAAAAAAATAATATTTAATACTTTGAAAAAAAAAAAATTCTACATCATCATTTTTTGATAATTTTAATTTTACCAATTGTTTATAAATACATCTCTTTCTAATAAAGTTAAAAAAGAAACAGATTTTTTTTTTTAGTTTTCCAGTTTTGAAGATATGTTTTAGAAATTGTGAAAAAAGGAATTGCTTCTAAAAATTCGCTCAAATGTTTACGATAGACTCTTTGCACTGCATGGTGCTGAAATTCACATGACGTCATTTCAAGATATAAGTGACTCTACGAACATTTTTTATTGGTTGTTTTGGTTTTTTATGACCATGTGGTTTGTTATTTACCAATCACAGAGACTAATTGACCATGCGGTTTGTTAATCCTTCAACATTTTGATCTCCAGACCATGTCATGCATAATGTCTATTAAAATGGTTTGTTATTCATTTTGCAATCTAATTATGAGTAAATTATTGATAAAAAAGTTAAATAGTTTCAAAAATGGATCATTTTCTTGATGTTTGAGAAGCAAATCACAGATGTCAATGCACCGGCACAAATTTCTTTCCGTAAGAGCATGAGGAACCCATATTTCAAGCTTTGAGATTAACCCTATGCGTTTCAAATGATTATGAACGGTCGAATTCGATAAATTCAATCTCTCAGCGGTCTCACAAGTTGTTATTCACCGGTTCGCATCAATTAATGCCTTTATTGTGTGTTCGTCAGCTTCAACTGGCCTTCCAGAACGTGGCGCATCTTCAACATCAAAATTGCCAGATCGAAATTTTGTCAATCAGTTTTGGCACTTGCGTTCTGTCAATACATCTTCACCATACAGATCGGATAATTTTTTTCTTGCTTGAACGCTATTTTTACCTTTTCGATAGTAAAAAAATATGACGAAAATGCTGCTTTTCACTTTCCATATTTGGAAGGGTACCAACCAAAAACTATTGCGTAGAATCAATCGAACTTTTTCACAAGCAAGCCTTGCTTTTCCAGCGTGAATATGCTGCGTGAATATTCCATAATGAATATGCGGCTTAAGTGTGAAGTTGGCTGTGAAAAAATACAAGTCCTCTGTTGGGAAAAAACAAATTTACTTTCAATATATGTGTGTTGCAGCAGCTGCAAAGGCGAAGGTCCCTGGCCGCGCCCAAGCCCCGGTTCGTCCCCTGGGAGGAGTATGTGAGTGGACAGAACGTGCACATCGGAAGACCCATGGTGTGCAAGCAGACCAGGAAGCACTTCAAGGCAACACTAGCAATGGTATACGAGCACTTCAACATATCCCTTTTACTTCGTCGTTTCAGTCCCAACTTATATAAGTAAAGTTATAATAAAAAATATTTTTCTTTAAAAAAAAAATTCCTAGTCATCTAAATATGACATCTCATTTTTTACAGAATTTTTAAATCACTCATTTAGAAAATTAAAAGCATTAATGGAGCAAGCAACTTCCATTTTGAACCATTCGGCTGAATTAAAGCTAAAAATATTTACTTCATTAGCAAAAACAGTCTAATATTGACAGATTTTAGCAAAATTCACAATAGCAAAACAATAACTTTTCTTTGTTCAGCTCTCTATGAGAGTAACTCTTGCAATTTTCACTGTTATTTAAAAATTATCCTAAAAGCTAACAGATTGCTCTAAGCTTCCTACTCACGCATGTGGTTACCATGGAAACCCCTGGGTTCCATCCTACAAATGTGTGAACAGTTGGTTTCAGACGAAAGGGTTAAACCTTTTCTGAGAAATAATAGGAGGGGTGTTGTTGATGCTCGTGGGTTCCCTGATTTGAAGAAGAACTTCCGATTAAAATAAGCTTTTTTTATTTACATGATGTGGTCAGATATACCTCAACTTTTGGTAAGGAAATTAAAGCATATTTGAAGCTGTACAATATGCTCTGGGGAACATGCACCTTCATAACTTCGGGTTTGGCTGGTCAGTGATGAGTTCCCTTTTTACAATTCGATTTTGAGTTCCCTTTGGTCGATCGAATAACGACGTTGGTGATTATGCAAGAAACAAAATTTCACATAGTGTAGACACCTGTGGCATTCTGATCTTTCAACAAGAGTTTTTTTTTATAGTCTGTCATCGTTCTTCCCATTTCACAGCTTTCTGAAATGAAAGTGCAGCCCTGTCACTAACAAAAGCTGTGAAATCTCAATTTCAACAAAAAAATAACCTTCATCATTTTCCCCTTGAATTAGATTTGACTTAATAAATAATTTTATTATGTTTTAACCACAATGTGATACACAATGTGAAGTAATTAAATATCCTTGTTGTATATGCTTACACATATAATAATATAATTGTAAATTAATGAAGATTTTTTTCCTCTTTAGTCAGAAGAATTTCCCTTGTCCGTTGAATCGTAAGTAAAATCATTTATTTTGTGATCCAAATAGGTTCATTCTAGCTCACAAAAGCTGCTGGTGTGAATTACAAGTCAGTTTTCAATTGCAAAAGTAGTAAAGGGGGCACTTCTCCAAATCAATTTTCATTGAACATTTTGGCGCAGAAGGCGGGTTTCCATTTCCAAAACCGAGATATCGATGTCAGGTAAATAAGTGGGTTGAGCTACTTGCTGTAGATCTTCCGCGATTGAACCAGTAGAATGGAAAACTTACCTGACATCATTTTGGCAATGAATTATAACTTATACGGAACTATTACTATAAGATGAAATAAGTCATTACAAAATAGAGAATGTGTGTGTTCAAATTAGCATAATAACTCGTCTCAAAATGGTGATTTGAAAACTAATGAAATTCCAAATTGCGTTTAAATTTGCACATGCTTGTTATATATATTATGCAACTATTTGTGCGCATACATGTAAAACTTGGCAACATTAATTTTGACACCTTGGCGGACTGCCCCCTTATTCTTTACTTTAACCATAATAGTTTTCAAAATCATTATTGCACAAGGAAGCATTTTATATTTTCAAAATATCAACATATTGACAACAGCTTTTAACCTCTTATCGGTCAGCATCACAAACATTCAGAATTGTCAGGCCTGTATGGTCAGCGTCAAAATAAAAAAATGTGCTAAGAAAGGTAATTTCACTGCATTTGATGACTACTAACTGAAATTTGCTTTTATTTTTTGATAAATCCTGTGGAGTAATTTAATATTTCTCATTCAAAGTATAATATTGATGTATAAATTGATGAGTTTATTTAGTCTAGTGATTCAGAAGACAATGATATCTCTCTATTTAAAAAAAATGTAAGCCCTAGGGGGAATTTTCAATACTTTCGCTGTTATTCAGATTTAATTTTTGTATTTTAATATTTCAATTTTTGTGTTTTAATATTTCAATTTTGTTAAAATCCTGAGATTTTGATAAATTCTATTAACGATAAGTGAATTTACTTTCTAATGCACTTTTATCAGTATTTTCAATAATTATTTTTTTATAGATATATATATTTAAGTTTTTTGTAACAGACAGTATTTTATGAATTTATAAGTGGGAACATTGCATGCAAACTAGAGATTAGTGAGCGTGATATCACTTGTGTGATTAATTACCAGTAGGTCAAGCAAAAAACTCTTTCTAACAAAAATATTTGGATTTTTTTTAATTCGTACATTTATTTTCAAGAATAATAAAAATGCTTTTTCGGAATGGAAATTCTAAAGAAAAGAAACACCAACCAAAAAGGGATTAATATCTAAAAATGAGTTTAAAGCATTTTAATTTTAAACTCTTAATATTACTGTCAATTTGTGTAATTTTTTATAAACATTGCACAGATTATCATGGTTTCTTTATGATTCTTTATATAATTTTATTCAAATAGGCTTATTAGTCCTATTTAACTATTATTGATGAGATATTAAGTTTATAACATAACATAATGTATTTTGTGACAGTGAGTTGTGAACTATTAGCGAATCACCTAAGATGCATATAAATTAAATATCAGGACATTACTTCAAGTAGGAAATTAGTTTTAATTAAATAAGAGAAAATAATAATTAGCTTAAAATTGTTATTAAAGTAAAGTTTTTTTATGACCTTTCAAAAGTGTCAAATAATTAAACAATGAAGGGATTTTATTTAAAAGTATTAAAAACTGATTAAACTATAGTCGGGGACAACCTAACTTGGACCTATACATTTATGCTGTAGGATTTGATCCTTCCGCAGAGAAATATAGTTCAACAACCATATTGAAAATGCATTTAAACCACATTATAATGAACAAAACTTTCAATATAGTTCAAAACTAATTCATGTTATTGTCAAATTAAACAGTTTTTACTTTTACATTTGTGTGTATTTTGGCATTTAATTAACTGCCGACGTAATTCCAGCTCCAACGAATAAAAAGCTTCATTTCGACTGCGTCCAGTAATCCTTGAATTTGACAAGCTAAATACAAGTATTCTCGCGCCTTTGAAATTTTGTTTTTTCACTTTCTTTTCGATTTTTATTTTTTAATCCTTTTCTGATTTCGTAAATTTTGCTTCAATTGTAAACTAATGTTTTTCATATCTCTTTTTGATTTGTTGTGGATTGAATAGATATTTTTACTTTATTAAGTGTTTCAATAAAGTCTAATAATGAATGAATCATGAAAATAATGTTTCAGATCCATAAAAAAAAGGAAAAACGTTTTGTAGTAGCGTAAAACTTATTGTGATTATATGTCAAAAAAGTTACAAGATTTGACGTTGACAAAGGAATAAATTTAACATGAGTAATTCCTCTTTACGGCGCATGTTTGATTGGACGTTCAGGAAAGAAATTATACAAGCTCGTCACTCTTTCAAAAACTAGCATGGAACTTGCAACACTCCCAATTACGAAAACTCTGCTGTTCCGTATATTTTGAGGATTGATCTTTCAACCCTTCCTTTATTAAAAAGAAACTCGATCATCGTGGGATCTGATCAATGGGAGAACATTTGGACCACCACAGATTTAATGTGTACAATTCCCCTTTACACGACGAATGTTTGGTTGGACGGCGAGAGAAAAACGTGCACCCTACCGATCACGAGCCCGGTGTTATTTTAAAAACTGGTATCGAACTTGCAACCTCCGATTACTAAAACTCTCATCTTTCCAAAACGTTTGTCAGTCGAATTAACGTCGCACTAATCTGCACAATGAGCTATTGGTGACAGTTTGAGATCCATCTTGAAGGAAAAACCCGAAACACTGCTTCGTAATTTTGGATTATGGTTAGAGGCTGAGGACAAAACATTAATTGGCCCATCACGCAACTTTAATGGACGTGTGGACGTTGAATCACAACAAATTTAACTGGTGCCCCTGGTATAGAAATTGGTATAACACATGCTTTGTACGTTACGAACTGTAGGCCAAAAAGGCGGTGGCAGGCGATATCGTAACTCCTGTTTGTCATGACACACACAGAAACTGAAATCTGTCTCCAGCTTGTGACATAAAAAGCATGCGCCATACTGCTTTCTATACAGTGGTCGATGATTTAACGTGCACCTATCAACTGTACATTGTGAATATTTTTTAGTGCGTGTAACGAGCGATATTCTGAGAACCCTCCGATTATGTTTTACCGTTTGTTCTTCGCCCTCACTATTCGGTCGGACGCCAGTGAGGATCGAACTTAGGGTAATTGTGGTCACAGTCTGGCCCTGGAACCATACGATTACAACCTCGTTCGACCAGGTGAGGGGCTTGACCAATGTGAGAAAACGTAGTCCCTCTCCATGACCAATAGAACATTTTAACCACGACAGATTTAATGTGCACTAATCGCCTCCAAACGTCAAATGTTTAGACCATGGTAGAACGGGCTTACAACCTTCCAGTTAGGAATTTGGCGCTCTTTAAAAATAGAGTAACCCACTGATTGCGAGTTCGAATATTATATCGAGTAGTATATTTTAATAAATTTTGCTTCTAAAGTACAAGTAATTGTTAAATTAAATCAAAACAAAAACATGCATTTGCAAAATCAAAACGTTGAACTTTTTTAAACATATAATTTCTTTAGTTTTTCCTAAAGAAATAGTTTTACTTATGATTATTTATTAAATAGTTCTGTTTTTGTAATAGTTTGTTTTCGTTAGAAAATCGCTGATTAAAATTTTTTTTAAATGCAATCCACAATAGTATATTTTTTTACTTTACTTATCAGCGAATGTTCTCAAAGATAATGGCCGAAAAGATTAAATTCCTTTTTTTTTAAATTCTCAATGCTTTGATTTCGATCACATCGAGAAAATAGTGTATTGTAACTGCGTATTAAATCTACAAAATACCTAAATCGGGCCTGTCAGTAGAATGACTCATTCCCAAGTGTTCTCAGTTTTACATATAAGCAGTAGGAGAAAAAATGCTATAACGACGCCAAATATGACTACTCCGATACATATTAATTTGTTTTTAAATCAGCGGATGATTTTTTTTTAGCCAATCCGGTTATCAATCGAGCATTTTTACTCATTGTATCTTTAGTTTCAGGTTCAACTTCGGCTGTCCCTGATTATATAAGAATATGACTGCATGCTTTCTTTAGCATTTTTACAAAATTTACAAAAGACATAATTTAAAAAAAAAAAAATTTAGATATATCGCCACTTACGGGGGCATATATATCTTTTGCTAGGCATTGATTTAAGCTTGCGCAATCAGCTTGTCTATCTTTCAGTTGGTGATTTTTTCATTGCCGACCAATCCTTAGTTCCATACTTCGCTGAAATGTTTCATATAAAACCCTTCTGGCTTTGCTCTGATATAGCCACACTCGATTCTTTTTGCTAAAGTGAATGTTTAAATCTTCCTTTTTTTTTATGAACGTTAAAAATCAGTGTATACATAAATGAAACAAAAAGACCAAAAACAGATTGTAAGTTCGGTCTTATCTATATTAGAACATAACTTTTTGCATACAAAAGTCATCTGTTCACAGAAGTTAATATAAAAAATATCAATTGGTTTGAGTTTATATTTTTTAAAAGTATTTAATTTTTTTTATTACTGTTACATGTCATTAATGAGTGCTTTAACCAAAGAAGAATTCACAATTTAGAAAGATTTCTGTTGCACATCATATTACATTTGAATACATTGAATTAACAACTATAGAATTGAATGAAGTGCAAAAAAATAAAATATAAAATTGTTGCATAAATTTGTTTCTGCAAGTTTAACAAGCTGTGTGATTTAGTATTTTATAACTAAATATAAAGTATAAATATATTAATGCATTTGAGCCTTACCATCAAAATGTATTTATGTTTATCTTTGATAAAACTTTTCTTCACTTCAATTTTACTTTTTACAATCCCTCCTCTCAGGCTCCTCAATGTCCTCGAAGTCATCGCCCCTTTCAAGCATTTCAAGAAGCTGCGAGATTTCGTTCGTATGAAATTACCAGTTGGTTTTCCCATAAAAATTGGTAAGAGATATTTTTAGTTTGAGTATAAAATACTTGTTTTTTCATTATAAATTAATTCAGTCTATAGAAATCCAAGACTTGTGTGGAGTGACGCAGCAGTTCCTTTTATGTGTGGAGGCATAGCCACCTACAAGAAGATGCCCTCCGATTTGATGAAAATCCCTTTGGACAAACCACAACAGGGTTGCTCAGGAGGACCGCTAGATGTTGCTAGTACTTTGCTGCAATGTTTAGCATGTGTTTTGTTTACATCTTTCTTCACTTTGAATTCATTGTCAACAGAATGCTAAACACGCATACATGGTTATATATTACTACAGTTGTTAACGAAATCCTAATTGATCGCATTGACATATAGATTTTTTTAAAAACATATTTATAGTAAAATTATTTAACGATGTTTTCAAAATAAATAGGATATTTTGTTTATGTATTTAATCCAAATAATTCTGAACAAGTAGGTACTGACAGACAAAATCTTAATACTAAGATGGCCATTTGTTAAATTATAGTTTTGATTTCCAATCAAAATAAAAAATATATTTCAGTACTTTCAGGGATAGAAATACGAAAACTATTCATTAGATTCAAATTCAATTATTATTTAAATTAAAAATTAATTAAGAATTTTAATACAATAAATAAATTGCATGTTTTAAAAACAATTGATGAATAACATTTACTTTTAACTGTTAGGTATTTTTTCAGAGATAAGGGTTAAATACAAGTGTTCAACCTAAGTCACTCAAAAAAGACTCTGAAAAAAAGTTTTCGTATTTTAAACTAACATGTTCTTTTATAGTACAAAATTACATAATTTAGCACATTATTTCATGCTTATTAAAATATGGTTCAGTATTAGAAAAAATGGAAGGAAAATGTAATACATATACAATTACAAAAATAACATTTAATTAAAATTTTTATATTGCATTGAGCCATCTTTTTTACAACTAATTTTTTTAAAAATTATTCAACTCTTTTTAGACAATTTATTTAATTTTAGTTACATCGGCCATTTAATTTGCTTCTTAAAATCTTTTTAACTTATTTATTTTATATAAAAAATATGTACATGACATTTTTTACGACAATGCGACTATGTCTGTTAAAGGCAAAGAAATACTCAACACAGTAGCAACAACGAAATTTGCTTAAATGCGCTCAAACTAGCTATAAATAGGGCTGAGTTAAAACACACACATCCGCACTACAAAGACATTTCCCCCTCTGTCATACGAACACACAAATTATTCTAGATAGTTGCATAAAAAGCACACCAGAAACATTATATGAAATCCCCTCTAAAAAACACGGATATTCCTCACCTGAAATCCTTCATCTGAAAATGCAAAGAGGCAATGATTAAAACCTCACAATTAAATTATTCGCAATTGATGCCTTGACAAAAGCAAAACTTTTACCAAAGAAAAGCAAAAAAATACTTACCCATCCAAAAACTGAATCATACTCCCCTACATCAATTAAACTCTTCCAAAATATCGTGATGCAATCGTAAGATAAAATGATACAATATCGATAGTCTCGAAAAAATATATTTTGAATCAATGAGTTCTGATACTGAAATTATTTTTATCGTAATAATCTTTTTTATCGTAGAAATAGTTTGGGTGGTTGTCAATTGTTCCTTAAATTTGGACATGTGCCAATAACGAAGTAAATAATATTTCATCCAGCAATCGTTATTCTATTCGGGTTCCTTTTTAGTAACATATTAATAATTTTTTTACCTGTTCTTTTTTTTAAAACTTTTTCTTTTTTTTAACTTGCTCTTTGACGGTTTTTACGTTTCTGATCAAATTAAACAGTGACTCTATTATTTTTTTGAATAACTTATTTTATTCACTATATATATTTTTGATTTTGAAATACTACTACTTTTTTGAGGAAATAAGAACTGTTAGTTTTAAAAATAATATCTTTAATTATCGTAAATTAAAATAATGATATATTTTAACTCTTACTCTAATATCGCTCATCCCTATTGGGAAGGAATGACTAAGGAAACTGCTTGTACTTGTATGTTTTGAAGTAAATCATGAGCAAAAGTCATGCCTGTGAATATGAATGACGTCTGATTTCCTACAGTGATCCATGTGTCAACCAAGGCAGGAATATATTTGCCCTATTCATTTATTTGGATTTAAAGAATCCTTTTTTACATTAATAGTATATTATCAATATTTCTCAAACATGTTACTTTTGAAAATTCATTTTGGTGCCTCATCTTGTTTCAGATATTCCTATCCTCCCAACTGTAACTGCTTGTATCACATTCCAAGATTTCCAGTTCAACGTGGAAATCCCCGATTCCGACTTTGAAATCCCGCCTGACTTCCAAGAGGACCCGACCCGATTCCCTGACTTATGATTGGCTCCCCCGTCTTTCGAATTTTCATTGTTAATTGTCTGACAGCCCCGCCCTCCCTGCACTGTTACTGCATTCTCCTTCCTGTACAGCCACGAATAATCCACCTTGAAGCTCAATCAAACTTCAATTACTGTTTTTCCGCGGGGGGAGGGGGTCTTTTCGAGTGTTCAAGGCCGCAGAGGAAATTCATAGAAAGAAGCTGCAGCCATGTTGAAATGTCGCGAGCAGTATGGAATTTTATAATTGAGAGTAAGTCCCCAATGACACGCAGCTGGCCATGTTGTTGATACTCTGAAATTTTGCAGTTCTGTCAATGACATCTGGAAGTAAATTCAATGGCAGTTACTGTGGAGAGTGAATAATTATAACAAAGAATAGTTCTTTAAAAAATACTTATTGATGTTTAATCTGTTGTTAGTTACTGCCTTTTGTAAAATGCAGTTGTAAAATTAAATTAACAAAGTTAATATAAAATGGAACTGAATGCCAACTTATTATAAATGCATCATTAGTTTTTTTAATGTAATATTCTGTGCAAATGTTTTTTATTAAAACTTTAATAAATATAGAAAAATAATAATGTAATTTATTTTTTATTGAATAGAATTTAACATTAATCTAATAAATTTTTAGTTTACTGTGTCCATAAATAAGACAATTATTTATTAAAACTAAACTATGATGATATTCAAGACCAAAACTTGATAATTGTAATATAGGTACTTTGTTTTAACTGCAAAATATTACATTGTTCCAACTATAAAGTTAACAATCATACGACATCTTCTCCCAGCTGCCACGTGTCACAGCGTTGCCTTCAAACTTTCGAATTGAATCTATTGATGCCTCGACTGCAGCTACTCGAACTTTCGAAAAGACCCTCAAATCATTTGCAATCATCTCATGCGACTGAGTCTTTTTGGTCATTACCAGAACTTATTTTTAAAAGAAATGGATATAATATGTAAATATCCAAATGTTTTTTTGTAAAGAATATATTTTGAACAATAGTTATTAGCCTTCCTTGTTGCAGTTGCCATGACTACTGAAATGAGGACTGTTGCCACAATCGCACACTTCCAGTTTGGTGGATGGTAAATCTCTCTCCCTCCCTCTATACAGGAAAGTTTGCAACTCTTTGGATTCGGTATTCATGCCAATTTATACTTCTGAATTAAAACAACTAACTGAAGTAACTAACCGCTTACAAATAATTTGGGGCAGTTTCAAGACCTGAAAAAAACACCTTTTCATTGTTTATACTGTGTTCACACACACAAATATACATATATGTGTGTATGTTTATATATGTTTATGCATATTCTATTAGATTTTAAATTTCCAACATTTATATTTCAGACACTCCACCCTATTGAAAAAAGTTGATAAATAGTAAATAAAAGTTAAAATTTTTAAGTAAAAGCCATTATTGGTAATACTCTTGCCTTATATTTTCAATACAATGCTTATGTTTATTTCAGTACCAAATTTCTAATATTTTCTCTGCCTTACTGAAAACACCCACACATTGGCAATCATCGACCACCTCCCTATTCTCAGTCACAGCTTTTCACACATTTGCTTTCAATCGCAATAGAAATTCCTCCCAACGATCATTGCCTTCTCCAGGAAATGTTAAGAAGCCCTTTTTAAATTTTCTCATACATTTTTACCTAATTGTGTGATGTCTTTTGATCCTACCTGCTTTTTTAAAAGAGCAAAAGTCTTTTTTATTTCTTAAAATAAATTCAAATATAAATTTAATGAAAGATTTTTGTGTTTGTTAAATTTTAGAGAAGATAAGTATCTAATACAAATGTAATTTTATTTATATATCATTTTACGTAATCAATCCAATGACAATATTAAAAATGCATATGTATCATATATTCAAAGTACGTCACAGTAAAAAAAAATTTGAAATTATATATTTATAATTATATATTTTTGTTTATTTTAAGGGATGATTTAGGTTTTTCTTTTTTTCTTGAGGTTGTTACGTTTTTCAAGGAATTGTGTCCTGGTAGTCAGTTTAGACTACATATTTATTTTTTCTTAAATATTGGTAGTTTTGTTTTGAAATTGCAAACACTTTTTAGAATTGAACGTTTGAAAGCTAATTTTCATTATGTAGAAATAAAACAGATGCTTAAATGTACACTAATGTGTGTGTGTGTGGGGGGGGGGGGGTATTGTAATATATATATATATATATATAATTTTGTAACTAAAATTTGACTAATTTCCTTGTGAATAAATTGTCATATAATTTTTCCCTGGAACCTAAGCAAACATATGAAGAATGGCAAATTATCTTTTAAGTGAGAGGAGCTCTGAAAATAGCCCACTTAAATGCTATTCGTATTCGTGGGGTTCCGCTCTTTGTGTTATGAGCAAGGTACACTCGTAACCTATGAGTGCACATGCTGGATTCACTTTCAGTCTTGGTACCCTCGTTAGTTGTGTCCTAATCCCCCCTCCCATCACCATTTGTTGAAGAATTTCATGTTTTAATCGTGCAATTAGTGTATTCTTACAAAGCATATGTTTGAAACTTTTGTGATCAAAGAATTATAATATTTTTTATTGGTTGACAACATTGAATTTGGGAGAGAGAAAAAAAAAAATATTGAATCCCCCCCCCCCCCCCCCCCGTTTCAAAGTTGAGTTCCCCTTGTCTTCATTTGTGGGCTGGATTCCCCATGATGTGAATTTCTGTTAACATGTTATTGTATATTTTAGAATATTATATTGAAAAGTTGCATTCGACGTTTACATTTCTCTTTAAGAAAAAAAACAGTGATATTCTTATTAGAATTATTTAATAAATCTTGTTTTGAATTAAGTCATTATCGTATAAACTCCGAATAAAATATTTTAACCTTGTTTCTTGAAAAAAATGTTTTATTTCTCTTTATTTCAATCCCAATGGAAATTTGAAACAAGTGGTTTCAAATATTTTATATTATGTATATAATTTCAAATATTTGTTCCGTAAAATATTTTTTGGTTGAAGAAACGTCAAGCCATGTTGACAACCAAATATCCTACACAAGTTAAACTTTGACCTCGTGTCAAGTCACGGGTGACACGACACTCACACAAGAGTTGCTTTCACACAAAATGTAGTTTAATATATTTTGTTCACATGCTAATTTTTAAAATTCGCTGGGACTATAAAAACTATAAAAAGAGTTTAAAATACACATGTATAAAAAAAAATTGTATTATACAGTTTTTTTTTTTTATTACGAAGCAATTAAAAGTAAAAACGTTGCTTTTAAGACAAGGCTGCTGTGAAAAGGAAAAAAGTCTTAACTACCCAAAGTACATTGCTCAGGGTCTACGTAATTAAGGAACAGGGAAGTAAATTATTGCTATTCTGCTTCTGATAATGAAGCTGTACGTATAAATGGAGGAAAATTAAGTTCCAGATAATGTGAAATCTTTGTTTGACATTCAACAAAACATTTATTTTTGTCGCAGTCCCACTAAAACGGGGGCCTCCGTGCAGGCCTGTAGCCAGTCAGGGGCAGACACTACTCCAGGTCGGGCAAGGGGAAAAGGAGGGGAGGGGGGCAAAACATTTGTATCTTGTATTATACACATATATCTGCCAACTTTTGCGGTTTGTCCATTACCATGTACAGATTTTAGAAATTTTTTTCGATTAACTTATAAAATTGTAAAGGATTGCCTTGTATATTATTTCTGTAGTAAAGATACCTTTCACAACCCTTAGGCGCAACGAATCTTAACGCATGCGGAATCAAAAGAAAGAGAATTTCATGGACCAGTGACGAATCGTACTTTCATCTGATACCAACAGTTTCTTTAAAAAAAAATTCGTTTAATTCATTTTAACGGTGTTTTTTAACGAGCAGTTGATACGCTGACGTTTTTGATATTTTGGCCATAAAAGATTTGCTAATATCTTTCACCCGAATGGGTGTGAGGGGATGCGGGTCATGCGAGATAATGATTGCATTTCACACCTCTCACACGCGACGAATATTAACAAGCAAAGATATCAAAAGAAACAGAACTTCTCGGAACAGTGACAAATCGTACGTTCATCTCGCAAATATATCAACGGTTTGTTTAATAAAAAAAATTGCATAAAGAAACGTCTTTAAAAATTATTTCTAACATCTAGACTGCTTTTGTGGCTTGGTAAAAGTAGCGTGCGTGGTTGCTACGGAGCATTAACTCGTGGGTTCGAGTCTCGACGGGGACCGTCTGGATGCTTCCCGACCCTCCCAGGCGCTGTTCTTGTTGAAATTATCAATACTATTTTTGTAATTAATCATAATCGTTTATATTTGTGATAGTTTCTAATTTTGTATGTGGCAACATCTGTTGCATTCTCTTCTGTTCTGTTTACATTTAAAAGCTTGCACGCTATAGTCTTTTTACCGTCCATTAAATATTAATAAATTCGTTCTTAATCATTCTTGTGTACCATAAATTCTTCCACTAGCGAATATAAAGTATAACTCCAATAGGTTATGGCCTCCAGTTTGGTGCATTAAGAATCAATAGTGGTTTCGTTTCCGGTAGTTGTTCGTTTACATACAGTACGTCATGGCAGACTTCAAAAGCGAAGTTGTAAAGTTAACCAACAACAATTATTCGAACTGGAAGTATAAAATAAGACTACTTTTGATGAAAGAAAATTTATTCAAGAAAGTAATTGAAGGCGTTAGACCCGCCGCTGAAGAAGGAAACCAGAAGATGGATGAATGGGATGCAGCTGATCATAAAGCTCAGGCATACATAGGACTAACAGTAGAAGATGATCAGCTGATCCATATAAGGGACAAAACTACAGCGAAGGCTATGTGGGACACCCTCAAAGAATATCATGAAAGAAGCACACTAACAAATAAAGTGCATCTAATGAGAACAATATGTTCTCTGAAACTTGAAGAGGGCGGTGATGTTCCGCAGCACGTCACTAGAATGAAGGAACTGTTTCTAAAATTAAGTGACTTAGGCGAACAATCCTTGTCGGATAATTGGAGTGTGGCGATGCTTCTCAGTAGCTTGCCAAAAAGTTTTGACACTTTGATTACTGCTTTGGAGACACGTACAGAAACAGAACTGACGTTTGCCGTTGTACAACAGAAGGTCCTAGCGGAGTATGAGCGGAGGCAACATGCAGATGCAACTCCTGGAGTTTCTCAGGAAAAGATGCTGAAATCCGTCTCAAGTAAAGACTTCAAGAAAGCCGCATCAAGTGCTATAAAGTGTTTCTTTTGCAAGAAAGCAGGCCACATAAAGCAAGAATGTAGGAAGTACATCAAATGGAAAGAAAATCATCCAGATAAAGTAAATGTTGTCGACAGTTCCAAACCAAAGGCCAGTTTATTCACTGTCGGGGTCCAAAGTGATAATTGGATTTTAGATTCAGGAGCAACTCGACATGTAACGAATGATCAAAATTTCTTCACTTCTTTGGATAAGTCCTATGTGGATCGAATTGAAGTTGCTAATGGTGATCTTGTTGATGTTCGGGGAATCGGTACTGGAAACCTAACTGTCACTAATAAAGAGGGAACAATCACACCTATTCCTGTTTGTGATGTTCTCTACGTTCCAAAAGTTGTCGGAAATCTAGTTTCTGTTCATCAATTGACTAGGGACAATTTTTCAGTGAACTTTACCAAAGACTGTTGTGAAATTCTAAAGAATGGTCATCAAGTGGGTTTTGCTAATACTGTGAACAACTTGTACAGACTGTGTCAACCACATAAAGTCAACTCGGTGATTGAACATAAAGAAAACTGTATACATACATGGCACCGAAAAATGGGGCATCGAGATCCTGATGCAATAAAGAAAATGTGTGCTGAAGGTTTGCTAGCCGATTTGGATATTGTAGATTGTGGTATCAAGATGTCATGCGACACTTGCATGAAAGGAAAGCTGACCAGAGTACCATTTCCTAAACAGTCTACAACTGAGTCAAGTGACTTATTAAATTTGGTACACACTGATGTCTGTGGACCAATGCAGACACTGACACCAGGCGGTAAAAGGTATTTAGTCACATTCATCGACGACTTTTCAAGGTACACATTCGTGTATTTATTGGCTAACAAGTCGGATGTTCCCAATGTTCTGAAACAGTATATAGCTATGGTACAAAACCAACTTGGAAAGAAAGTAAAAACGATTCGTTCTGATCGTGGAGGAGAATATCTGAACACACACCTCAGAAAGTATTTGGCTGATGAGGGTATCAAGACACAACTCACAGCAGCTTATTCTCCACAACAAAATGGCGTAGCAGAGAGGAAGAACAGGACACTGGTAGAAATGGCACGTTGCATGCTGATCGACGCAGGCTTACCAAATAAGTTTTGGGGGGAAGCTGTGGTGACTGCCAATTTCATTCAGAACAGAGTTCTTACTAAAGTTAGAAAGTTGACACCTTATGAGCTATGGCATAAAGAAAAGCCGAAAGTGAAGAATTTCCAGATATTTGGCTCCAAGTGTTTTGTTCATGTTCCAACACAGAAACGACAGAAGTTGGACTGTACAGGAACAGAGATGATGTTTCTTGGATATGATGAAGAATCTAAGGCATACAGATGCTATGATGTGTCATCTCTCAAAGTAGTAATTAGCCGAGATGTCAGGTTCAGTGTGAATACACATAAAGGTGAACATGACAGCTACGACACTTCTGAGAATACCACTCACACCGACTCCAAAATGGTAATAACAGATCAAGATATAGGAACTCTTGAGGAGGACAAAGAGGAAACCAATCCTAATGAAGAACCTCATGCTCGTGTTTCCCAGAGGTCAACTAAAGGCATACCTCCAAGGAGATTGATTGAAGAAGTGCATGTGGCACATGAAGAAGTCGAAGAGAAAGAGCCCAGATCCTACAATGAAGTAATTTCCAGTAAATTTAAAGAAAAATGGCTCGATGCGATGCAGGAGGAGCTTACATCTTTAGAAGAAAGTGAGACTTGGGATCTGTGCAACCTTCCAGAAGACAGAAAAGCAGTCGGCAGTAAATGGGTATTCAAAATAAAGAAGAGTACAGACGGAAGTACACAGCAGTTTAAAGCACGTCTAGTAGCTCAAGGATTTTCCCAGAAGTACGGTGAAGATTATGACGAGACTTTTGCACCAGTAGTACGTCAAACAACCCTACGTACTTTGTTATCAGTAGCAGCTAAAGAGAATCTTATGGTTCACCACTTTGATGTTAAGACAGCATTTTTGAATGGTGAGTTGACTGAAACAATATTCATGAAACAACCACCTGGCTTTGTCAAAGGTGACTCGACACAAGTATGCCTATTGAAGAAAAGCCTATATGGTCTTAAGCAAGCTGCTAAAGTATGGAATGAGACGGTGCATAAAGTTATTGTCAATGCTAATTTCCAACAAAGTGAAACTGATCCATGCTTTTATTTTAAAAGATCATGTGATAGCATATGCTACATTTTAATTCATGTTGATGACATTTTAGTGGCTGGCAAATCCGAATTTGAAATACATGAAGTAGAAAGTATTTTATCAAATCAATTCAAGATAAAAAATCTGGGACCTGTTCATCATTATCTTGGAATTGATGTTACCAAGGACTCTGATGGTAACTTTGAATTTTGTCAATCAAGTTACATAAAGAAAATTGCGAATGATTTTGGTCTGTCAGATGCTAAGCCAGTCAAGACACCTATGGATCCAAACTACGAAAAGTTGGAACCTGGTGATATGTTGGCCAATAACAGCAGGTACCAAAAGCTACTTGGTTGTCTGTTGTATGTGGCAATAAATACGAGACCAGACATTGCAGCAAGTGTCAGTATCCTTGCACAGAAAGTTTCTGCACCATGCCAGGAAGATTGGACTCAACTGAAGCAAGTTACTAAGTATCTGAAATCTACAGCAAACATGAAATTGAAACTGAGCAACATCCGAAAGACAGAAAACAAGTCATTTCATGGTTATGCGGATGCAAACTGGGCAGAAGACCGAAGAACCAGAAAGTCGAATAGTGGATACGTGTTCTTCCTGAATGGTGGTCTCGTAAATTGGAGTTGCAGGAAGCAAACATGCGTTTCCTTATCATCTACCGAGGCAGAGTATATTGCTTTGTCTGAGGCATGTCAAGAAGCTCTGTGGTTACGCCGTTTGTTGAAGGACATGTTCCAAGATGTTGACAGTGCAACTGTAATGATGTACGAGGACAATCAAAGTTGTTTGTGCTGGGTTAACAGTGGAAAATTTTCAAATCGAAGCAAGCACATCGATACAAAGTATCATTTCATCAAAGACTGTGTCGAAAAGAAACTTATTGAGTGTGCTTATTGTCCATCTGAGTCAATGGTTGCTGATCTGTTAACAAAACCTCTACCTGTAAAAAGGCATTGTATGCTTAGGGAAATGTGTGGAGTAATATAAACGAGGAGGAGTGTTGAAATTATCAATACTATTTTTGTAATTAATCATAATCGTTTATATTTGTGATAGTTTCTAATTTTGTATGTGGCAACATCTGTTGCATTCTCTTCTGTTCTGTTTACATTTAAAAGCTTGCACGCTATAGTCTTTTTACCGTCCATTAAATCTTAATAAATTCGTTCTTAATCATTCTTGTGTACCATAAATTCTTCCACTAGCGAATATAAAGTATAACTCCAATAGTTCTTGGTCGCCAGCTCGTGTATATGGGTGGTCCTATTTCTAAAGGGAAACTGACCTGAGGGGGACAAACCTTATTAAGGTTGTTTATTTACAACCTGCTTGTGTACCGGACTCCCGGGGTGTTCGCGTCGGATAATGGGACAAATACGACGATAGTAATTGAAATCAGATGTACAGGAAATGAAGATGAGTGACATTTCTTTGAAAGAAATGAAATTATCACAGAAGTCCTCCTAAGGAAGCTTTGAAAAATAATTAGTTAGCTTTCTCCGTTTGAGATTCTGAGGCCGCCGTGGCCGAGCGGTTAAGGCGTTCAGCTACTAAATCCGAGGATTGGTGGTTCGAACCCGTGCGATGGACTTGGCAAAGAAAAGTAAAAAGGTAGATCTTGGGATCGGAGGGTTGCCAGCTAAAAATAACTAGAAATGTCGTCCAGAACATCCGCAAAAATTAACGGCGTGTATACGGGACTGGTGCACGATAAATCTGATCGGGGTCATCTGACCATGGTTCAAAAATACGAGGCATCGTTCCCGGGTTTTTCCTTCGAGATAGACCCCGAACCGTCGCCAATAGCCCACTGTGCAGCTCTAGTGCGACGTTAATTAACCACACCAAAAAAAAAAAAAACTTTCCTTCGAGAGGCCCCGAACCGTCGCCAACAGCCCACTCCAGCTCTAGTGCGACGTTATTGGGAGAGTTTCACATGACGTATCAACATTAACTTACTCTAGTAGTTTCGATTTCTTCCCTACAGCAGACAACTTTGCTTTTGTTTGTTAAAATTCTAGTACAGGAGCTAAGCTCCATGCTAACACTACGGAACTTCTTCGGTGTCGCGGAATTTTCTCCATGTTCCGTTGGAACAGCGGTCTTTTTCTTTCTGGCGTGAAACTCCCCCATTAATCAAAACCAAATCTAGATTGGTAACCCACTTCCATTTCTACCTTTATATTTCGTATAGATGCTAAAATATGGTGTTTTAGCGCAATTTTGCTAATAATTAGTGTTTTGTAGTAGAAATCGTGAATTAGCGTTTTTTTTCCCCAGTACCTTTATTGTTATTTAAAGTATTTTCTAACTCGGAGGTTGTCGCCGAGCCCTTCCTTCGTGATAGACTTCGGACTGTCACCAATAGCCCACTATACAGCTCTAGTGCGACGCTAACAAGCTACCAACTAACCTGGAGATATCCATGTTTTGGGGGAATTGCTCTGCTTCCGACCGTAACCTGCCCAACACGTGAACTTTTTGTTGCATCATCACCGACACCGCTTTCTGAATACAATCGATTGCTTTCGTTCCTTAGCCCATTTTGTCTGCTCGTCGATTTCTCTGGACGTGTTTCCTTCCATGCGAAGAATGTCTCCGCTTCGCACTGAATTCGCTACTCGCGCCATCCACGACGGCCAGGACCCCGGCAAGTGGAGGAGCAGGGCCGTGGTGCCCCCCATCTCCATGTCCACCACTTTCCAGCAGTTCGCACCCGCCGAACACGCTGTAAGAATTCAGTTTGTAATAACTAAGCTGCTGTTAATTACCTCTTTGGGTCAGGTTTACTGTACGGTCACCCTTGGCGCGATTTTTCCGCATTTGGCGATAATTTTTTTTAAATGGCAACCCCCCTCCGAAACGACAAGAAATTGCAGCAACCCTATTGGACAACAGTCGCCAAAATGGCGACTTTTGGCGAGATTTTGAAAAAGTCGCCAAGGGTGACCGTACAGTAAACCTTTACCACTAAATTTTATTTTTGCAGAATTATTGAGAGTATTTTGAACATGTGTAAAAATGTTCAAAATACTCTCAATAATTCTGCAAAAATAAAATTTAGTTACCACAAAATCTACCGATAACCTGTTGTGTTAGTAGTTATTTTTAAATAACGACAGTTATTACGATATTATAATGAAATAACGGGTTTACCGAAATAACTAGTATATTTAACTGTTACTTGATATCTTGAGCGATATTAAATGACGCAACCTCAGAATTAGGCGGTGCAAAATATCAAATGCTAAATTTTCATGAATTTTTTTTATCAGCTGATAGTGGCAAATCTTTTTATTAAAATAATTTTAATGATCCAACGCTTACTAATATTTCAATAAATTATTTCTATTATATAAACATATAACTTTTCCCAGCCATTTTTATATCACTAAATATCCATTTTTTATTAATATTTCAAAGATAATAAAAAAATTAGATTTTATGATATTACATGCAAAAAATATTAAAAACAAATATTGCAAAACTTATAGATTTTATTTAGAAAAAAAAATTCTAGTCTTCTTTTTGCAAAATGTTAATACGGATTTTATAGCAATATATCATCATGTAATAAAATAAATGTCTTATTATTAAATATGATTTAAAAAAATACTTTACAGGTAATAAAATGGAGCATTCAAATTGGCAATCTCTATAAACACATAAAAAAACTCAGTACTATTCTATTTTTGTTAACATATACTTTAAATTTTCATCCAAATGTTGTTTTTATTTAATATTGCGCAATATACCAGACCGTGATATATAAGAAAATTAATATTATTTCAAATTTATGCTATTTACCTTTTACAATGCGACGAGGAGTACCAAAGAATCACTTCTAATTCAAATTCTTTCACCTAAATGCGAAACGCAAACAAAGTATCTTTCTCCAAACAGAACCACACCTAACCAAATAATTTCTATAATGTAAAGCGGATTCACACATTCATTCATCCCCACCATAAAAAAAAAACATCTTCTCTTCCCCCTCCCATTAAATGAATTGAACCATCCTATCACGACCCTTCCCACAAAACAATAAACTTTCGCCAACTAGAACACACACAAATATATAAAATACACAATATCGAAAACTTCCAAAATATAGTTTGAACCAAGGAGTTCTGATATAATATATATATTTTTTTAATCCTAATCGCAAATATCAACAGTATTTCTGAAATTATTTGATCGTATTTTTGGACACGTGCCAATAACCCAATAACAGTAAGTATTCTAATAATAAAATATATTTTATTATTAAAATATAAAAATACCTACATTATCCTGAAATATTTTGGATCTCATTTTGGAAATGTTCCAATAACTAAGTGACCTAAACATCTCAATTCAGCAATTTATGATCATTCTGTGATTAATTATATCATGATATTGTATCATATAGTATAAGATTCGTTTCAACTTTCGACCAAGGCCCTTGCATGGACTTTTTTTATTCTCAAGGTCGTCTGTTTTGTTTTTGTTGTTTGGGGGTGTAGGTGTTTCTGCTTAAAATTAAACAGAGCATTTATTAATTGTTTGAAGTACGTATTTTTTCATTTTTTTTTTTTAAATTTTGATTTTGAAATACTGGTTTTTGGTAAAGACTTGCCGTTG
This sequence comes from Troglohyphantes excavatus, assembly GCA_963932185.1. NCBI lineage: Eukaryota > Metazoa > Arthropoda > Arachnida > Araneae > Linyphiidae > Troglohyphantes > Troglohyphantes excavatus. Next base: position 73,167,428 of record OZ010671.1, on the reverse strand, counting down.
ATAGCGGGTTTGGCGGTGTTTTGAAATGGTCGCCAAACGACCCGATGCGTTGCGCAGTGGTTGCGCACGCGTATTTTTTTCTGAACTTTATGGTTGCTTCCGGTGGTAAACACAGAATTACAGTTAACAAAATGGCGACGGTTTAAAATTGATTTCGAAGCTTTATTTTCGGATGATTGATTGATCGGATAACTTCTGCGTAATGGGCTATCGGTAACGGTTCAAAACTCATTTCAAAGGATTTCTATTGCGTCTGCACGATTGAATGAAATAACGTCGCACTTGAGCTCCGTAATGGGCTAATGGCGACGGTTTAAAATTGATTTCGACACTTTGCTTTGGTTAATTAACCCCTCCGGGTTGTCGATCATGGTGCTTACAGGCAATCCTCCGGGCCGTCGTTTGGGGCATTTCGAAGACTCTTAAGCGCACACGCGTTCCGCACGCTTAAAGTCACAGGCTCCTGCCGTCGATTTTGTGGTCTCCAGCCTTCGGCCTCCGACTACTCAGGATCACATCCATGACCCCCTCCGGGCAGTTGATCATGGTGCTTACAGGCAATCCTCTGGGCCGTCGTTTGGGGCCACTCATCGTTTTGAGGACCGGGCAATGGCGAAATTTTATCAAAAAACACTTGAACCAAAAAATATTTAGAAAAAACTTCAACAGGGGTATAAAATTTAGAAGAAAAAGCACTTACCAGACAATGATCAATCGTGTGTTTGGGAACCACGTACCCTTCCTAATAATTCTACACACATAATGTGCATTTTCACCTTCCTTTCGACACGTCCACTGCCCACACTGAAACCGAAATTCAGTTTAAAAATCAAAATATTTAAGCCGAAGAAGTCACGTGACCTTCCGAACCAATCCCACAAATTCTTATACTTTCGAATAGAATAATTCTTAATCCCGCACAAAAACCACGTCACTCTTTAAACCAATCATGGAAATTCCTATGCCGGGAAGTCACGTGATTCTGCGAACGAATCCCCCAAATTCTTATCCTTTCATGTTTGTAAACAATTATCCCATTCCCAGATTGAGAAGTGAATCGCCCGAAAAAGTCGCCAAAAGCTACCCGCTTATGATTGGAAATCCCAACCCTGGTTTTTTTTTAACAAGTAAATAATTGTTATTTCTCATAAATAATATTTTTAATTATCAGAAATTGAAATAATGATATTTTGTACCTGTTATTAAAATATATCTCATCACTAGTCTTCAGTATTACATAAGTATGTAAAGTTTGAATGATATACTTCTCTTAGAATATCATTAAAATAGAATTTTAAGATATGATAAATAATGTCTACTCCAGTTTCATGTAAAATCCTCATGGATTTCTTAATAATATTACATCTTTCTGCTGCAGTTAAACCATTGATAAGAAATTAAAACGTTTATTTTAAAATAAAAGTATTATATAATTCGTTACTCGGTAATGCAATTATTTCAAATGTACAAAGTAAGAAAAACTCGAAGCAAATTAATCCTTTGCACTACAAAACATTAGTGATTACCGATTTTCCCGCACTCAACTATATAATGTTACAACAACCTATTGTACTCCTAAAGAGAAAGCTTTCGAGTGATATGATAGCAATGTCTCATTAAAAAAAAGAAAAGAATGTTTTATATTTTTTCAGATACTACTTTGAAAATATGTATATATTTATATAATATCCCCAATGTTAAAATAACAAACAAACGCAATATGCGATAATGAAAAAAAAATATTTAATTCTAATTAAAATATAAAACATTATTGAAAACTATTACAGCATTTTGCAATTTTATTATACAACTGTTGTATATATTTTAAAAATACAAATACAACGTTAAAATACGTAATAAAAAAGCAAAATTTTTATTGAGTATTTTAACTTTATATTTGCATTTTAAAATTCTTAATGCAATGTTCTATAAGACTAGTTTTTATCTTGCAACTGTCATATGTTAATTTTAGTAAATTCTGAATTGGCCTCTTTAATTTATCTGTTAAATTCCTTTAAAGTACCATTCTTCAAAAAACAATATTTAAATAGAAAATTACACACAACCGTATTACAATACTCTTGATTTAATTTAGTTCTGAAAGTCGTCACAGCATGCCAAGTAACATCGACACACTTCATAACGATTCAGAAAGTATTTAAAACCTTAAAAAAACAAAATTTAATATTTAAAAATCATCGAATTTGCTGCCTAAGGGAAAATACGAAAACCTCATTTAATTTCCTATAAATATTTACTCATTTGTAACAGATTATATTCATAAAAATTAAGAAATTAATCGAAGATCTCATGTTAACCAAAGTAATTTTTGATTGTTTTATATGATTTAAAATAAAATGTTTAGAAAAAACTTACTATTATTTACTGCACTCGTCATATTTACTATTATTTATATAGTCTTTCAAATGGAAAATTTATTGCTTCAAATCATTTTTAATTTAAATCTCAGCACTGTAGTGTATTCTGAATGTTGAAACCGTACAAAAATCAGTAGACGTGTACGCAATTTATTTTTTTTACAATGTTGTCAGTTTATATGCCGAAGAGGCGTTTCTCGAAATCGCTGGAAGTTTCAGTGACTGAAGACACATTATATAATGTATTAACGCAATGTTCTATAAGACAAGTTTTTATCTTATAATGTATTATACTTATTAAATGATTTTTTGTCCACAAATTTTCCCTCCTAAAAATTCAAATATCAATCTAAAATTCAATACAAATAAAAAAATCCCCCCCCCTCACCAATTTTGATGGCGCACCTTGCGCCCGTTAATGATCTTAGACCAACGCATGACTTTGAAAGCTGGTGAGATTGTAAAATGACCATGCAACACATAATCACTCGCCCACGGAGAGAAAGCACTCTTGCTGTACTAGAGTCGATACATAAGGCATACTTTGCTGTACCGAACTATAATATATAGGTGAAGAAACATCAGAAAAATAGTAGTTGTAATTTTTATATACACAGTACCTGACTTGAAGTAAATAATTTTGGTAGTGTATCTAAGGAAATTTTGAACTATCTGCACACAATAATGAAATGGAAAATATGATATATGGTGAAACTGAAAAAAATTCTAGTTTTTATGAATAAGAAACTCATAACTTCTTAAAAACCGATTAAAAAAAATATGCGTGTATTAGATATAGAGAGGTTTTAAACAAAGTAAAGAACAAAAGATGTCCTATCAAAGCGTTTTCTTGTTTTCATGCCATTTAGTGATTTAGTATCCACTTTATTCGCCTTTAGCGTCTAAACGATGAGTCGCAGAAAAAAAGTGTAAATTGCAATTTTGTCATCAACATAGCGGATCCAAAGGGGAAATTTAACAGTGGTGAAAAGTTTTTCTTCAAAATAATCCATATATATCATGGAGGTAAGAATGAAAGAAAAATGCATATCATATCCCCTACCATTGAGGCGATTGAAGTAACTGTAAGGTGCTGCAGGGAAGCTAGTTTACGGGTGTCCACCATATTGGTTTGACCGGGGAAAGCGAAACAGTCCTTCTCAAGCGCTGCTTTTTCACCAGATATCGGTCAAACATCAAAGCGCACTGGAAGTTTACTATTTTTTTTTACTATGCAAGTATTTCTAGTAAGGTAAATCTAAGCTGAAAATATTTACTATTCTTTTTTTAAACATTGAAGGCAAAATAGGAATATGCGACTTTTCTTTTTAGAATGTTCACATGTTATAAACAAAAAAAAGTTAAATTTTAAACATTTAGGATTATTTTTATGCATTAAAGTAATACTGTTTTTCATGTATGAAGAAATGTTTTTGTTTTTATGTCCATATTAAAATGATAAAAAAACAAATTTAAAAACTCCACAAAGGTTTTTTTTAACAGGGAAATATTATATCCAAGCAAAGTATGAACAAAATAGCTTTTTGGCCCCTTGTTACAGAAAACCCGTGTGGGGGGGGGAGTGTTAAAAATATATTTAATTTTAATATATTTCTACTTCTATGACAATACTTCTTTAACAGAATATTGTTTTTGTAATTATTAAAAAAAAATATTTGTAAAGAAAAAATCTACTTTTGAAGTGGAGTTGTTACAATTTTAAAATAAAAAAAAATTATAGATAATCTATATTGTGAATAAATACACTATTGTGAATAAAAACAATATCTTTTGAAATACAAATTCAAACGCATATGTAACATATGGAACCTAAAAGAATATGTAAAAATATTCTTATGTAAATTTTTTAATGTATATAATTTTAAATGTATACTTTTTGTTTGGCTAAAAATAAGTTCAAAAACTTAAACATTTTTTAAAATTTATAATCGTACTAATATTGAAATTTTGTTGGTTCCAAAAGTTGCATAAGCTCATCTATATTATATTTCCAAAAGTATTATGTTTATATTTACAATAATTTACTACAAAAATGTACTCGATTTTTTTTTTTTTTAATTTAAAAAAATTACCATGACCCGACTCCAAAACTAGATTTCCTTTACAAATTTGAAAAAAATTCATTAATTACATAATACATATTTTTTTTGTTAGTTTTCGGGTACAAGAGACTAGAATATTCGTAAACTTGACATAAAAGTTTAGATATGTCAGACAAAATATACTTTCTAGTAAACTTTTTAAAAGAGCTAACACATCTACTTAAAATTTTATTTCCGTGTTGAAACTACATCGTTTCAATATTTCTAAATTATTAATTTCTTATGAAGAACATATATTGAAAATACAAGATAAAGAGTTCTCTTTTGGGATGATTCGAAACACTCATTCTGAAAAATCCTTTACTTCAGACTTATATAAACTTGAATTAATAAAAATACTTATATTTTTTATTATATGCATTTTACTAAATTATAAAAACAAATTTATTTGCTACAAGAAAATTGTCAGAATATTTACGCATATAAGCACAACGAAAATAATTCAGACATTCTGCTTACACACATGAAACTATGGTAGCAGCGAACAAGCAGGAACTGGCAGGAGGAATGTATTGGTCAAATCAAGATGGCGGCACGGTTACAGTGAAAGCTTCAATTTCGCGAATAGATGCTCTCTCCATTCCTATTCTTGCCTCCATGATATATATATATATATCACTGAGTATGGGTGAAATGGAGCTTCCCATAGCCAAATCCTCAGTTTGTCTATAAAAATTACTCTCAAACTCAAAAGTGGCATTCGCCCTATTAAACAACTCCACCGGAGAAATTGACAGGGTTCTCTCTGTATTAAATTTCATATATACTCTTCCTTTTCTTGATGATTTAATTACTCGTAAAGATGACCATTGTCCACCACCGTATACAGAAAACCCTTCGCTATTTCTTTGCCTCCTCATTTTAAGTCCTGCCACCCTATACAACAAAAAATGGCTGCTTTTTATACTTTTGTTAACCGTGCTCTTAACATCTGTTCTACACCCGATTCACTCTAGGCTGAACTTGATTATTTGAGAGCTGTCGCCGTGGATCGAAGTTTTTCACCCAATGTCGTTGACAAGGCCCTACATAAACTTAAAAATTCTAGCCTATCTGAGATCTCTAATGATTTGGTTATTTTACCATAATACAGGGGTTTTGCGCCTGCGCAAATTGCGCCAAACTGCGCCAATTCGCAATTTCTGCTCCAAGCTGCTCCAAAACACCGATTTTTAGCCAAATTGCGCCAAACCTGCGCCAAATTCATAATTTTGCCGCTAATTTGAATTTTTTGACCCTATGTATAGAATTCAATTATTTCTCTTCTGTAAATATGGCCCTCTACTTAATTTTTAACTATAATATATTCAGAATTTGCCCATTTTACAATTTCTTTAGACTTAAATGAAAGAGGAGGGAGGACATAGCAAACTTTCAAATATTCTGATAGTAATGGTGCAATAGACTTTAAAAAGTACTTTGATTTCATTATAAAGTTACACTTTTTTGGATATACTCTAATCTATCATTAATGAAGACATATTGACTTTGTACTTTAAAAATTTAAAGGTGCATAATAGTTTTCGTTTGGAGGGTACTATTTCTTAGTTAAAACTTCATATATTCTGGAATACCCTTAGATTTAGTTTTTAGAATACATTGGTCTTGGGAATATATTTAAGTTACAGAAATTGGGGTACATTAACATTTGACATTAGTTTTTCTTTTAAAGGGATACATTGAGCTATTTTTTAAAAGGGGGGGGGGGGGGTATATTTTTTTATGCTTTTGGACTTTAACTTTTAGAGGCCATTGGGCTTTTACTTGTATAGGTACATACAAAGTATGTTTCTATTTTTTTTAGAGATAGTTTTAGGTTTTATGGGTACACTGATTTCTTTTTTGTGCATTGTTATATTTTTTTCTTTTTGGGATAAATTAGGATTTTAATTTGAGGCGTACATTAGACTTTTCTTAAAGAGGTACAGGGCTTTTTTATTGACACAATGGGCATATTCCATAACGGCTTTTATTTTTAAGGGCACATTAAGTTTTATTTTAAGGGTATGTTCACGTTGGGCTGTTTCTTTGAAGGATACATTGGGTTTTTCCATTACAGATTTTTTTTTTATTCTTGTGTAGGTACATTTTGCATTTCTTTTTTGGATATATTAAGCTTCTACTTTTAAGGTTACACTTTTTTTTCCCCCTTTTTGGGCTGCTCTGGGGCTTTTCTTTTTAGGATATATTACGCTTTTAATTGTTCTTTGGTGTTTTATTTTAAGGGTACCCTAGTTGTTTCTCTTGGTGGTACAGAGGGCTTTTCTTTTGGTGGTATATTGGGCTTTTCTTTTGGTGGTACACAGGGCTTTTCGTTTGGTGGTACATTGGGCTTTCTTTATGGGGATACACAGGGCTTTTTCTTTTAAGGTATACTGGAATTTTTCTTTTTGGGACACATTTTTTTTACCTTCAAGAAAACCCTTTGGTTTTATTTTATGTGTATTTTGGGTTTTTCTTTTAGAGGTACATTGCACTTTTATTTATGAAGATGTTTGCACATTATTTTGGGGGTAATTTGGAAATTTTATTTTAGTAGTTCATTTGCTTAAAAGAGTACACTTTTTGAAATACAATTGGTATTTTTTGTAAAGGATACACTTTGTGCATTTGCTTATTAACAGACTTAAAACGCGTTAACCAATACAGCCAAACGCATCAAGGTAGAGGTTATATATATTTAAGTATCCAAAATTCTCAATTAACTGAATCGTTGTAGGAAAAAATATTGTTTAATTTGAAAATTCTTTATTTGGTGAATAGGGGAAATTCTACTTTGGCAGAAAATGAAAAAACAGTTAGTTTTCCGGCTTTTATTTATCCAAAAATGTCGATTAACCAGGCTTTTTTTAAAAAAAATTTCAGATTTCAAAACATTTTCAGTGTTAGATAGGAATTGTTTAACTACAATATAATTTCATTCATTTCACCGGATAACCTCAAAATATACTATTCGAGTTATGGGAAAAAAGTAAACATAACAACTTGAGCTTCCTGATGAATAATAGTGGTGGGCAAACTCCTGATAAATTAAAAACTGAGAATTTTTTTTAAGAAAACCTGACTTTAAGAAAAAAACCGCTAAAGAATAAAAAAAAAAAAAAAATTACGAACAAGTTGATAAAATTTAAATATTTAATATTAATTTTATATTTGTCCCAAATTTCGTAAGTTGATGCCAATTTACCTAAAACATATCTAAATTTTGGCGCCCATATGAAAAGGTTGTAATAAAATATAATATTAAATATTGAAATAATTTCAACTTGTTCGTAAAAGTAATTTTTTTTTGTAACATTATTTTATAGTAGGGTACTTTGAATATTTTCTTTTATGGATAAATTTTTTACTTAAGGTATGTTGCGTTTTTATTTTTATAGGTACATTTTAATCTAATTTCAGTGTAACATTAAGCTTTTACTTTTAGGACCACAGTATGTTTTTCCAAAACGCATGAAGCCGGGCAACGCCCCTATATTTTGGAGAATGCTTGGTTTTAGTTTTTAGAAAACATTCGATGTTAGATCTTGTCGATATATTAAATTAGGGTACAGTATAATTTAAATTAGTTTTGCATTTATAGATAGGGATACAATAATCATTTGCTTTAAGAGGTATGTCGGATTTTGAGTTAGGGGTACTTGCTTTTTCACTTTAAAAATCACGTTAGGCTTTTACTATTAAAGGTATTAAGATTTTACTTTTCGGGTACATTGGACTTTTCCTTTAGCGATACAGTATTATATTAAGGGGATTTTTTTTTTTTTTTGAGGGAATTACTTTTGGACTTTTATGTTTAGGAGCCCATTGGGCTTTTACTTATAGTGGTATATTAAACTTCTACTTTTAGGAGTATAATTTGATTTATTTTAGATGTACATTAAGGTTTTTTTAGAGGGGGGAGGGGAGCAAAGGTTGTCCGCTTATGTGGAATTTTTTATAAAGGATAATACTATGCTTTTTCTTTTATAGGGTCAATGTATTCTTTTATAAGTACACTGGGTTTTCCTTTTATGTCCAGATTCGGCTATTAATTTTAGGGGTACCTTAGACTTTTCCTTTTACATGTACATTGAAGTTTTTTATAGGCACACTGGGCATTTTCCATTAGGGGTATACTGAGCCTTTTCTTTTTGTGATATTATTTGTCTTTTATTTTAAAAGGTATCTTAAGTTTTATTTTAAGGTTATATTGGGTTTTTCTTTGAGGAATAATTTTTTTTTCTTGTATAATGTACAATGGGCTTTTCTTTCTTTAGATAGATAGGCTCTACTTTTAAGGGTACATTATTTTTTTTCCTCTTAGGTATACACTGGTGCTTTTCTATTTAGGATACATTAAGCTTTTACTTTTAATTTTTCTCTGGTGTCATATTTTAAGGGTAGATTAAGCTTTTCTTTTGGTGGTACGCTGTTTTTTTTATGGTACACTGTTTTTTTTTATGGTACACTGTTTTTTTTTATGGTACACTGTTTTTTTTATGGTACACTGGGATTTTCTTTTGGTGGTACACTGGGCTTTTCTTTTAGTGGTACACTTGGATTTTTCTTTGAGGGATAAGTTTTTTTTCTTGTATAAAGTACACTGGACTTTTATTTTTGTAGATAGATTAGGCTCTACTTTTAAGGGTACATTGTTTTTTCCCCTTTTAAGTATACACTGGGGCTTTTCTATTTATGATACATATAAAGCTTTTATTTTATTTGTTCTCTGGTGTTTTATTTTAAGGGTAGATTAGGCTTTTCTTTTGGTTTGTACACTGGGCTTTTCTTTTGGTTTGTACACTGGGCTTTTCTTTTGGTTTGTACACTGGGCTTTTCTTTTGGTGGTACATTGGGCTTTTCTTTTGATAGTACTCTGGAATTTTTCTTTTTGGAAATTTTTCTTTTTTTTTCATGGAATTTTCCTTTTACCTTAAAGTGTACCCTTTGGTTTTATTTTAAGTGTATTATGGGATTTTTTTTAAAGGTACATTGGACTTTTTTTGGAGTTGTTTAGGCATTATTTTATGGGCAAACTGGAAATTTTCTTTTACAAGTTTATTTGCTTAAAGGAGTACACTTTTGCTTTTTGTAATACAACAGGTATTTGTTGTAAAGGATACGCATTGTGCAATTGCTTTTTAACCAATTTAAAGGGCACCTATCAATACCACTAAACACGTCAAGGAGGAGGTTATCAATTTCACTTATATATTTTTTTCTCATGTATGTATATTCGAGTGACTTCTGTTCTAATTCAGAAATTTGGAGAGCCAAAAGTTATCGGATATAGGATGCACCACTTGGGAACAAATATCCGGTTGTCCGGCGTTTAATCCAGAATTCTCAATTAAATGTACTGTGTGAAAAAATTTTTTGTCCTATTTCAAAAATTTTTTTTGTTGGATAGAGAAAAATCTGCTTCAGCAAACAAAAATTTAAAAAACAAAAAACTGTTATCTGGCTTTTATTTATCCAGAAATATCGATTAATCGAACCTCTATAACTTTTTCTTCTCTCTCAAAATATTTTCATTGTGGAATATTGATTGTTTAACTACAATATTATTTCATTTATTAAACTGGATAACTAAGCCTTGGAAAAAAATTTACAAAAACTTGAGCTTCCTGGTGAATAATAGCAGTGGACGAAGCATCTTGGTAATTAAAAACGAAACAGGGGAATTTTTAAAAAAAAAAAAAAACCAACTTAAAGAAAAAAAGACTAAAATGTTTTTTAAAATAAATACTAACAAGTTGAATATATGTAAATATTTATTTTTATTAAAAAATTTTAAGTTGGAGGCAATTTACGAATACCATACCTAAATTTTTAGTATTAAATATTAAAAAAAATTCAGCTTGTTCGTAAAATAAAAATTACTTTTTAGTTTTTAGCAGGTTTTTTCTTGTTAACGTTTTCTTTAACATTATTTTATAGTAGGGTTCTATGGTTTTTTTTCTTTTATGGATGTATTCTTCTTTCCTGCAAGCTATATTACGTTTTTACTGTTAGAGGTACATTTATTCTAATTTCAATGTAACATTAAGCATTTACTATTAGGAATGCATCATGTTTTTTACTTCAAAATTGTGCATTTTCCTTTTAGTTAGGTGCAATGAAAACTTCTGTGTTCATTGAAGTTTTTATCATTAGGCTATGATCTAGAGGCCTTAGTTTTCTAAGGTTACATCTTAATTCATGGGGTACATGAGAGTTTTGAAATTTAGCTACACCCAAAAGCTTTATTAAATTTTAATTTCATTTGCTCCAAAAAGCCTTTTTTGATGCTCCAAAATTTCAACTGCTCCAAAACGCCTTTTTGCTGCTCCAAATTTCGATTTTACCTGCTCCAAAATACATTTTTGCTGCTCCAAATTTCAATTTTACCTGCTCCGAACACTGCTCCAAAATGCACGAAGCCGGGCAACACCCCTGATAATATCCCCCAGATCAGCCATCAAATTTATAAAATTCTGGGTAGGTTCGACGTATGTTTTATATTTTTTCACTTATCAATAAGATCACCTTCACACAACTTAAAGACCCTATTGACGACCTTAATAACTGGGGCATATACAATATTTCATGTTAATGTGGCATGTCATATATCGGTCAAACAAAGAGAGTGTAAAATATAGGGATGAGCCGGATAGTGGTTTTGCTGGATATCGGATATACGGCGCACATTACAAACCGGATATCCGAACTGAATTTTGTTGGATATACGGCAGTTTCTTTTTTTATGAAATTATCTTCTAATACACACTAGAAAAACGGAAATCGGTCAAAAATTACAAAATATTTTTTTATTCTATAATATTCCCCAATTCCTTACCTTTAAGGTGATACCAAGATTGAATAAACATTCAAAAAAACTTTTTTATTTACAAAGGGTTTTATTCTAGGGTGCAGCTAGCAATATACGTATGTTTTGTACACTTTAAACTCAATTTCTGAATAATTGTATTTTTACCATATGCCCTTTCATTCCAAACATGAAAACTCAAGTTTGCTTAAACTTTTGAGAAATTTATTTTTAAATTCAACTTTATATTAGTTGTGAGATGTCATGACCTTCCACCATAACGAGTTAAAAATTTGAAAAAAGTAGTTTTTTTTAACGTCTCGAGGTAAATTTTTTTTTCTTCATGCTATAAACTTTTAGGAGGGTCAGAACTTTAAAAAAGTTACTTCAAGTAATTCCAACAAAAATTATGCTTCTAGATGAATTACAACTTGCATAATCATGTTTTAAAAAAAAACATGATAATTAGCATTTGACTTAATTCAGGTTTTTTTTATAATGCATCGTGATTTTTAAAGTGTTTTCATACATGAAAAAACTAGTTTTAAATTTATAATTTAAACGGCCAGATCTGTATTGTACAATGCGTTTGAAAATGTAATTTTGAAATATTTCCAAATTAATGATCTAGGTTGCACCATACTTAAAGGCTGAAACTAGTTTTTAGACTGGAGAATAAAGCAATTTCTAAAAATACAACGAACAGAGATGTAGCTATGCACTCTACACACCAACACCTATGTGAATTGTTCAAACTCGAAGATACTCCATAATGTGTTTCGAATGTCGCCGCGTCCGAGTGTGAAATGCAGTCCTTACCTACCTGAATAGCCCGAGAAATATTTAAGGGAGAATCTGCTCACTGTGAATACATATTTTTTTTTGTAGAATTTTCAGGAAAATACTTAAAGCAAAAACAACGATAATTGATCACCACAAAAAAAAATCTTCGTTGCTTTATTCATCCGGATATCCGGCTTGGTAAAATTGGATATCCGTCACTTTACTTCCGGATATTGGATAGTTACCGGATAGTTAAAAATCAGTCGAATAGGCTGGATACCGGATAATTATCACTAGTAAAATAATATGTCGATGGGATTTTGGTATAAAGCAATTCGTAAGAAAACACAAAATGAAAATTATTATGTTTTGTTTAAAATGTAATGAAATAATTATGAGGAAAATTCTGATACTTCTGTATCTCCAATATAAATTCCAGAGTGTGCTCAACCCCATTGACCCTTCTCCAGGCTACACCACTGTATGAGAAATACTAAATGAAACCTTTATAATTTTGAATTTCATAAATGAAAATTTTATAAATAATGATTTCTTAAATTGTTTCATTTTAGGATGTTTTGCATTCTTCTAAGAAAGGCTACAAATAATTAAAATGGTAAAAATCTGCAGAGCGAATTCATGATAGTAAACTGCATTACCTTGTTCATCATGCCGCATAAGTGAAGAAAACAAATTAACAAATAAAAAAATTCTACCCAATCAATGGAATAAAGTTTTAAAAAAAATTTAGTAAAAAAGTATTTGTTTTGATTATCAGAATGCTTATGTTGTTATACTGCATTGTTTTATATTCTTTAATCAATATTACAACAGCAAATTTGAATTTAACGTCGTCCGTCTATTCTAATCTGCCAAAACATGCGATTCTCAGGAGTTTTGCGTCATCAGCACTTGAGGTTGCATATCTTATCTTGAAAAGGGATGATTGAATCCAAAAGATTTGCTATTATCAGTGTCTATGCGGGGCTGCTTGAGCAGTCCTCCTGCAAAAGCACTTCTAATTCCCAGGGGTGTCTGAATGAGGTTCGTGGGAAATTTGGGCTGTCCGGGGAAAACTTTACTAAAGATAAAAAATAAAAATTCAACGAAGATATCTACTTCTGATTTTTCCACGTGAATGGAATGGTGTATAAATCTTTGAAATCAATTACAAAAACACAGTTCATTACGTTATTTTATCGATGCTAAAGAATGCAACATTCGTCTTTGCAGCTGCCTGTTAGCGTGAAGTTTTCTCATCTCGCCTGTTCTTTGACGTTATTTACATTTCTTCTGTAGTAAACTATAGCTAACACTTATAATAGTATTTGTTGAGGAAATGTTTTGTGAAAAAATGTGTTAGATTGAAACGTGAGAGAGTTTAACATTTTCTGCAACCCTGCCATTTCCTATTGACATGGTTGTGGGGTTGACCTGCTTTGGTGGCAGTCAACACATTAAGATTTTTGAAATTGTAAAGTTGTTTTTACAGCTTGGAAATTTAAATAATTTTTCCTGGGCATGCTATTTTATGTTATTTTTTCAGTTGTAAAGATACAGCTCGCAAGTTGTACCTCAAATTGTAAGTGGAGTATTTTTAGGAATTTAAAATTGTGTGCACTGCTAGAAAAACTGTCCATAAGCGTTAGTAGGTTAACAAGCAGAATTAGGGTACAGAAGCCCCCCTTACTAACCAATTTTACCTGAAAACCTAATTGAATATTACCTAAATTGAATAAACCTAATGGAAATATATTACCAAAAATGTTCAAAGCATCGTTTATACCTTCAGGTATATAGGCCAGTTAGCAAAGGGTTCAATTCGGAAAAAAATAGGGGAAAGCTGGAAATTTTTTTAATTGCTTCTAAAAAGTGTTCTGTATGATATATTAATTTTGCATGCCGGCTTTGGGGGCCATCTTGGAAAAATGGCGCCTAATATCAGTTTTTAGCAATTACCTATTTAGTATTAATTACAGAGAAAATATTTCAATTACAAAAGTATTCTCTGTGTAAAGTTACAAAATGCAGTTTACACTTTTTTACTGCGACATACCGTTTAGACGCTAAAGGTGAATAAAGTGGATACTAAATCACTAAATGGCATGAAAACTCAAGAAACTGCTTTGACAGGACATCTTTTGTTCTTTACTTTGTTTAAAAACCCGTCTTATGCACACATATTTTTTTAATTAGTTTTTAAGTAAGTTATGCGTTTCTTATTCATAAAAACTAGATAAAAAAATCAGTTTCAATATAAATCAACATATCTTTTCTATTTTATCATTGTGTGCAGATAGTTCTAAATTTCTTTATATATACTGTTAAAATTATTTACTTCAAGTTATTTACTTAAAGAATATATGAAAATTACAACTATTTTTTCTGATGTTTCTTTAACTGTGTATTATAAATACGACAAAGTATGCCTTTTGTATTGGCTCTAGCACAGCAGGAATGCTTTCTCTCTATGGTTGAGTGATTATATGTTGTATGGACATCTTGCGATCTCACCAGCTTTCAAAAGACATGCGTTGGTCTAAGACTATTAACAGGGTACAATAATAATAATAAACGTGTATACAATGTGCGTACACCAAAGTATCATTATCGACTTAAATTTAACAAATGAGGTCTATTAGGAAACAAGCCTTTTTCGCCACGTAAACTTTTCTGTGACTGTATACGTGTACTATATTTTTTAAGGGCATCAATAGTTATTTGTGTTACAACTTTAGAAAGCCTTTTTATAATTTATTTTTATTGGGAAATGGTTTTTTATTACCCTTCTACTCTATGGGAATAAACACTGGGCCTAGCAGTAAAAGTGTAAAAAAAAAAATTATGTCGTCAATTAAAAGGCTAGTGAAAAAAATATGAAATAGTTTGTAGTATAGTATATAAATATTAAATAGTTTGTTATAGTATAATATTAAATAGTTTATAGTATAAACTATCATGCTAGTATGCAGAATTTTTTTAGCAAGAAAAAATATGAAATTAAATTACAAAAAGCAATTACAAATTAAATTACAAAAAGCAATTACAAATTAAATTACAAAAAGCAATTACAAATTAAATTACAAAGCAAATAATCGAAATTAGAGTACATAGTACACAGATTTTTGGTACCTAATCTAATTTTTAAAAAATTATACTAAATTTGGTGTTCTCCTTTGTCCAATGCCGCAAGCCACAACCAGGGGTGCCTGGAAATCATGGCACAGTTAACGCCATCAGAATTTTTTTGGGAGGATTTTTGTTTTGGAGCGTTTTTTGTTGCTATAAGTATATATTTTTTTTTGGAGGGGGCGAAATAATTTAATAAATATGTTATATATCATTTGCCCTCAGTCACAGGAATTTCCTGTGATTTTAAGAAACACCTCTTCGGTACAAAAGCTGACAACGTTGTAAATAACTTCCATTGCTTTAAATTGCAACGTCTTTTCTTTGTTAAAACTAAATACCATTTTAGAAAGAACTTCAAAATAATTTCCAAAAATTATCTGATTAATGGCTATGGCAGAATGGAGGGGGGCCCCTCTTAGGGGGTGTGTGACGCGTGCCACCAAGCATGTGGGGAAGGGGGTGGTTCAGGGGGTTCAAACCCCTCCCATTCAAAGCCAAGAAAAAGAATTAAAAATCGAAGTACTGCAAAAATCATAAAAAATACTTTAAAAAAACTAGAATTTAAATTTCTAGTATAATACATCTTGTTGAGTTGCATGAGGGAAAATCTGGTATTATCTGGAGGTTCTACCCCGGAAAATAGTTTTCACAAGGCTTTGAAAAACATGATACGAGGGCATTTTTATCTCAAACTTAGCGTAGCATGACGTCTTTGTGTTTCATTTTATAGCATTTGAATTTCGATGACAAAGGGAAAAGATCGGGAAACGGTGCCGTATAAACAAGTAGTATCCAAAGTTATATATTCTAAACAAGGAATTTTAAAATTTTAATTAGTTCTTTAAATTTATTTCATAATTATATAGTGATATTTGCTAATTTAAAAATAGTTAATGATTTTGGTAAGATTGGATAGTTGTGCTCTCTATATAACTTTTAATACTAGGGGGCTCTGCCCCCTGCTCCGCTAACTTTTTGAAATCGGCTCCAAAATATTAGTATGAATTTTGTAAATTGGCACAAACTTCAAAAGGTGTAATAAGTATAAAATTGATATTAAATAATTAAATTTTTTCAACTTGATCGTAAAATAAAAAAATATTTTTTATAAGCACATTTTCTTTAAGTCCTTTAAAAAAAAAGATCTTATTTACCCCCTTTTAGTCTTTACTTTAGCAGGGGGCTTAGCATCCTATTCACCAAGAAATTCAAGTAGCAACTTGCGCTCAACAATATAAATATACATTGTAAAACAATCACTATCAATGCCAATAAACGCTGGTTAAACGAAATGTCATTGTTGTACAACTTCTGTTAAACAATGAAAATATTTTGAAATCGGATAAATTGTTTAAAAAAAACTGCGGTTAATCGACATTTCCGTATGTATAACAGGGTATTTTTTGCTGATTTTGCCTTAATGGATTTTTCTCTATCCAACAAAAAAAGAGAATTTTCGAAATCGAACAATATTTTTTTTTCAAACAGTTTGGTTAATTGAGAATTCTGGATATTTTTTTCAAATTGCTCGCAAATGAAACATCCCGTATCCAACAATTTGTTGTTCCAAATATCTGAATTAGAACCGAAGTCCTGCGTGAACATACATAAAAAAAAATACATAACAGTCGAATTGATAACCTTTCAACTTGGAAGTTATATTTTGGAGTTTCTTTTGGCGCGTTGTTCATTTGGTTAAAAATACATTGACCATTCACACAGCTTTTCAGCAAATCTGGAAACCTTTTTAGGCAACCGCAAGGGAAGTTTTCGTCATCAAGTACGGTTAGCATAGCGAATATTGGAAAATCTGCAAATTAGTACCGGTCACTACATTTTAACCTAAAATCGTATATTCAGCTTTTAAAAAAATAATTCATAAATGTATTAATGTATGTAAAGAGGAAGGAGTGGATATGAAGCACTCGGTGTTTATTAACCTAGCAGATAAATTTTTATGACTACTGTTGATTCAGGCATGTTGTTGACATACATTGAATGGACACTGATTTTTTGCATGTTAACTTTTACGGCAACCCTGCAGGAGGAAGTTCTTTTATTGGCAATGAAACTGGCCTTTGTCGGCAAACGTGTTAGTGTTTTAATATTGCTTTTTCAGAAAAGTCGCCAATGGTGACCGTTCAATGCATTTTAACCTACAATTCCAAATTTGCCATGATTATAAACAACATTAGAGTTACCCTGTATGTGGATAAAAATTCTTGCATATTTTGGCATTGCCAATTATATACAGCTCTTTGTTATACCATCCAAAATCTTGATTAAAAATAAAAGTTTTCAAGGCCAAGAGTAAAAATGAAGAGTGCACAATCAATAATGTGTTGAAATGGTCACACTTGCCCTTTTTCTGAAAAAGCAACACCTGGAATAAGAATGAAAATCGTCAGGGCTAAGAGTGAAAATGAAGAGTGCACAATCAATAATGGGTTGAAATGGTCATGCCAAGTTTTCAGGGAAAAAACAATATTCCCAACTATAACACGTTCTTTGCAACAAAAGCCGGTTTTCAGGGTGATCGATCAATGCATTTTGGCAGAATTTTGTTCAATGGAAAACAAATAGGAATTCTCTGTTGCCACTGTTATTCTTGAAATACATGCAGCATTTCCAAAAATACTACCAGCCCTGATTGTGCAAAATACAGCATTTAGTAAACTTGCGTACAATTAGCCGTGTACCACTGCTACTGCGATTTTCCCGACGCCAAGAGTTTATTTGATCACGCTTATGAAGACAATGATATTCACAGCGATTATTCGTAATCAAAAATTTTGGAACTGACCAGGTATTCAATACCCCAATCAGAGCAACAATTAATGAGATTGGAAAATGCTGAAATTTTATGATCAAACGACATGGCGTATTAAAACAAAACGTCGGAATCGAGAGTTAAGAAGTATACAATGCTGCATACCATAGTCTTTCTCCCAGTAGAAAGAGACGTTTCTATTGGCTATGTGTTGTACTAAATGAATTTTATGTATAGTTAGACGATGTGCATGACGTAGGCCTCTTTTTTGGAATTCGATGTTGTAGTTGTGGAGAAAACATTTCCAGCAGAAATTTCTTTAATAAACTCTTCAAATCTGCAGAAAAAAGCGTAAACTACAAAGTGGAATGTCACTGGGAGTATATCCAGATGGACAAGCTCTAAAAATTTCTGTCCACTATGGACTTGCCGTAAATGTAATAAATAAATCGGGTCTTCCAACATCTCTCGATAAAGCCGTAGTATCTTGAAAATGCTGCTGTATTGATCTTGGACTCCCTTCAAATGTTAATGGCAGCAGAATAACTCGTCTAAGTCGTATTGCTTTGGAAGTGTTGGCCTCACTATTTTGAACATGATGAATGAGACCTTGAAGTATTTCCTTACTAAACTGCTGTTGATGAGTTCGAAAGTAATTAAAACGGTTCCATTCCATTGTGATGTAGCCATGGAGAATATACTGTTGAGTTAACCGACCGGCAGAGGTGAAGATGTTAAACTCATCCAGAATGTGCAAGTGCCAACCAAACTCCAGAAGTTTGCATTTATATCGCCTGCCATCAGCTACAACAGATCTATGGAACTGTAGTCGAACATTTTCTGAAGGATGGTTTCGATATGATTCGAACAGTGTTCGGTACACTTTGATATAGGGGTTACCCTTCATTATGGTTTGAATAATATGTAAAACAGATGGTTTTCATTGATCTGAAGTTCTACATGCCATAGCAGCTTCATTTTCATGCATGCAAATTTGTGCGAAACGTTGTTTTTCTGCATTTTCGGCTATCACGCTAGTTGTGGCCATTGCATTTACATGCCCACAAAGTGTCACACAACTTATTCCCCTGAAAGTTTCTTCCGATGCACAGAATGCAGACATAGCACATGCAGAATTATAGAACCTAATATTCCGGGAAAATTCGCTGAATCATTGTCTTTCTTCAAAGCTTCGGGATGCATAGGGTTTCATTGCGAATTAGCATGACAACAATTGTGCTTAATTCTTCCGTGCACCACAATCATTGCATACTACTTAAAAACCACCTATTGTTAAAGGAAAACAGTCATCCCTCACTTTGATTTTCGCCCAGTTACTGATTTTCATTTAAAGCACGTCCACGATTTGCCAAACTACTGCGATTTTTCTGGTGCTGAGTGTTTATTTGTTCGCGTTGACGAAGACGATACTGCCGATAATATTCACAACGATTATTCCTGATTGAAAACGTTGAACTAACTCGATCCCCCAATTAGAACGACAAATATTATGAAATCAATTCTGGATTACAAATATTATAAATAAAAGTCGATTTGAAAATGGTGGAAAGCTGTACGTCAACACTGTCAACAGACGCGAAAAATTGAGAGTTGAGAAATCTGCTCCCGGTACGAAGTATCGCTCCTATTGACTGTGTTGTGCCATTTGATTTTTATGTATAGTAAGATATAATTATGCAGTTTTACTTATACTATAAGGCAAAAGAAAGTAAACTTAACAAATAAAAAAGTTTCTTATGCCTATTCTACACGGAAGCTATTTATGCTGGTTTCATTTTGTAGAGGCCTCTGTGATTGGTGAATTCAAACCCTGTGGTTTGTATGGACCAATCGCAGAGTCGTCTACAAAAGCTAATGCGCGTAAATAACGTCCGTGTACAATGGGGACATTAGTATAGTAATGGCGCATTAGTTTTTGCAGATGCCACTGTGATTGGGGAATACAATAAACTTGATTTGCGTATGGAATCGCAGAGCCAACTGTATCTAATGCGCATAAATAATATTCGTTTTATTTCTTTGATGTCATGATGAGTTTAAAAAAAACCCATCTGTTTATTATATCTGTTGGAAAGTTTTTCTTTCTTGTATATAAAGAGTGGCATTTTCAGTCACATTTGGCTAACACACAAGAGGCAATTTTCTTTTTAGCATTTAGTGTAAAATCTAATTATATCATGTTTTTGTGCTTTTTGCATATATCACTGACAAATGTGATAAAATTAAATATTTTATGTAGTTATTTTAGTCTAAATGGCATATGTGATAGTTAGGGTTTTTCCTGAAGTCGAACTAGCACGATAACCATCTACATTTTCACAGTAATTTTTTTTTATAAGTGTTTCTAATATTGAATTCCAAAATCGGGTTTAAAGTTTTAAAAATGTTCATTTGTAAACTATATTTTCTGGTGGAATTGAAATCAACACCTTTGCTAAATCTATAACATTTTGTGGAAAACACCATTTTTATTCTAGAACAAGTTTGTGGCTCGGGAACCGAAATCAGTTGAAACTATTTTTGGCGCATAGACATTAACAAGTTCTATAGAAATTATTATGAGTTTTAACAATAAATTTCTGAAATTACGAATTCAGTTGGCAAAATTATGTTATTCGTCCATATATTTTAGCGATGGACCTGGCTTTAAGCTCCATTTGTTTGTAGAAAAGGTATATGAAACGTTATAAAGAGATGCAGAGAGGAAGTTTAAGGTAATATATAATTGCCATACATATGAGTTAATATATAACGTATATAAGTTAAAGTAACCAAATTTATCTCTTGATATTATTTATCTCTAACTGATTTACAAAGTACGAAATGTGGAGCTTTGTGTGGTGTCGATTCAGTCGAAAATGAGATTCTAATAGTTAAATAGTTAACTGAATTTTTGGGGGAGTATAGAAATTTTGGGGGGGTGGGGGGGCATTTGCGCCATTGGGTTTGGAGGGGATGAGCACCCCTTGCCACACCTGTCAGTTTTTGTCTTCATAACACAAATGTTTTATTTGCGGGAAACTGCTATTGTATAATAATACCCGGTAAGTAAAAAAAAGGACTAAAATGTTAATTGAATATAGTTTGAAATGCGACAATGGGCAACATACACAAATATGAGGATTTGAAAATATTACTGTTCATGTAAAATGTAAATCTACATGCAAAATTAATACATCTTGCAAAACACTTTTTGGAAGCGATTAAAATTGTTTCTCCTATTTTTTTTTTTTCCGAATTGACTCTTTTTTTCATGCTTTGCTGACTGGACTAATATACCAAAATATAAACTTTAGCACATACTTAAACTGACTGATGGTTTGTCCCTCCACTATTCACTTTGTTATATAACTATTGTCCTTTCAGGGTAATAGAAGGAAGATTAATTTTAGTTTCAACCCGCTCTTTCGTTTTATTTGCCATGGAGTTCTAGTGTCCAAAAGGATCATCTTAAAACTGCTATCCTGATATTCCCATAGAGTAATAATACAAATAGAGGAATAAAAATGCTGATTTACGTGTGTGCATCATTGAAACCACGTGATATGTGGAAAATTTGTCTCGCCAATGCGAAAAAGTTATTTCCTCTTAATAGATTTCCAATAGGACGGGCGATGGTTCACAGCCATCGCAAACAAAATATCACAGAAAAATGGCTGTCAGTGTGTAAAATGGCTGTCAGTGTGTCGTTAGGGAATTTTTTTTTAAATAACTTGCATTCCATTGGTAAGTTTTCCTGAACATTTTAATTCAAAACAAATTATAAAATTATGTAAAAAAATCAATGTATTTTGTTTAAGATGAGATGTACAAATTATTTTCTTACTTTTTATTAATATAATGCATTTCAATTGAGTAAATTTTTATGGAAAATTAAACTACAATTTCGTATCCCTGTAGGTAGCAAATTCGATGTTTGATAAATGTAAAATTTTGTTTTTTGTAAGGTTTTTAATACTAAATTCATTATGCGCCAATTCATTCATGCGCCAATTTTACTTGGCGGGTCTTGGCGACTTTCAGAACTAAACGAGATCGAAGTATTGGAATATGGTTTTGTGTTTAATTTTGTATTTAAGTATCGTTTTTTGAACGAGTGGCACAATTTAAGGGAGTTTAACAGATGTATATTAAAGAGATTTTTCTTACTTTGTACTTTTTAAATAATTGCATTACGTTTTTATGTAAAAAATTTACCATAAGCAAAGTTCTTTCAATTGTGATTTTGTATAGTTCAATAAAAAAATATGAACAATAAAACCTGAGAAATATAAAATAAAGAGTTTCGTTTCTTCAAGTATTGAACACAAAGAAAATTATATTTTCGTTTCGTTAATGAAGGGGAAATATTAGTGCTTATTGTTTGAAAATAAGTAAATACCTACATATATGTTAAGAAGTTGAATACCGACAGAAAGCCTTATCGCCAAAAAAGGAGAAAGTGAGTCAAATTTGGAACTCGTGCAGATGTCTGAATGCCAAATGTTGCAGCGTTAAAACCACGTGATGTTTTTTTTTTTCAATGTTGACAATGCGGCCTTACGAGAGTCTGGCATTGAAGGCGCTCTCTGTATAATAATACAACTCTATGGATATTCCATGTATCTAGTTTTAAATTCAGCATATTACAGAAATAAGAACAGAAGTATAATATGCAAGCTGTTACTTACTTCATGGGTCCTTATCCATATGCAATTTGCTTTACTTAAAAGATTTAAAATGAAATGATGCCTAATTTCCTATTGAATGGAACCAAATTTTTGATAATTGTGCTATTTGCCACATAGTTATAGTGTTCGAATGGATCCTCCTAAAAGTATAACAATGTTTCTCTCTTGATATCCCATGTAGTAGACATTTCGCATGAAATATCAGTTAAATTGTATTAAAAAAAAACTTGCAGATAATATATGTGATATTGAAGACAATATTTATTTTGCTATATTCAGTTTGTTTTATTTTTACAATAAATTTTATTTTTTCAATTTTATTTGCAATATTTAGTTTGCTAAATTAAAATTTTACTTATTTCAGACAGTTCTTTTGTTTTCAATGTTTTTTAAATATTTGTTCCCTGGGCATCCCTTAGTCCTGTTCGCCAATTCTCAAAGACAAATGAGATATATTAATTACAAAGTATGTCGATCAAATAGCATATTTCTATCGAGTATGCCAAGTTTTAAATAAATATAATATTGAAAAGGAGCATTTATGTAGTTGTAAGCAAGGTTATCATACAAATAATTCATGTGAGTAATAGGAGTTATATCTTGTATGAATAATGCTTTTAATTGAAGTTTTGTTTATATAGGGTTATGAATACTCAAGAAGTGGAAATCCAACAAGGCAGTGTTTGGAAGAAAGCATTGCTTCACTTGAAAGCGCAAAATATGGTATACTATTTGACTCTAAATATTATGAACTTAATATATATAAAGGCTTCCATTAAAGTTAAAAACATGTTCTGAAACATGTAATTTGCTCATAGTATTTTAGAAATTATTTTAGAACACCTAAATATAATTGGCGCAAACATAAATAACTTAAATGATTATGGATTTGGTGAATTTTTAAGATTTTCTAATAAGTATTTTTTTTGTATTAAAGTACTACTAACTAAAACATTATAAAAAAAACACTTCTAAAAATTAAAAAAAAATTGAAATTTTAGCAGTCCAAAACTGTGTCTTTGCAATGTTTTTCATAGACATATTTCTTGAAAAGTTTACCGTAATGTATCCGATACGGCTAGACAAATCTATTGTACTGTGAGTTTTACCTTTTTATTGGCTACATGCCCGATCAGACAAGTAATAAGTTGGTTAGAAAACATAATTTTAAACCAAATGAATTTAACCAACAGATTCTTTAAACATTGATCAAATTTTAAGTTTTGCATTTTCAATTATTTTAAACTTGAACCGTTTAACTATATAAAAGAAATTTAGGGCCGATTTTACTTAAAGGCGCAAAAATGCATCTAAATGCTGCTCTATTTTAAATCAATATAAGTGCATAAAAATGTGCATCAGTGTACTTGCTCATGAACTCTATTATGCCGAAGTATCGTAGTTTAAAGACTGCCCCGTGCAAGCCATCCTTATAAAAAGAAATCACAAACAAATTCTTTGATTGGTTATTGGAGATCTCATGATATGGTGTTTTGCAAGTGGGCTACCCAGGTTTTCTGACATTACTCCTCATTTCACATAGAAAAATAAAAGAATTTAAGCATCCTGTAGTGGGAAACAGACTCTGATGTTCTCCATGTCAGCGGCAAGTTGCATCAGAGATTGATTTATGGAAGGAGCTACCCCATAATGCTAGGCTTTAAAAAAAAATGAAAATAAATTTACTCGTAATTTTTTTTTCAAATCAATAAATTTGTTTTTTGCATAAGTTCTATTTATTGATCCAATTAAATCACTTACGTTTCCTGCGTGTTCATGATGCATGTCATCTTTCGAATCTCATTGGTTAAACGGATACTCTTTTAAGCACTTGCAAGATTCAATTAATGACCAACACCATAAACAAACTGTTTATATTGTTTACTAATTGCATGGGAATTTGTAATTTGTGGATACATTTTCCCTTCCGTCACAAGGCGCCGTCCAATCGGAAAATAATTATCGGTTGAAATTATATGTATTGTGGTCTCTTCTGTGTAAGTGAATTCTTTAATAAAATGCAAGTAATAAATACAGACTTTATTTAAGACAATTTAACTATTGAAACCAGCTCGCTTTAAAAAAATGCACACAACGCGAGTGAGAGACAACAAAAATGCAGTTTGACTGGCAAATTTATATTTTATAAGCATATCGGTCACAGTTAGTTAACCCTACTCGCCTGGGCTATTGGATCGGCTTGATTAGGCAACCCACCCGATTGGGCTATTGACGACACAGCTGGGCAATCAGCATCCGCCACAGTATTGATAATATTTTTTATTTATGTCCAAAGTGTGGAATTGTAAAATATTCTCAGAATGTTTGAAATTGTGTTTTTTCTTTAGGATGAATTTTTGTTTTGACTTGATTTAAGAAATTGTAAGTGTTTAAGTGATTTTGCATGATGGGGGCTGAATGTTACACCACAGCTTCGTTTTGAAAAAAGAAAACTTAAATATTGTCTGGTTTCATTCAAATCATTCCATCATTGTTTAGGTCGATGCGGTGTGACATTCTTGAAGTTATTTACGATTCTGTATATTGATGTAAAACGGTGCCAGGGTGGAGCAAAATCTCAAAAAGATGAAAATGAAAACTCGTTGTAGCATTAAAAATTACACGTCTGGGATTTCTAATGATGGAATTCAATTTTCCTTGTGAACTGTTGTCCAAAAGCGGACCATGCACGGTCCAATTTGTGTAAATGACAGTGTTTATCTTCCAGTGTTTCATAATGTAACATTGTCCTTCCTCACTTCAGCCTTGTGTTTTGCCTCCGGACTGGCGGCGACCGCATCCATCACGCACCTCCTGCAGGCTGGGGAGCACCTCGTCTGCTTCGACGATCTGTACGGAGGTAAGGAGGGTGCTTCTTATAAGAATTCGGACATGTTTTTCGTTTTAGTTAGCCACATTTTAAAATGGAAGAAGTTTAATGCAAACAAAATAACTTTTTGTCTGATAAATGTTTAATACTGTGAGACAATCAACTGTACTCGGGGACAACCTAACTAGACAATGGCTTTGATCCGTAAAAAGGCTCAACTGCACAAATCTATGACTGTGATCGTATAAAAAAAAAATTCATCCGGTGCTTGATAAAACAAACTTGAAATGAGTAATGATGAAATTGAAGCTGTGGTCACTGTTATGGTTAAAACCATAATTGGTTAATTTTTAATTCCTCTTTTATTTAATTTAATTTCAGACTCCCCTAATTGTATTAATTAATTTATGTAATATTGATGTATCCTATTTAATTGTCAAACTTGTACTTGGGAACCTGCACTTTTGATTCCATTTAAGCCCAAACGTAAATTTCCCCCTTTTTCATAACCCCCTAAGAGCTTTTTAGTTGTAAATGGGGTGATAACCCCTAGTCTGGAGTCTTTTCCACCCTTTTGGGTCCCCTCATCGGCCTCTCCTCCTGTATCATGTTACACATCTGGGGTCTGGTATGTGAGTTGAGTTCGTGTTTTTGAGACCGTTTTACGTACTGGTCTGGAATTATGTTTAACTGTAACCGAAGTTGTAATTGTAAATTCTCTGATTGGCTGAGAGGAAAATTGATGTGCTAGTTTTGAGGGATCTGGCAAGGAGGTTTTGGCGATTTATTGGGAAAGCGCAGCTTTTGACGTGACTTTTTAACGCATCTTTCGAAGCCTCAAGACGTACAGGAGTGTAGCTCCCGTCTTATAAACGCGGACCGTGTGTCCTTTTTCAAAACCCGATGGGTTAATATCGTGCAATAGCCGCCGATGCTGACGCGGGGTTAGAAGAATTATTTAACCGCCGCCACCAACCTCAGCAATGCTCGAGAGTCACCCATTCCAGTAGATGTTGCCGGGTTAACTGCAATAACCCCAGCCACCCATCGACGTAGCACCCAGAGGGATGTTCCCGTCCTCTGCCGTTGCCTCTGATGTCAGCCCTGGACGCCTCCCCCATCACCCGTCAGGCCCGTGATCCTCGCCCAGAGAAGGTCCCATCCACCAACCACCTCTGAACTGGATTTCTCTGCTGGACGACCACCACTGGCTGACGCCTTTTGACCGACCACCTCTGAAGCTGACATCGGAGTTGACACTCCGTCGAAGGATGTGCCAA
This sequence comes from Troglohyphantes excavatus, assembly GCA_963932185.1. Classification (NCBI taxonomy): domain Eukaryota; kingdom Metazoa; phylum Arthropoda; class Arachnida; order Araneae; family Linyphiidae; genus Troglohyphantes; species Troglohyphantes excavatus. The sequence continues at coordinate 73,140,651 of OZ010671.1, read as the reverse complement.
GTACCACACCCCTTTTCGTCCACCTCACAATCTTGGACACTTTTAGTATGGCCGTAGCGGCTTGGCCATGTTTTCTTTTTTTTGGGGCACTCGTATTGTATTCGCCTTGATCTCCTGCCACATCTCTCTCGACGAAATCAGCTGAAGGTAGTAATTTTTAATTTTAGTTTACCCTCCCCCTTTTAATTTATTTAGTTTTAACTTGTTTGGCTTTTTGTAAGGTTTTTTTAGTGTTCCGTTCCCTTTTTAATTTTAGTGTTTTAATAAATTTGTTTTCTTTTGGTCACAATTTTTAGTCTTGTGTTTTTTGTTTGTTCTAAACTATACGATCACGCCAGGTAAATTCTTAAAATAAACAACGATTAATATTATCGTTCTTCTTTTCTTTCTTTTAATAGTAGGTTTTATTTAACCCGTAAAAGTAACTACAACATCACTTTATGTTGCTTTTTCCTGCAAACAATTAAAAACATATCATTCATAATATACTTTCTTAACGTCCTTTCCTTCTTTAGATATTAAAATATTTGATCACCACATTCAAGTGTTGATGGACACCTATAATCTGTATCTTTCTATTCATTAAAAAGCTTCACCGGTGATTATTTTAATTGCTTTCCACTCAGTGCTGCCCTGTTTCAGATTTCGTAATCGCCAAAGTGAAAAATCGCCCAAACTCGTATTTTCACAATCCATACAAAATCGCCAAATTTGTGATTATTTGACAATTGTTAGCACAGTATAGAGCAACAGGTTATTTTGCCTGATAGTTATACATGTCCGATAATTGTTAAATGTCGTCCTATAATTTTGTCTCTAACATTGATGACTTAAAATTTTAATGAGGATTTAAATTTTGTAGGGCTCTTTTTTTAAAGATGTTTGGTCCCTTTTTCCCTAGGTACGTATGTAGAAAGTGTTGCGAGCCCTGTTTTATATGTGGGATTATGAGACAGTAAAGATAGGCTTTGAAGATGCAAATAACATGTTTATTTACAGAAACTGCGACCTGGCTATTATCTCAGAGGATCGCAATCCTACTTATCTCTACCGCTGTTTCAGCTGATCCGATTACATTATACCAAGAGCCAGTGACACGCAAGGTGTCGCTGGTAGACTTTCTATTGGTGTCGCCATCTGGTGGTGACAGATAACTACACTCGGCCATTTGACACTTTTATGCCCTCATAAAATTACACTGATTATAATTATTATTACAATACAACATGATACAAAACATTTTCAACATATGTTCACAATATGGACAAAGTATAATTCTATTGTACATTTGCATAAAATTTTCATAATATTTTAAAGTTATTTATTATCTTACTTCAAATTTAAATTAAAAATCTCGTTTAAAACATTGTAAAATTGCTATTGTTATAAATTTAAATATTAAATTCAGTTTAAGACAGTAACTAAGTTAAAAAATATTCTAAAAATTAATTATTAATAAAAAATGTCAAGTTCAATCACTAAAATATTTTTTAAATCCACAGTTCATTAAAAAAAAATAGCCACTGTATAAAATAAAACAGTTCTTGAGTTTGAAATTCGCACTTCATAACAATTTCCTTCTTTAAAATAACAACAAAAAACACACAAAAACAATCACATATGTAAACATGACACAATAAAAATAATCTCACAAATTGAATTTCCTCATAAAATCTTTTAAAAATAGACAAAATTTTCCACTGCTAAAAATATTCACAAACACAAATTTCACAAACTGTTCATCCTAAAAATAAAAGAACCACCTTTTCATCTAATGCACTGATAAAAAGATATTCGCAAAGACGACTCGTTAACGAAAATATTATAAAAAAAACATTTTGCAAATTGAAGACAGAACAAAAAAAATCGTTTCGCAATAATTCTCTTTGAAAAAAAATATCTCAATCTTCGATCTGCTGCACTGCACTGATAAAATAATAGATGCATTTCCGAAGAGAAAAATAAACAAAACAAAAACTCTTACCTCACCAAGGCCATTGCTTCCTCACATGATATGCATAAACGCTCGTTTGGTTCGCCCGTCGCCAAGCCGTTGGCTGGATTGGTGTACCGCTTTCTGTGATAAAGCATCGTTGGTCATCAAGTCGCTAATTGCTTTTGTCTCGTTTGGCGATATCCCGCCAGCTGTGATCGCCGCCTCTTGGTTGATGGAACTCGCATGGGCACTTAAATGTTTCTCGACACTTTTTTTTAAATGTACAAATCTGTTCTGTGGTATTTTGATCCACAGATTTACGCTTTTCGAGACTGGATGTATCTTCTGCGCTCGTTTGGCTTTCTGTTGTTTTTCACTTGCTTCCCATAGATTAATTCGGCATGGTTTTTTTTTGTGCTGCATAGTTTTTTTGTTGGGTTACCGATTGCTCGTTGGTTTGCGAAGTCTTGACCTGTATCAAACCACATCTAAAGACTATTTAATGGCACCGGATTGACATGTCGTCTTACGACTGCCTCGATCTTTAATTCCTCGGGTGATACCCTGAACTTGCATTTTCCCAATACGTCCATTCCTATTATTATTTCGTTGAATCGGTTTTCAAGTACTAACATTTTAGCACCTATTAAGAATACGTCCATCACGATGTCTGTCCAAAAATATCCTTTAGGCGTAACCTCTGATCCCTGCAAGAGTGGTGTTATCTATTTAAGTCCTTACCTCGTGATTCTATAACACAATTTCTTTCATGATTCTATAATCTGGTTTACTAATTTCGGCTATTTTCATTTTTTTTTGTTGCCGCATTCAAATGATTTGTGTCCGACTCTATTGCACGTAAAACAGATGACATCTAGATTTTTGCTTACAGGTTTTCGAAACGCTTCATAATTATTTCTTCCGTGGTTTGTATAACGATTATCATTAAGTTGGGTGCACACTAGGGTGGAGTGAAAGTATAGGCAAAAATATTTTTTTTCGAATTTCAACTTTTAATAGTGCGGAAAAGTTGTCATTTGGTATCATAATGACAGACCTAAAATAGTTTTATTCTATCTTTTCATCTTAAGGTTCCCCTCTGGCCTTGAATTCTACAACATTGGCTTTTTTTTTACGACACTGTGACGTTGATAAGTTTTCATTCTACAGTAATTCAATTTCTAATATAGCGGGAAAGTTTCCATTTGGTATTAATAAAGCAAAGTTAAAATAGCTTTATTTTACATATTTATTCACTTCGAGGGTCCACTTTGATCTTGGAAGAATTCACTTCTACATCATTGCGCTTGCGCGGGTATTTCGTCTCTACCTCACACCGAATTTGATAAATAAATTTGTCCTAATGTGCAAGATGGTTATTCATTGCCATATCATGTATCATCTTAGCGACGGTAGACAAATATAAATACATTTACTTGAGTTTGTGCCTACGTTCTCGTGTATTTTCACATTACATTAAAACTTGCAAGTTTAAATGGAAAAAAAGTACTACAAAAGATTAGTTGAAGAGCACGTTACTTTGATTCAAGAACCTGAATCTAAGTATCTTGGTCATAACCAAGATACTTGTATTCAGGTTCTTGAATCAAATAAACATGCTTTTCAACTAATCTTTGTGACTCCATCCAGTGGCTCAGAGAAAAACATCACCAAGAGCATAACTGACTCTAACAGAAAACGGAATTTCTGCTGATAATATTATAGCTGTCGGATGTGACGGAACCAACGTAAATACTGGAAGAAATGGTTGAGTAATAAGGTTTCTCAAAGTTTATTTAAAAAAAAAACTTTCAGTGGTTGGTATGCCAGCTTCATTCAAACGAGCTTCCACTACAACATCTACTAGCACTTAGACGGTAAAACTTAAAACTAACCTCCTGCATTCTCTGGTATTATTGGAAAAGCATTGGCTAATTGTGAACAATTGGCAGTTGTATTATTTGAGATAATTCAAGTTAACCTGCCAAAAAAAATTAAGTACTGAACAACAGTACGTATTTGAAATTTGCCAATCGGTGGCTAGCGGCCAGTGCTCAACAAATTTGTCAGGACGCCAACTGGAGCATTGACTCATTAAAGGTGGTTAACGACTGCAAATCGAATTTTGCGTTCGTATATTGCAACTAATATATATATATATATATATATATATATATATATATATATATATATATATATATATATATATATATATATATATATATATATATATATATATATATATATATATATATATATATATACCAATGTATATATGCAAACATCACAGAATTTATACACACTAGCAGAATAAGTTATGAAAGTTTATTCACCAATGTGGTTTAGTATTAAGATTCACCACTCCTGCAAAGATGGTGCCAAACACGTCTTCGAAACAATAAAAAGATCTCGTTATCTCTCTTCTGAAATGAAAACTGTGATAGATCCTGTGATTCAGCGCAATGGTTTCTTTGGGAGTCCAGAAAATATACTATTAGCACAGATGATCGAAGATTCATCAGGGAGCTTGGTTTGTATAGGATCTTGGCGGCAAGAGCAAGGAAATCTATTGAACTCCGGAAATTTACAATTCCAGATTTTAACTTCGAAGCTGAAGATTATCATGAACTCGTATATTGACAGAGTTTGGACACAACGGAACCTCCATTTACCATGGGAATTTCAGATGAAGCTTTGAAACAAATGGTGCTTGATGGTGTACCTGAAGTGTTTGAGTTCGCAAACTACCCATGTCATACTCAAGCGGTGGAACGATGTGTTAAATTAGTTACAGATGCATCAGCTGCGGTTTGTGGTGCAAGCAATAGAGAAGGGTTTATTAGAGCCAGATTGCAGTCTAGAAAACTTATGCCACAATATAACACCGAAGCAGAATATCGTCAATAATCAAGTCAAGTGACCCATTAAACTATGTTCAGTTGTTTGCATTGTGGTTACAGTTTTAGTTCTGAATAGCAGAGACATTTTTTAACATCTTTTGATTTAAATGATACTCTTGTGAGGTACTTTAAGCTGGATTCATAATTGCATACTTACTTCACCTTTGTTGTGTAGTGTATGGAAACTTAACATTTGTGGTAAAGTTCGTACTCCGGGCAGAGCCTCAAATTATCTTTAATATTGTATGAACTTATTAACTTGCTTTTATGTTTAACAAATTAACCTATATTAAAGCTAAAATTTCCACAGTATTAAATTCTAATACATTTTTCTCATCCTATAGTACATTATAACATTATTCAATTTTTACCTATTATTGGTAAATTTCAAGGCCTGAGAGGAACCTCTAGATATTATTTGCTATCAAAATCCTTTTACATGGCAAATAACGTATATGAAAGGCAACTTTTCCGCACTATTGCATTACATTAATCAAATTTTGATTTTTTTCGCTCCACCCTAGTGCACACTGCGATACTTTCTTCGGTGTACGCAGTTCTGAACAATTTTTCGTTTTCTCTTAGGTGAAAATTTATCTTGTTTCTTTCTTCAAATATATTTCTTTTTAAGCTTCTCACGGCATCAAAATCATCAAGTTTACTGATCAGTGCTTCTACGCTTTTAATTTTTGGCAGTTCATCCAGAAAATGCTCACGCGTTTCTTTAGGCAATTTTCTCCTAATTTGATCAACTAGCACCAACTTTTTTAGTTTTTCAAATGTGTTTACTTCATCTCCATGCAACCATTCATTTAGGTGGTTCTTAAGTACATACGTGAAATTTCTCCATGATTGACTTTGCTCTTTTCTTTGAAAAGTAAAGTTTAATCTAAACTGTTCCAAAGTCATTCGGAATTGTCGAAGTAGTAAATTTTTTTAGGTGGTCATAATTATTTCACACATTGTCAGGTTACCCCGTTATCAAGTTGGCAATGCCAAGTGGCAATAAGCCTATTAAATGACTTTCCCACATCTTTTTGTCTAATCCAGGCGATTTAGTTGTTTCTCGAATAACGACATACTAATATCACTGCCGGCAAACAGTTTCATAAAGTACGCTAAGTTGGTATTCTGAGTCGTAACACTTGTTTGCGGTATTGCTGGTGCACCACTTTGCCGATTTTCGGTTTCAATTCGTAATTCGATAGCTTGAATTCTCTAATCTCTTTTTCTTTTTCAATCTGTCGAAGCTCTTTTTCTTTTTCAATCTGTTGCAGCTGTTTTTCAACATCTCTGAGTTCTTTATTCCTTTCGATTTATCAGCGCTCTTGTTCCTCTCGTTCTGCTACGATTGTAGTCAATAAATTCTTGGTCATCTCCTTGTTGCAGTCAGCGTGCTCTTTGACTGTTTTGCACATTTGGGCTATCTTTGGATTGTCCAAATGAGTTTTATCCAATTCCCTCATCAGCAAAAGCAAGTCACATTTCCGGGTACTTGTTAAGTAACTCATGTCCTTAAAGAAAGTTCTCTACTTTTTGACACTACAGGATCACTGTAATCCGCCTGATCGCTGTGCGACTTGTTTCCGCTGCTTTCGGATTCCGTATTCACGATCATCGTTTTCAAAGTTCTCCACGCGCTTTTCTTGTGGCGTTAAGCTTAGTTATGTGTTTCTGTTTTCACACAGAGCACATTTTTTATATTTTTTTACAGTTGCTCGTTGATTCAAATCCGGCTCAGAACCCCCATGTGGGATTATGAGACAGCAAAGATAGGTCTGAAGATGCAAATAACATGTTTATTTACCCAATCCGCAGTTTGGCTATTTCAAACGATCGCAATCCTACCTGTCACTGGTAGACTTGTGATTGGTGTCGCCATCTGGTGGTGACAGATGTTACTACATATATATATATATAGGCGATGGGCTTGTTTTGTAAACAAATCGGCTTTTTTGAAAATCTGAAGTCGAGAAACGTTGTTCTTGGGTCAGTGTTTAACTTGGGTTTAGCATGTTCGCGATCGACTAATGCGTTAATACTCCATTTGAGGATTACTTAAAATTAACTATAATGATTAAAAAGATTATAATAATAATCTTTTAATAATAATAATGTTTTATATTTATTACTATTTTGTTTATTTTAAGGAAATTTTAGTTATTTTTTATGGTTTTCTGTTTATTTTAAAGGTTAAAAAATATGTGTATACAAGTTCAATGAAATTTTTTTTAAATCATAATTACTTGTTTTAATTGTATATTTATGCAATTAAAATATTAATATTTGTTTTATTCGTTATCTTATTCAAATTCCTAAAGCACTTATATATATACACATACTTAAATATAAATCAACATGAATCTTTTTCATTGTTTTGTTTTCTTTAAGAATGAGTAAAACATTATCATAATAAGTACATATATTAAAATATCAGGTAAGGGAATTGTAATTAATAATTACTTTTACAAACATCCCATTATTAAATGCCTATTAATGATTGTCAAGGATTTTTGTGCACAAACGAAAATTATTTTGAAGCTCCACACAGCAAAAACAATCAAAATACAAATTTCAAAGTCGTGAAACTAAAAGTTTTATGCATGAAAACTCCAGTTTTAAGTGTTATTAAAATTTAAAAATAACTGCAATAAATGATTTTTGTTCAAAATTCCTTTATATAAAGCACGAAAAAAAAGCATTTAAAACGCCTTCAATTGTGAAGCATTGAAATTACTGAAGAGAAAATGCAAAATTTTTAAAGGTTTTATGCATGAAAAATAAAAACTAATTAAAAAGGTTCATTCCCCCCCTCCTCCCCCCCCCCCCCCCCCAATCCTTATAAACAATCTTCAATTTCGCAATATTGATGAAGTTTTTATGCCAACTTTATTTGTCGGGCAATAACAGAAATAGATTTTTTTATGGATTTGCCAAATCGTTTTTTGCAGGTTTTTTAAAAGAATTTGGAGCAAAAACTACAGCAATATTGTTAGGTTCGATTATTTGTATTAGAGGAATCTTTATATATATTTATCTTACGCGGTGATTGAAAAACGCTGTTTTTCTTTATGCTGAGTGGCAACAGTTTGTTTGTTTACGAAATTCTGTTGCGCCCGCATTTTTATTTTGCCATTATGTAAGCCATTTTGACGATTAACCCCTTCAATTCATCGGTAAATAATTATTTTGATGATGTCAGCTTAAATTAGAAAGAATATAAGCCTTATAAATTAAAAAATAGAAGTTTTGAAAAACGCTTTTCCCAACTTTCAATGAAGGAAAAATAATGGTGGCGCCATCTATTGGCAATTTTAAAAACTAGATTTCTATGAGCTTCATTTTTATGACATAAAAACTCAGTAAATTATACACCTCTGGTAGGCAAGATTTATGGTAAGCTTAACGTCATTTATGGCCAAAACAAACTACCAATAATGTTAGAAATTTAACTGAAACGCGGGAAAGGTGTGGAAATAACGTGGAAAATAAATAAATAATGGTAGGCTTGCCAGTGGTACCATTGTTTTCATTTATAATTAAAAAGAAATTAGTTTAATTGATTTTATATTGACTTATATGGCGTAAAAATGTAGTGATGCCAAGATGAATATTAATTTAAATTTACAATTTCAACTTCTAAAGTTTTTAGTAATATAATTAAAAATGTACTGTTACTAGGACACATTGTTATTGTGTCCTACCTTTTAGCGAGTGAAGCGAGAAGTGGTTTGCGAAGCATACCTATGAGGATTGCGTAGCAATCCTCCGGGGGTTGGCGGAGCGTTAGCGGAGCACGGGGCGGAGCCTCCTAGTATAATATGTTGCTATTAAATAACAGTGCAACTATTGATACAATTAATGTATCAATAGTTTGTTTCATTATCCTCTTATTTTTTTTATTCGAATACGAAAAATTTAATATTTTTTTTGATTATGCTTAAAGCTATAATGGAACTTGTATTTGTGCCTAATCGTGTGCTTTTATTTTGAGTTTTAAACGAAATACCACCTTTTGCAACAGCGAAAGTCAACGGAAATTCTCCATATTGTGCCTTCAGATTTTCCTTGTTGCTCTGCTTGATAGTCTGTTACGTTGTACTGTGCATCTCTTATATCTAACTATACATAAAAATCGGTTGGCACAACAAATAGCCAATAGGAACATTCCTTCCTACTGGGAGAAGGAGCATATTCCAAGTTCTAACTCAATGAAAGGCAACTAATTACAGGATTCCGAAAGTATCTCCACTCCAGTGTTCCCGGAGAGTCTCGCCCCATTGAAACAATCCATTCAGCAGTCGTATGAATTGATTGTTGAGTGAATGTGAAAGAGGTTTCTCGCAGATGAGTCTCATTATCACACCATTGAGATCATCACTAAGTATATATATAAATGCTACACACTTTTAATACTTTTCTGAAAAAAAACTTATGAATTTTCTGATGGATACATTTTTTTGAATTATTTGTGATGCATACTTTTATTATTTTAGGTACCAATAGGTATTTCAGAACGTGCGCTGCGAAAATGGGCATCGAAACAACTTTCACGGACATGAGGGATATTGAAAACATAGAGAATGCCATTAGACCAAACACAAGGGTATTTTCTTATCACTTCCTCTCTTTTAATAAGTTGTTTAAAACTATTTTACATTCTTTGTTATTTTTAAAATAATGTATGTTCAGTTGAAAACTGAATTGCCTATCAGTTTATTTATCAATACTTTAAGAGCAACCCTGTGCCCTCTCTGAAGGGCAATTAAAAGCCAATTTGTGTTCACTATAAAAGTTAATTATATATTTACACCACATTTTTTTAAACTAAGATTTTTAATTATTATGTTAATGCACAATGCACTTTAAATTAAAAAAAAGTGAACACTTATATTTTTTATGAATTTAAAAAATAATTGTGTATTGCTGAGAAAACTTGCTATTTCCCTCAGATGTTTAAATTATTCTATTTAGTCATATCTGTACCTCAAAGTTATTACACAGGAGAGCTTTACAAAGTTTTATATAATTTATTATATGCATTTTTAATTTATCACGATCGTTAGATTTATTTCAGGCCAGACTGCGAAATTTATGAATACATTTAAGCATTAATGGATAAAATATATGTATTTATAAAATTTGAAAGTGTTAACCTTCGCATTGAAAAATCTTAAGTGGGAACACAAGTTTATTGATCATTTATCAATTTATTATTATTGATTATTTATCACAAATATTTTACATTGGACATTATTAGTATTTTTAATTCTTGCTCCGGGCCTTGGCATTGTTATGGTTAAAACCATAATTGGTTAATTTTTAATTCCTCTTTTATTTAATTTAATTTCAGACTCCCCTAATTGTATTAATTAATTTATGTAATATTGATGTAACCTATTTAATTGTCAAACTTGTACTTGGGAACCTGCACTTTTGATTCCACTTAAGCCCAAACGTAGATTTCCCCCTTTTTCATAACCCCCTAAGAGCTTTTTAGTTGTAAATGGCGTGATAACCCCTGTCTAGAGTCTTTTCCACCCTTTTGGGTACCCACATCGGCCTCTCCTCCTGTATCATATTACAGTTTGACTTCGTGATTTTGAGACCGTTTTACGTACTAGTCTGGAATTATGTTTAACTGTAACCGAAGTTGTAATTTTAAATTCTCTGATTGGCTGAGAGGAAAATTGATGTGCTAGTTTTGAGGGATCTGGCAAGGAGGTTTTGGCGATTTATGGGAAAGCGCAGCTTTTGACGGGACTTTTTAACGCATCTTTCGAAGCCTCAAGACGTACAGGAGTGTAGCTCCCGTCTTATAAACGCGGACCGTGTGTCCTTTTTCAAAACCTGATGGGTTAATCTCGTGCAATAGCCACCGATGCTGATGCGGGGTTAGAAGAATTACGTAACCGCCGCCACCAACCTCAACGATGCTCGAGAGTCACCCATTCCAGTAGATGTTGCCGGGTTAACTGCAATAACCCCAGCCACCCATCGACGTAGCACCCAGAGGGATGTTCCCGTCCTCTGCCGTTGCCTCTGATGTCAGCCCTGGACGCCTCCCTCATCACCCGTCAGGCCTGTGATCCTCGCCCAGAGAAGGTCCCATCCACCAACCACCTCTGAACTGGATTTCTCTGCTAGACGACCACCACTGGCTGACGCCTTTTGACCGACCACCTCTGAAGCTGACATCGGAGTTGACACGAAGGATGTGTCGAAGGATGTGCCAAGTACCACCCCCCTTTTCGTCCACCTCCCAATCTTGGACACTTTTAGTATGGCCGTAGCGGCTTGGCCTTGTTTTCTGTTTTTTTGGGGCACTCGTATTGTATTCGCCTTGACCTCCTGTCGCATCTCTCTCGACGAAATCGCAGAAGTTAGTAGTTTTTAAGTTTAGTTTACCCTCCCCCTTTAAAATTATTTAGTTTTAACTTGTTTGGCATTTTGTAAGGTTTTTTTAGTGTTCCGTTCCCTTTTTAATTTTAGTGTTTTAATAAATTTGTTTTCTTTTGGTCACAATTTTTAGTCTTGTGTTACTTTCTGTTCAAAACTATACGATCACGCCAGGTAAATTCTTAAATTAAACAACGATTAATATTATCTTCTTTTCTTTTCTTTCTTTTATTAGTTGTTTTCTTTTGGTCACAATTTTTAGTCTTGTGTTTTTTGTCTGTTCTAAACTATACGATCACGCCAGGTAAATTCTTAAATTAAACAACGATTAATATTATCGTTCTTTTCTTTTGTTTATTAGTGCTTTTTAATTAACCCGTAAAAGTAACTATCACAGCATTATCTTAGTCAGTTCTTCGCAACATTCTCAAACGAACTATCCAGCTCATCCTCCAAACCCCCTCACAGCATCTACAAAAAGGGGATAAAGTATTTTAAATTTGGTGTTTTAGAAAAGGCATTTTTACTTCAATTTGGATTACAAGAATAAAGTTATTTGAACTCTTATGTAAATGCGTTTATATTCATCTATAAATATCATAAGATTGGGAATCAATTGGCAAAACACTATTGTAATAATCTGACAATTAAGAAAACTATTTAGTGTACTACTATTATGTCAACACAAAATATGGTTAAAAAATATTTTTTGTTTGATTAGTCATCAAAATCAATATTTACTTATATGTTTCAAAGTATTTATGATGGAATATTTCCCATCCTAAATTACATAAGCGATAAGTGTTATATCTTATGATGCATTTGCTCATTGCGCCCCTCCCATTCAATCATAAATATCAAAGCACCTTCTATGAAGATAGGTTAACTGATTAAGTACGTATAGGCTACATCTTGTTTATAAGTAGGAATTAGGATAAGTGTTTTGGTTAAATAAACAACCTTTATTCTATTGGGTAGTGGTTTTTTTTAAACATCAGATCTCAATTAAAAAAAAAAAGATAAATATTTCTAGATTTAACACTTGCAAGTTTGTGAATTGGGTCAGCAAATTTTTTTAATTAACCAGGGTAGAGAATCCGTGGGTGACATTTGGAGTTAAAAAAACTAATATAAATCATATGTTCACCTAAGTAGTTAACTATTGATGTTCAGTAAAAAGTGTACCAACTGAATATACAAACAGCTATATATTTTCTCTGTAGTATTTGATTTCGCCCCCCCCCCCCCCCCCCCAATTTTGAGCAGTGGTGCTTTCGCACCACTCGAGGGCACAAGATCATGCCAATAATTCGTTTATTTTAAAGAACAGGGGGAACCCTGAGAAGAGCCAGGGGAGTGCAAAAGGTTAACTGGCATTCCAATGAATGGTTAAAATGTTGATGGTTACCTCCCTCTAATTGCAGATGATTTGGATCGAAACCCCAACCAACCCCACCATGAAGATGGTGGACATTGCGGCCGTCTCTGAACTTCTGGAGAAACGCCCTGACATCATTTCTGTGGTGGACAACACCTTCATGTCTTCTTATTTCCAGGTACATGCTCAATTTCTTATCCATTGCCCGCAAATTTTATTTTATTGAAGTTTTATTTAATTTACTAGTAGAAATACCCTCTTTGCACACGGTTAAATAAGTCGATATACTATAGGAATTAATAAAACAATTATTCTCTGAACCAAAGTCTAGAAATGTATTTATTAATTTATATTTTCAACTCTGCAGTGTTTTAACATTCAAATATAACCATTCTTGGTATAGTATAATTTAAATGAAGTATCTCTCTATTTAAAAAAAAGTAAGCCCTAGGGAGAACATTCAATCTTTCCGCTGTTATTCAGATCGTATCTGAAAAATTAAAAATTCTAAAATTACGAAATTAACATAATTTTCTAAGAAATGTTTGATAAACAAGACGAATATATATATATTTTTCATTATGATTATTAGTTTAGAAGTTATTTAATATTAAAGTCGTTGTTACTAAAATTTCGCATACAAGTAATTTTGTCCGTCGAGTTTCTGACACGCTATTAAAAGGAGAGATCCAATTTTTTTTGGGAATGTAGAAAAAAGTTTGAACTGGAAATCCAAGTAAGCGTTTTTTAAAATTTGAATTTATAAATTTTTTAACCATTTAAACATGCTCCACTCATTTGAAGTTTTTTCACCTTCATTTTTGCAACGTGATTTCTAAACTGCTGGAAGTAATTTAAAATTTCATATTTTCTTATTCAAAGAAATATACTAATGTTTGTTAAAAACTTCATCTTTTCGATGTCATAAAGATTATATTTCTATCTTTACAATTAAATTAGATATTGTTAATTAAGCTAGGTATTAAAATTAATGAAGAAGCAATATTTATTCGCAAATATTCAGAATATTTTAATTTGCAACTTTTTTTCTAATTGTTCCGCACACATCTCAAAAAGTAAATATCCTAAAATTATTAAATTTGTGTCAGTTTGTTAAGAAATGTTTGAGGAATAAGGTGAATATATATATATATATGGCTCATTAAGTCCATGCCTTTGACACTTCGTTTTTAAATAAGTGTTTGTTTACAGCCTACATATTTTTACAGCTATCTCCAGCGCACAACATGGTGACCTAACACATATTGTTCCATTTCTCCTTGTTATTCTGTTGCCACACTGCAAAAGCAAACACCATCCTCAAATTATGGGGTGGCTGGCCTTAACTATACAAATCTTTTCGAAGCTATGGTGAAAAAAATTGTACAGTATACTCGAAATCAGTCTATAACATTCCTCTGTACAATGGCAAGATTATATCCGTGGATTAAAAAAAAATTCTTGTTAAAATCCTAAAAAGCTATTATCTGTTTTGTTAACAATTGTACATTGCTATTCTACTTTAAAGTTATCTTCATTTACTAATACACAAAAATCATTAAAAGTATCACTATCATGGATTCTGTCATTCATAATAATTGTTTTTGTGATTTTAGTTTATAAAACTTATTTTAAATATAAATGACATATTTTAATGATATTACTAATAATATACAATGGGTGCATTTGAGCCACTATTCATAAGTGTTTTTTCAAAATTCAGACTGCGGAAACATGGATTTCCGCTTTTTCATACTTCAATTTTATCATCCCTGAGATTGGTCCAAATCTGCATTAAACTTTTGTATATCTATAGAGGGCCGTGCTTCTGAGATGCATGAGGAATTTTTCGAATGCTCAATAAGATGATGTTCGAATGCATCCTGGAAACTAGTTTGTAATAAGAGTATGGTTGAGCAAATGTTCAGATGGCAGACAGTGTAGATGTTTCTTTTAGGGGTGCTATTTTAACAGGTCTAACTTGCATCCTGTTTTTTTTTAATTCTTCGAATCTGGAATTTCGGGTTTATTAAAAATTCTGAATTCCAGATTTCATTTTGAGTACAAAATTTCAATTTTAATTAGTTTTTTTTAAAGTTTAAATAGTTGTTGAAATATAAGGTACATATGGCGCACTTTAGACCGTTATACGCGAGTGTAAATCTGCAAGGACATGGGATAGAACGGTGTGAATGAAATAGGAAGTAGTGCTTTCACCAGAAAAATAATTGACTTTTGATCCCTTTTGTCTTATTTTTTTAGTCGATGATATTTCATTATCATAAGACACATCATTGGAAAATCTTGGTTCATTTGTTATTTTGTGAAGAACTTCCAAATGGCATTGTTTTGGACAATTTTTTCATTCATAAACCTTGAAATTGTAGAAATTCATTAAACGTTGATCTGCTGCGATCTACATTGACACTTACAATCCTTTTGCATTTGATAAATATGTTTATACTACTTCCTATTTATCAGGATTTGATTTGCACTACTAACTAAATGAAATTGCATTAAATTTTTCGAAAATATAATTTAATTTACAAAATATAAGTTTAGATTAGGATTTGTCACGTGGAGTAATAAAATTTGATTTTTTTTAAACAAGTTTGTTTCTTTTTTTTTTCGATGATTCTTTTTTTTAGTCGATGATATTTCATTATCATAAGACACATCATTGGAAAATCTCGGTTCATTTGTTATTTTGTGAAGAACTTCCAAATGGCATTTTTTTGGACAATTTTTTCATTCATAAACCTTGAAATTGTAGAAATTCATTAAACGTTGATCTGCTGCGATCTACATTGACACTTACAATCCTTTTGCATTTGATAAATATGTTTATACTACTTCCTATTTATCAGGATTTGATTTGCACTACTAACTAAATGAAATTGCATTAAATTTTTCGAAAATATAATTTAATTTACAAAATATAAGTTTAGATTAGGATTTGTCACGTAGAGTAATAAAATTTGATTTTTTTTAAACAAGTTTGTTTCTTTTTTTTTTTGCCCCCCCCCCCCCTAAAATGGCTTATAATTATTTTTTTCAAAGTTTTCAAATTTCTTTTTAAACTAGTTGCCTAAACTAAAAAAAAGCTCAATGATTTATCTCGAAAGAAAACTGTGGTTAACATACAATGAAATTTGGGATTGTAAAAACTTTTTTTATAAAAAATTTAAGAACTTTGAAATTTTGTCTTTGGAAAAAATTTAACTTTTTTGAAAAATGTTCAACATTCAGCTTTTTTAGGTTTTAGCCTGTACCATGTCTAAAAGTTAAAAAAAAAATGGTGTGTATCCTCCTTAATATCTATACAATATTATATGAGCACTCTTAAAAAGGCTTTTTTTAATTAAAAATATACAACCTCTGCAACGAAGCATCTTTTTTTCAGGGCTGCCAAAGGTGACTAAATAGGCGACTTTTTTTAAGATTCGGCGACTATTTTTGTTAAAATAGTGCCAAAAGCGACTATTTTCATCAAAACCCTCTACTTTTTTTAGCTTTTGGCGACTATTTTTTGATAACTTTTTTTAACAACACTGATTTTCAACTAATATTTCACAGAATCACGCACCGTTTAACTCATTTTGAAGTATTACGTAATCTGATTGGCTGTTGCATACAACGCCAATGTACTGCTATTTGGCAATTCTAAAAGACAAACAGTCAAAGAATCAACACCATTAAACGCTGCAGGATGTGTTTACAAGTAAATAATACTTGCCAAGCATGTTTATCACCAATAGACATCGCTTTCTTTACCTATTAGAGAGCAATTTGCGTTTAGGTTGCGTGTGTTACTTCTAGAATTCACTGCGCGACGCAAAGAACATTAGATACTCCTCAGAGATGAAAATTTTCCGAAGTTCCGCCGTTTTCCTTTTTTTTATTACTATCAATTTAATAAATGTATTAGTTTTTTTTTTATTTTTCTAAAAAATTGCCAAGTATACTCGCGTGTATTCCGAAATTTTTTCAGTTAAATGTGTAGCCTATATGCATGTTAGTTAAAATAATTGCATAAAATACCTGGGGAGGTGTGGATTTTCGAACTGTATCGCAGCGATTACCTTTCCCGGTGCCGGTGTATCACAATTTTAAACAAAAATATCGTTATTGGCAAAATTGTAATCAAAATTGCTGTAAAAAATATCAACGATGAGAATCCTGAGCCAAAATTGGTATCATTAGCCAAATTGCTACAAAACCACATTTATGTCGAAATTTGATGTTTCAATATCTTTCGTTGAATAATGGCGTTGTTTAAAATTTTTTTTTTTAAGAATGTTAGGTCCCTGTTTTAACTTGATCCCTCAGCATTTCGTCTGTTTGTAAATTTGCTTGTTACTCATTTATAACCAAATGTGTTGTTTAATTTTCTTCAAATTTGGCTTGAATGTTGTTTGAAGTCATTAAGCTCAACATATGTGTTCTGTTGTTGTGGAGCCTATGTATTAAAGTTAGCATAGAAGCATAGAAATCGAATCATGCATTGGTTCAACAAAAAGTTTCATAATTAGAAGTATTTGATGCAACCCTCAATTGTTCCCAGAACTACTTGCGTAAACTTTGATGGAATTAAGTAGATATCTTTATAAAACTTAATAAATTATTCAGAGTTTATAGAAAGATTTATATTTTTAGATTTGTGATTACGTAGACAAAAGTTTTGGGTGTATTTTTTTTTGGTTGATAATTTTACTCCTATTTTTAATATGAATGCAATTAGCAAGTTTCGGGATATAAACAACTTATCATTACTACTAAATTTAGTTAAAAGACTGCAATTATAAAAGTGATAAGCATCACACTACTCAATAGTGTGATGTTTACAAAGGGATGCAATATCATTAGAAAACAAATTTGGAATTTCCAGCACAGTTTTCCCATTGAGTTCCCTTGTGAGAGTTGTACCTGGATTATAAAAATGATTACATAAGTAGATTTTAAAGATTTTGCTTTATTTCTTTAAGAAAAATTGTTTTCTGCAGTTCTTATTTTTTTCATTGAAAACCCTGTCATTCTGAACTTGTGTGTTTAATTACTTGTTTTGTAGAATCCGTTGAACTTTGGAGCCCATATTGTGATGCATTCCCTGACCAAATATATGAATGGTAATATGCTTATGACTAAGTCTCTTGTGTCTTTTTATAACCTTCTATGGAGCAAAATGCAAGTTCTAATTAGAAAAATGAATTGTGAAAATACTAATTTTTTACACCAATATATTCCAATAGGTGTGGCATATTAAAAGAAAAATGTTAACTTGGGCATTGTTGAGGTGAAAGATAAAATTCGATATCAATGTTGCGACTTTCCCATTTATCTTGAAGTTTATAATTTTAGAAGATTTTCAATCCTTAAAGTGTTCCATTCTTCATGGCTATGCAGTGCTCTCTAGTTGACTGTCCTTTGTATTGGGTTTACCATGCATAAAAAAAAATTCCATTAAACTAGAGTAGAAAATCACCACCTATTCAAATGTCTAATATATTAAACTTATCTTTATTAGCACTAGGTTTATTATTCTTTTTGGAGGGAAATATCTTCTTAATTTTGAACTGAGTGTTAAAAGTATATTCTGGGTATATGAGAAAACTAATTTTAAAATGTTCAGAGCATAGGGTTGTAGTGCCAAAAATTTCCTTCCTAGTAAACAAGCTTTCCAATCATGGCAGTTAACCTATAACCATGAGGTAGTCTGGGATTTTTAAAAAATTATTATTCAAATTCACACTATTTGACATAACTTACCATATTTTATTTTACCTTTAGGTATATCCATTGCTCCACTTCAGTCTTTTCTTTAATCCACTAAAAGTACTTCAAAAATTCATAAAATTTCTACATAATGTTTTCACTGATATTTTTTGTTTTGCATGCCTCAAGCGTTTGTTTGTCCGTTGTTGGTCTGTGGTGTCTTAACCAACTTGTGACTCCTACTCTTTAAAGCTGAATATTCGTGACATTACCAATATGCAAATTCAAACTATCTTCAAGTCTTATTTCCTTCCGAGATGAATAAATAAAATGCTCATTTGAATTTAATAGCAACAGTGAACTATGTCAACAGAAAAATAATTGATGTTTTCTTCGTTTTTAAATCTTTACAAAACAACGTTAAGGATTAGAAATTGCACATTTTGGTATTTAGTTTATATATTATTATGATCATAGGTTGGATTTAATTTAAAATGTCCGATGGAGGAATAAATGGCACAAGATCAGAGGGAGTGGTGCATACTTTTAGACATGTTGAATCGTCACGAACTTTGGAGAAGACCATTTTCCTTGCCATTTTTTTCTTAATTTCTGATTGCATCTTAAATATTTATTTTAAAAATTAAAATTTAATTCTTTCGAGTTACCGATTTTAACCTTAATTTTTCATGTACGAAAATACAACTCAGCTCAGGTACTTAGGTAAGAGAGGGGTTCAAAAGTATCCCATTGAAAGTAAAGTAAAAAAATAATTAAAAACCTGAAAGAAACACGAGGACATCATGTTAGGTTTAGTTTAGATTTATTATGTTGGCTGTTTGAGGTTTATAGCAGCAAATAATTTTTTGTGACTAAATTATTCCGGAAAGTCAATTTATTTTTTGTGACTAAATTATCTGTTGAATAGTTTTGGTGAAGAAAGGAAGGGCTCTGGGAGCTTATTCCCTTACCCCATTGTCACTTTTATCAAAGAAGGCATTCATAAAGGCACAAAGTCAAAATAAATTCTATGCTTTCACACCCTTGCCAAGCTACACAGAAATATGAAAGAGCAAGGTTGATGTAGTAGATGAAGGGCTACTTCCTGCACAGAGTTCACTAGAATCACAGCTAATGTTTTTCTGTTATTTAAAAAAAAAATATGTGACCTACATATAGCTACAGCATGTTCAAAATGCCGTTATGGTCTTCAATGTCTTGCCTATTGAAAAAAATGAGAGAGCACTGAAAGTGACCGTTCCAGGCTACAATCTTGTGCAGACACTCTCTTTGATGGTACAAGGCTTTGGCAGATGCCAAAGCAGAAATTGTTATCGAATGGGAAAAAAAACAAGTTGTCTTATTGCTTCAAAATGAGTTTCAGCAAACACAAATGATAGTCAGCAAGCTGGCTACAGAAGATGCAGATGTGTAATTGTGAAAACTGCCATTTAGTTGTCTTCTGAACACAATTATGTTGTTATTTTAGAATACAATGATCTTTTAGTCACCAAAGATGACTTCTTTAGCACCAGACACTGCATTCTTTTGCAAATCTGGAAGGGGTAACAGGACAAATGCTTCATAATACAAATTTTATTTTCAAGTATAAAGATATTGTGGAAACGATTATTTTCCTACATGCAATAAGTGGATGTGATATCACCTCTGCTCT
The DNA here is from genome assembly GCA_963932185.1 of Troglohyphantes excavatus. Classification (NCBI taxonomy): domain Eukaryota; kingdom Metazoa; phylum Arthropoda; class Arachnida; order Araneae; family Linyphiidae; genus Troglohyphantes; species Troglohyphantes excavatus. The sequence continues at coordinate 73,120,651 of OZ010671.1, read as the reverse complement.
GTTTGAAAAGGAGAAAATGTTTTGTACCACATTAGAGAACGATGCATCCATCACACAATGAAAGTGTTACTATTTTCAAAGATCCAGCTCGGAAAGAGAAGATAATGGAAGCAACTTCAGCTTTCCTTTTGTCTCTTCGCTTTACTAAAGCTGCTACAAACATAAAATTCAATTTGATGATTCCTCAGCACTTTTTTTTTTATTTTCTCCCCCGCACTTTCTTAATATTGAACTTTTTAAAATAATAAAAACTTTCTAAAAAAAAGGAAAATTGACTTTAAGAAAAATGCACTAAAGAGTAAAAAATAATTTTTAATTTTACGAACGCATTGAAAAAATGTAATTATTTAATGTCAATTTTATACTTTTTACAACTTTTGAAATCGGTACCGAAATTTAGGTATGAATTTTGTAAATTGGCACCAATTGCAAAAAGTTGTAACAATTATAAAATTGATATTCAATAATTAAATTTTTTCAACTCATTCCTAAAATTAAAAATGTATTTTTACTTTTTAGAGCATTTTCCTTAAAGTCGGTGTTCCTTTTTTCTATAAAAACTATTTTATTTTTCCCTTTTTAGTTTTTAATTTAGCAGGGGGCTTCACCCCTATTATTATTCACCAAGAAATTCAAGTAGCAACTTATGCTCAACAATGTATATTGTAAAACAATCCCTATCAATGCCAATAAATACTGGTTAAATGAAATGTCATTGTACAACTTCTGTTAAACAATGAAAATATTTTTAAATCGGATAAATTGTTTAAAAAAAAAACCTCTGATTAATTTATATTTCTGGATATAAAACGGATAACCGATTATTTCTTTGCCGATTTTGCCTAAGTGGATTTTTCTATATCCAACAAAAAAAGAATTTTCGAAATCGAACAATATTTTTTTCAAACGGTCTGGTTAATTGAGAATTCTGGATAGTTAAATGCCGGTTAACCGGATTTTTTTTTCAAATTGCTCCTACGTGAAACATCCTCTATCCAACAAAAAAAATTCTGCAAATATCTGAATTAGAAACGAAATCTTGCGTGAATACATAAAAAAAATACATTAGTCGAAATTATAACCTCGATCTGGCGCGGGATTTGGCGGTTTTAATTTAAAATTTCCGTCTGGTTTTATTTTAGAGTTTTGGTTGGTGCGCTGTTCATAATCGGTTAAAAAATAATTAGTCTCATTTCTTACTGAATTGCCAAACCAATATTTAAAAAAAAAAAATTCTTAGCCTATCCCCTACCCACTGTAAGAGATGATGGACTCAAACCCATTCCCCCTCTGACACTTGTCCCACATATTAATTTGGTGATATTTTGATTTATTTGGCGATATTTTTATTAATTTGGAGATATTTACTTATTTATTCGCTGATATTTAGTCGCCAGCCGATCAGAATGCTCCTCATAGGTTACATAATATTAAAATATTCCATTGTTTCAATCTTGAAATATTGCATTGTTACATGTTCTCCCTGTTAATCCTATGTAAAGGTTTTTAAAAATTGATAAACATGATTTCAGTTGCACTTACATTTTCAACAACAGGCCGCCACTGCATGGATTTAAATTAAACAAATCACATTTTAATCGGGAATGGAGAAATCACAATTTTCCAATGACTATTTTTATTTGTACAGGAGTAAATTATTTAAGAAGTTTGATATGAATTGGGGGGTATTTAAGAGATACTAGCTGGACCAAACGTGTTGGGCCTTGAGCCTGTTGTCAGTCGTCAATATTCGCATTTGATTTAATATTGGGCATTTGTTTTTATATTAAGCTAAAGAATTATCAGTGTATATATATATATATATGTATATGTACAGTCAAACCTCGGTATAATGAACCTGTGATATAACATCTCGGTTGTAACGAACTTTTCAAATGGTCTTCTATACCACTAATGTATTTTCAAATGTGTTTGTAACGATCTTCAAAAGTAAGGATTTTGGATGTAGCGAACAAACCTTGCCAGTGTGTGTGGTTTAGAATTATATTTGTTTTTAGTGATTTTCTAATATGAGAATATTATAAAACCTTTGTTATCTATTGATTATTTACTTGCAATGTTGAATTTGGCATTTACATGGTTTTTTTATTTAGGACATTCTGACGTTGTGATGGGAGCTTTAGCTACAAATAGCGAAGAAATATATGAAAAAATGAAGTATTATCAGAATTGTAAGTTTCATAACACAGATTTTAAGCTTAAATTTGTATGCTTTCTTCCAGATCTTTTTTTACATTGTGTATTTTATTTGGCTTTTCCTGACTGATGTTGTTAGAACTGTCCTTAAATATGTTTTTTTTTAACAGTTTTCTTAAATTATCTTTAGGATAATGATATTGATTTCAAACAATTCTTAAATGAAATTGAGTATTATAAATTTTTTAAAGGATTTTGAAGCAAAAATATTTTTTCTAAATATGGTATTTGTGTGTTTAGAAAAGTTACTACTGCTTAACACTAGAAAGACAGCAGTTTCGGTATACCTAGAATGGCAGAATGGGTCAAATTGACCCGGAGTACAAAAATGCATGTTTTAGTAACAACTTATTTTTCCAGTAATGACTATTATTTTATTGACAGTAATATTAAGAGTACTGAACAGAATATTTAAATTATAAACATTAAAAATAAAAAATATTTTTAACAACAGTTTCCAATATATTCAATTTGAACTTTTTAGAGGTATTTTTGCATTGGTGTGTAGAGTTTTATCCATTATTTAAAAATTATGACCAGTAAGGAGTTCGGTATATATACTATATACAGTTGGAGCAACTTTTTTTATGTAATTTGTGCACTTGCCATACGTTGGTGTTTTGCAATCAGAACAAATGTCAACTGTTTTGTTTACACACTTGGAAACATGACATCGTACTCTTTTGCGTCCTACTGTTAAAATCCGGTAATTTATAATTTCTGTAAATCTGAATTATTCCTTTTACGACTAGACTCAATATAATGGCAAAGCTCTTCAATAAGTTGTTGAAGGAATTTCCTCATCGAAAGCTTTTTTACCGTAACTATTTTATACCCTCTGGAATTAATTCCAGCAAGGTCTAGAACTTTGTAGAAGACAAGCAGTGGCCACCTTCTCGATGTTGCCTTTTATGATTATTTTCGTGCCATTTGATCAGCAAGATCTACACCACATTTTGTAGAATTGTAAAACGATATTGTCTATAAGAGCTTTTTTGGCCCGTTGTCAACATCAACTGTGGGGCAAAGTGAGCTGACTAATACGACATTCTTATTTTATGACATCCTATGATGTCTCAATTTTTTCTCTCAAAAACTCTAAACTTTTTTCACTATTTTAGGCAAAAGGAATTCCTGCTTACAGTCCATATCAAACTTGTTTTCTTTGCTTTTAGCATTTCCGTTGGTTTCAGTTTTGTGAAAAAGTTATCAGTGGTGACATTTCTTTTATTTTCAAAAAGTTTTACTAAGCATAAAACAATGTGTTTGGCGATTTCTTGATTTACAGAACCATGCTCAGCTTTACCTAAATATGGAAAGTCATTTATTATGTGTTTAGTATCAACATTAATTTCAAGCCAAAACTTGATTACAAATTTATCTGGTTTGTTTGATATGTACTGTGTAAATTGACATCTGGATTTTGTAGGAAACAGTTGCTCATCAACTGTTATATGGTTCTGGTTTGTAGCTCGCAATAAAATTTTCAATGAAATTATATCAAACTTCAGATTTAAGGCAAAATTTATCTGTTTTCCCGTGTTTAGATCTTGTTTTTTTTATCACAGTAGGAATCTCAATTTGTTTGACTGTCTGTTGCCATATTGTTGGGGACGAAGGGTGGACCCCAAAATTCGGACCACGGGCTGCTCAGTTCGACACCTTTGGCAGAGCATGTACCTCAAGCATACAAAATTGCTATAAAAGCGTCAAGTTCTTCTATAGTTATTGATAACTTTTTTCTTCCCAGTTGCCTATGAGCTTCTTCTGTACATTTTTTATGCACCGAAGCATTAGTTTATCTACAAAAAGCCTCCGGGAACTTTATGTATGTTCATCTGCAATAGTTCGCTTTGCCTATGGAGTCAAACCACTAGCTTCCTTACAGACATTGTGTGCATTTTTCTTCCACAATTCCTGATTCCAGAAGAGATTTTATTCCATTGCATTCCATCATTTGCTGCAAAAATTTCAGTTTCTATGTCATCCGGCTAGGGGCTGATGATTTTTTTTTTCTCGTTTAATACTAATATCTCGTTTGCCTTATATGTCATTAAATTTTTTTTTATTGCTGCCACATGCAACAGGCAATTTGCAAGAATCAGATAAATTGCCATCATTACCTGAAGATATATTTTCAGTATTTGAAGACACAAATTCTTTATCACTATAAACACTCTTCACTACTGTTTTCGTATTAATTTTCCGACAACCTGTTGAAAGTATTCTAATGCTTCTCTAACAGTAAGTTTCTGAGACATTTTATTCTCTGTACTTTCTATCTGTACTTATTCAGATGCAGTTCTGTCTCCCAGGAAAAAAATGTCACCTGCGCTGTTTCTTATAAAAAAAAGTTTAAACGGTATTACTTTCTGGTTTGTGATGACAGAGGAGTGGATAACAGTTTAACTGCAACCGGTGTTGTATTTTTAAATTATGTGATTGGCTGCGAGGGAAACTGAGGTGCTTGTTTTGAGAGATCTGGTAACGAGGTTTTGGCGATATATGCGGAAGCGCGCTGTTTTGACGGAGGCTTTTTACGGAACATGACTTGCTGACTCAACATTACTGGATACTGATTTTTCGGAGCTCCAACAAGCACTGGAGTGCAGCTCCCCTTTTATCAAACGCTGGCCTAGAGCTTCCTTTTTTCAAAAACTTGCGGGTTTAACAAAGGGATGCCCGATTGGATCCTTTTTCGGAGTTAAGTCAATTTAACTGCTGCCACCACCCACCGATGCACGAGAGCCACCCATCAAAGTAGATGTTGCAATGTTAAATGCCATAACCGCCGCCACCCATTGACGTAGCCCCCAGAGGAATGACCCAGTCCTCTGCCGTTGCCTCCCATGTCGGCCCTGGATGTCACCTGTCAGGCCGTTGATCCTCGCCCAGAGAAGATCCCATCCACCAGCCACCACTGAACTGGATCCTTTTGCTGGACGACTACCCCCGGCCGACACCTTGTGATAGACCACCTCTATCCGCTGAATTCAGAGTTGACTCCGTCGAAAGATGTTCTAAGTACCCCCCTTTTCGTTCACCTTCCATTTGGACATTTTCATGGCAGTAATGACAATGTTCTTCTTGTGTTGCCTTGACCTCCTGTCGCATCTCTCTCTACGAAATTGCTAAAGTTAGCCTATTTTATTTTTAGTTTAACCCTCCTCCTTTAAATTCTTTTAGTTTTAACTAGTTTGGCATTGTAGGTATTTTAAGTGTTCTGTTCCCTTATATTTCGTGTTATCTAAAATAAATTTGTTTTCATTTGGTCACCAAATTTTAGTCTTGGTTTTGTTTCTCTTTTTGTTTTGTTTGTTGTTTAAAACTATACGATCACGCCAGGTAAATTCTTAAATTAAACAACGATTAATATTATCATCTTTCTCTATCATCTCTCTCTTTTCTTTGTTTAAGTAACCCCCTTTAAAAGTAACTTTCACACTTTTATTATGATAGAAGTAATAGAATTTTGAATAGTGATCACGGATTGAAACAAACGAGTGGTGTCTTTCAGCCCTGGGCAGCGTGCCTTCCCCATTTGACTGTTTCCTCGTGAACCGGGGGTTGAAGACACTGCACCTGAGGATGGAGCAGCATGCGAAGAACGCGCAGCAGGTGGCAGAGTTCTTGGAGGCACATCCAGCGGTGGAGAGGGTCATTTATCCCGGTGAGTATTGGCCTAAGTGCATCCACTCTCTCTTTCTAATCTAATCCCAGTGAGTAGACATTTTTGATTGTATTTTTTTTTGTTTTACTTTGGGCTCAGACTTAAGGAACACTTGCTACGTTCTAGTAACACTAAATATTGGCAGATGAGGGAAAACTAAACTGAAGGAAAAAAAGTAAATCCTTTGCACTCGAGGAACATGTTTGATATTGTCTTTATGAAGATTTTGGGTTCATCTTCTGGCTATAGTCCCTAAACCAGAAGGTTGTTAAGATTTTGCCCAATCCGAAAAATCCCATGTGGATATTTTTTTTAAAAAAGACACTTGAAATTTTTTTTTAAAAATCCGAAGTGGGCAAGATGCTGTAACGTATTTGGAAACATACTTTTCAGTAACACCTCTTTCCTTTATTATTCTTAATGAATTTTTAAATTTTTGTAACTTTAGTTTTTAAAATGCAATTTATAAATTTAAATGTATAATTTTATTGTGATGTAACTGTTAATATAACTGTATGTGTAATAACTATAACTGAGTCTTGTTGTAATAAATATAGTTCCTGAAATGTGGTATTTAATTATGTAGTCTTTAAGAACAGATTACAATATAAAACATATAATAATTAAATACTAGGAGGCTCCGCCCCCTGCTCCGTCAACCTAACTGTTGCCACTCAGCGTACAGAAAAACAGCGATTTTCAATCACTGCGTAAGAGAAATATATATAAAGATAATGAATAGTTTTTAAATTATTCTTTCTAATTTAAATTTCTACCTAAGTAATACCTGGTTATATATCTACCAGTGGCGTAGCCAGCATTGGGTTACTTTGGGTTAGAACCCCCCCCCCCCCCCCCCCCCCCATAGCCAGTTTAATTTTTTTTTTTTTTTTGAAAAATAACAAATGCAAAAAAAAAATTTAAAAAATGTTTGATTTCTATAGAGAAAACACACGTTGCATTTCCTGGTCTACCCCATGTGTATCTCCTGCTCCTTTCCCTTCTGTCCCCTGAAGGGATGATTTTAAGGAGAACAATGGTGAAACAACCTTGAAGACAGAAAATTCGACTTTTTGTGTGGGGTAGGGGGGGGGGGGGAACGATGAGGTAGTAGGTCTTTATGATTGTCTTGCTTGTTTGTACATGTAAAAGGATACTTTTCTTAACACTTGAAATGGGGCGGCAGTTGAGCCGGAATTCACAGTGCATCAATCCAGAAATTGATTGCTTTGAAGTAAGGTATTTTCCCTGACCCATTCATCCATCCCCTACGTGCAGGCACGTCGCGCCGTGGAGGTTTGGAGGGGGAGTCCGACCCCCCCCCCCCCCAATAATTTGGAAACCCTAAAAGTTGGGAATTTCAAGGTTTAAAAATACCCGAGTTGGGAAAATTTATGTCTGAAGAAAATTAATATTTTTAACAATTGAAAGCAAAAACACCAAGGTTATTAGGGAAAATTAGAAATTGTCCAACTTGTAAAATTAAACTAAAATTCGTGTGTTTGGTTTCAGAGTTCACTGCACACTTTCGACCGATACGACGCTAAGGCTCCAGATGGAGTTGACTAATGTAGTCTGTAGCCGACACAACGCCAGTGGCGGAACTGTTTTATAAATTTCATTGTATTTTTTATTGCGTCATGCGAAAAAAAATTTTGAACCGTGGCATCGTTTCCTTAAAAAAAATCCCACATTTTAAATATATAATAAATTGTTTAAATTAAGGAGCAATGTTTTCAGATTTCCAGCAGGCGACAAAAAAATGTTGCATTTGCTCATTCTGTTGTTCGTTAATGTCAAAGTTATATTATATGTTTTAACATTCAGATTATCATTTAAAGAATTTTAAAATATATGGCATTGCACTTTACGCAAACGTCACACAGTGTTCTTTTTATTAAAATAACTTCTCTTTTAATTGTGTTAGGTGCGATTGTGTAAATCAAAATCCTCTCCTTTTTATTCGAAAATCACTTTTGTTTCATATAACCCTATTGGTTTTGCCTTCCACAATGTAAAATTTCTTTCAGCTAATATTCGAAGCGCCGTGGCGCTTCGAATATCTGGGACTGGCACGCCAGTCCCATATAAATTTATAGTCTCTTGTCTAGGATTTTTTTTTTTATATTTTGTTTTGTTTTGTGATTAACCAATCACAAAATTGTGTAATGTTGACGCTGTGTGTTTTTCTATAAATATTTTTTTTGGTAGTTTTTACCAGTTTCAAATAGAAACTTCCAGAACTTTCGATGGGTTCTTTTATTTAAATCACCCCGCGGTTAAAAAAATTTCTCAGACTTCGATACGATTGCTACGAAAAATCTTATGCGCGGAGGACGCATCTTTCAGTACCTATTTTCTTTACCTAATTTTATGTGATATGTGTTTCGTTTTAACATTAACTTTGGAGGATTCTCTCTTTGAATACTTCTAAGTTTATTGAATTTATATATAATAATATAAATTCCTGTTTTCCTGCATTGATTAGTTTAGAATTAAAATGGTTATTAATTTAAAAAATTTATAATTTAATTACTACTTGATAAATATGGTCATATTGGTATGTAGATACTTTTTATTTTTGAATATTATTTTATTTATGTTTTATGTTAAGATTAGCAATGGCTGTTGGGTTGACACAACTGCCGAGTCCCTTTCACTCCCACTATTTACAGATCATGTTACATTTTCAGAACATGGCTGTATTTGTTATTCCAACCCCCCCCCCCCCCCCCCCCCTTATGACTTCCACAATAAAATTATCCTATAAAAAGTTGATAAGTTGGAACTAGGAATTTTTAGCACTGTTGTGTTCAAAATTTCCAATCGTTAAGTTTGGTTAATTAACATCGCACTTAGAACGGACACTGCACTGGAACATGCGTGCAACAAATGTTGCGTGCCACAATGTTGGTTCGGGTCTATCTCGAAGAAAAGACCTGGGAATAATGCCTCGTATTTTTTAATCATGGTCAGATAACGAGAATAACACCCGAGCTGGTATCCGTACCCGAGGCTGTTAAGTTGGGAATTTTGAATCGTTAAGTTGGGAATTTTGAATCGTTAAGTTGGGAATTTCGAATCGTTAAGTTGGGAAATTTCTTGTCTCAACCCCCCCAAAATTTTTTTGTGTGACGGCACTTCCTATCTGTTTTAAGCTTTTAATTTACTTCTTAATTATAATTTATAAATAATATTTAATCAATAAAATTATTAATTTTTTTAATTTAAAACTACTGCTTAAATTAAAAAATATCATAATATAAAATTACTACTTAAAAATTATTATGATTGATTAAAATTACTAATTTAATATTATCAATTAAAATTGCTAATTTAAAATTATTAATTAAAAATGATTAATTAAAATTGCTAATTTAAAATGATTAATTAAAATTAATAATTTAAAATTATTAATTAACTTTTATTCAAATTATTAACTAAATTTTATTCAAATTATTAATTAAATTTAATTAAAATTATTAGTTAAAAAAATTTCAAATCAGTTATTAATAATAAAAAAAAATTTGGTTTTGGTCGGACCAAAAATAATTTATGGACCCCCCCCTTCGGACAATCCTGGCTACGCCACTGATATCTACACAAACAATACAATTCATTTGGTTAGGGCTACCAATCTTTTTGATTTAAGAGGCCTATATATTACTTTTTTTTTACATCTAAGAAGTTTATTTCACAGCTTTGATCACACCAGTCTAAAAGTTAAGAATTGCCTTGCTTAATTGTTTAATAAAAATCGATTGAAATTTGTGCGATATAAAAATCTTTGTTTAAAAGCTCTAATACTAGGAGGGATCATCTTATGGGGATAAATGACATACCATCATATAGAACAGTTTCAACCCATATTCCAAGGATTGTTGGTGTTTCGAAAATGGGTCCGATGTGGTCCGTGGAACTTTTTGCCAATAAAAATGTTTTATTTTGCTTTTCAGAAAGAAAAAAATCCGCCATTGATGTTTTCAGAATGTATTTTTTTTCTCTCAAAACAATCTAATGAAGAAAGCACAATTTTCACCAAAAAAAAAAACATTTTATGCATTGGTACCCTATTTTTATATTTTCTTCTTTGCTTTAATTCTTATGGATTTAAACCTTTATTTTTCAAGGAAGTATCATTTTCTGGTTATTGTGAATTGGCTTGGATTTATTTTTCTTGCAGTTTTGAAAGCATCTTTAATGTTTATTCACATTTTTAAAATTAGAGCTGTATTACCCAAGAATATTGAAGTTGGTGAAACGATGTAATTTGAAATATCATCATTAATATTTTACATCAAATACACAATTTTTTAAAACTTCTATATCTATTCAGAATTTTTTTTAATTAAACTTATGTTTTAAATTTAAAGTCTTAGTTACATTTAGTATCTGAATTACATATATATTTGTAGGGAAACGGTTGGCCATAGGATGGTCTGGTGCATTCCTCCCTATTTTACAAGATTTCCTTATTTTTCTTTCTTTTTGAAGTGGCTATTGCTAGAATCAGCATTCATGTTCGTTGAGTTTTTGCATCTGCTGCTATGGTGTTGCAACACTCGAAATATCATTAGGCCTTATGCCGGGTCCATTTGGTCCCGAAATGATCTGATTACAAATGACGAAGCACTGATTTGAACTATCCGCGAATGTAAACAATTTCTGTAGCTCCCCGGTCATGTGCATGCATTGTCTCATAAACAAATGTAAGTGAGAAGAGTGTGTAAAGAAATATAAATAAGGTTCAGGAAGCCAGAAAAATAGCAGATGCAAGTGTGAATTGTATTTATATGAATTCCCAGAACTCGTTATTAAATTACCGAAATTACTTTTTGGTTTACTTTTTATTTAAAAGACTTCGTTTGTAGTAAGAATCATCTCTGCCAAATTTAAAGGAATTCAGACCAATATTAAAAAAAAAAACACGAAATTAGCAAGCAAAAATTATTAAACTTATTTTTGCACGAATTTACTAACTTTTTTAATAATGCTCTGCTTTTCTTAAAATTTTATTAGAAAAATGCTAGCAAACGTAGAATACCATATTTAAAAAACTCATTTAAATGATTTTTTACTAGAAGTACTGGAATAAAATAGTGAAAGGAATAAATTAATGTAGCTCGTGAAAGCGTAAAATGATTCATTGTGTTTTTGTAAACCTCATTTTATTTGTTACGAAAAACAACCATGCATCCATACTTTCATCCACTGTGTTTATATCTGAATGTGTGTTTATATCGGAACTTCTAATGTTGTGCTTATTTTACTATGATTTGAGAGCAGGGATGTTTAATGCATAACTTGATATAACTATTTGTTGTGTGCTAATCAACAAATAGTTATTAAAGTCACTAATTTGGTGATAAAAGGTGGATCAAACTGTGACTGGGATGTAATAAAGTTTCTGATTATATATTTTGCGCCAGTTCGAAAGTGATATTTTTTTTTGGTCGTACATATAAAGATAGGAAATGACTAGACAGATATTTTCATAATAACCGTCTTCGTCATCCCCCTCAATAATAACATATAAGAGACTTCGACGAGTAACGCTCAAATTGTGTTAAAAATCCAATGAAGCTATGGAATTATTAGTTAATACGACGCTTTTTATTTATGTGAGAAACGATCCTTTTTTACATCATTTATCCTTTTTATCAAAATAGATTAAAAATCAAGATAGATTTATCAGACAAAGATTTTGAAAGGTAATAGATGTTTTAAAGTGCAATAGAAAGAGGACACGTGTGTACAAAGAATTCATGCATCAAACCTTACGATACAGTTACCGTGTCCTTTTATATTCTATTCCAGTGGTTCTCAATTAGCATTATGCCACCAACCCCTAATTAATATTAAAATAGGACCTGGGACCCCTTTTTTATATATATGGCTTTTAAGTTCCCTAAATTTTTTTGGCCTATATATGTTTCAATTTTGTTTGAACATAAAAGTGAAGGAAAGAAAAAATTTCTTAAATTAATTTTATAATTTCTTTTAGTTTTATACAGCTTTTACTTAAAATATGGTTATAAATTTATCCAACAAATGCATAGACTTACTTGTAAATTTAACACCCCTTTTAACTCATGAAAACATTTTAATTGTCACTAAGTTAGTTACTCCAGTGTTTTTCAAACTGTTTAGAATTGAGTAAATTCTCTCTTTTTGGCAATATTAATGCGTGAATTTATGTAAGTAAAAGTTGGTGATTTATTTGGATTTTAGTTTTACGAGTGTTTTGTCCATTTGTTTCCTAATTAGATGTTATTCAGACAGGCTTAGTGTTTTTAATGTAGATTTATGATTCAGTAATGGATTTTTATCATGCCACAAAAATCATGCCTGCTTTTGAAGCAAGAACAAATAGATGGCAGGTTTGAGAATGAGTTTAAATCATGCTGCTGTGGTGTTTAAGCAGAATACAAGAAAGTGTCGTTGGAAATTGAATGAGAGTTTAGAAGATAGCATTGATTTTCAGTTTTAACTGTTAAAGTTTCCAGTATTGATTTTTTTGCCAAAAGTTTATTGTTGCTAGGACACATTGCCGTGTTTTGCCATACAGGGAGTGCAGCAAACCAAAGAGTTTTTAAAAAAAAGTATCGGAGTCAAAAATAGGATAAGTGTGAGGTATTTATTTTTACAAAAAATTAAAAACGGACCAAAGATGATTCTATTGAAAAATTTATACAAATATAATCCTTTACATTTTAATTGGGAGGATTGGAAGTTGAGCATTCAGGTTTTAGACCTAAAAGTGTTGCAATATTTTTATACTTTTTCTATTTTCTAACAAATAGGGAATTTGAAAAAGCTGCATTCAGTCTGTCCAGTTTGTTGCATAAAATTTCGGAAACGAAATTTTATATTAAATTTTTTATTGTCTAAAAACTATTTAAACTATAAATTTCAAACTTTTTGAAACAAACACAAAAGTTGGCAATCTGTATAATCTTTATAACCTACCTTTGTATCTATTCTTTTATAACCTATCTTTTGCAACTATAAAATCATTTGCAAAGTAATTGCAAGTTTTTGTACAAGTTTTATCAAAATATATTCAGTATTTATGTTTTGTATAATTGAGGTTTAAGTCTTTGATGCACATGATTTTAAAGAAAAAGAAGCCAAGTTGCACAACACACCAACTTCAAGCACATTTAACACATTTTAACTTTTCAAATTTTGGTTTTCCTTTGTTTAAAAATTTTCTGTTGATTCCTAGCCTGGCTAACTGGATTAAAAACGTGTAAATAAAATATTGAACTTTGTATTCTGAATAATTTCAAATATTTTAGGTGGGTTAAAAAATTCCCCCATGGGATATATATCACCTCATGGGATATATATCACCTCATGGGATATATAAATATCCTCACCAAAAAAGGCGATTTAAAAGTGGGATAGTTTCAAATCCTTAACACCAACTTATACGATTTTTATATATTATGGAGAACATTATATTTATAAAACATTTTATTTAGGTTTAAAAAGTTATCCTCAATATGAACTGGTCAAGCGACAGTGCTCTGGATCTAGCGGCATGGTCTCGTTCTACATCAGGGGTGGACTGGCCGAGGCGCAGAAGTTCATTGTGAGTTTGAAGGTATTCATGCTGGCCGAGAGTTTGGGATCCATTGAAAGTTTAGCAGAAATACCGTAAGTAGCTTCAAATTGTATTTTTAATTTAAAAATGCTATTCAACTAGGAAGATATATTGTGAAATAACTTATTAAAAAATGACAATGTAGGGTTTGTAGGTATTGCATTAATCTAAAACACCTTAATTTTTTTTTTTTAAGAATTAAGTATTTTGAACAATTAAGCATTATGAATTCCACTTCTTCATACATGATTCCTTAGGGTAAGTCCACGATGGACACTGGTAAAAGCAGATAGTCGGATTCAGATTATCGGCGCTGACTGTCCGACTCGGAGCGGCAAGTAGGATGTGGCCATTATGAAAGCTGGTTGTTAGCGCAGACCAGACAGAGCTGCCACCAAAACAGATTAGTGTAGTATGGAATTTACAAGAGAAAAACATTAAACACCTCGAAAATGAATTTCAACAATAGGCTATCTAGAGATAGAAAATCAGTTGAATGTACGTTCGGAATGATATACGCAAAATGGAGAATACTTTCAAAAGAACTAGAAACGGATGTCGAATTGACCGAAAGGATTGTAAAGTGTGTATGCATACTTCACAATACCATAATACAACGAGAAAGCATGGAAATACACACGACTGAAGTTGAGGTGCAAGAAATCAGTGAAGTGTGGCGGATGGAAGGCAGACAACAGAATACAGCAAAACAAGTTAGGTACACATTGGCCATGTTCATGGAAAAATACCCACTCTCGTACAAAAATAATTAAATAAATTAAAGATTTTGAGCCAATGGAAGTGCCTTTTTTCAAAATGCAAAAAACATACCTGACTCATTATAAATTATGTAAATTATTTATCTAAAATAGATTTATTAAAATGTGTATCATAACAGTAGTTTATTTTAATTAATACTTCCTTTAATCCATAACTTCAACCATTTTGTAAAAAAATCATTAGTAATACCACTATTTATATTTTCATTGGTTACCTTTTTTCTAATTTTTTAGCCTTTTTATAAGTAAATTAATATTGTTTTTTTTAACTGAAATATGGTTGTTTGATATGAAAATTAAGTGTTAATCTATCGATATCCATCGCAAAACACTGAAAAATACTCAACACACAAACGAAAATCAACGGTCCGAGCGGCAGGTTGTCTGAAACCAGAATGAACAAATCATTCCGGTAAATATCCGAGTCAGACTGCCAGTGCGCAGGAAGTCTGCGCGCAGGTGCATTATGGCCAGTCCGCATTACAATATTGGATTTTTATGCACGCCGATCGGCGGCGACGGTCTGACTCGGAAAACCAGCGTACATCTTGGACGTACCCTTAGGCATTACAACAGAGAGGTTCTTGAAGAAACAAGCTTGTATTAAATATAATCATTTGTGCAGTCGGTTTACAATTCATATACCAGATTTAACTATAGTATTCTTGTTATTAAACTTATCTAAGCAAAATTTACCATTCCTGGGTTTTTCATTTAGACACTATCATAAAAATAATTATATCAGACATTAAATATTTTATGTAGGGATGAAATGGATATCCGGTATCCGGCTGTTTTTTAACTATCCGGTAATTATCTGATACTCGGAAGTAAAGTGCTGGATATACGATTTATCATCCCCCATGAATACTATGTCACAAATTTTATTTGTGACGATCAATTATCTTTAAAAAAAAAATTATATAATTTTTTACCTCAAACGTCCTTAAAAAGGTCCTTTTTTTTCAATTTTTTATGTTAAATTTTTTTTTAACTAATCGTTATGATGGAGGGTCATTACATCTTGCAACAAATACAAAGTTGAATTAAAAATAGAGTTTTCATGTTTGGTATCGGGTAGTTGAATAAGTTCTCGCTGTTTTTTTTGTGTGAAAATTAATGTTTTATTTTAAAAAATCATTAAACATGTTACTGAAAGTATTGTCTATAGCTAGCCACTATTTTTCCCCATCTTTCTGGCAGCATTTGAATTCCACATCGGAAAAACGACACGTCTTTTGAAGCTATCCAAGAGTTGACCCATTTTTTGGCATCTTCATAAGAACGGAAGTGCTGTTTAGCCAGCCCATGCGTCATCGACCGTAACAAATGGTAGTCGGAAGGGGCAATGTCTGTTGAATACGGCGGGAGGGGTAGGAGTAGGTTTTTACCGTTTTTGCAACATGTGGCCGAGCGTTGTCATGCTGCAAACTGACCTTTTCGTGTCTCTTCTCGTACAACGGCCGTTTTTCCTTCAATGCTCTGCTTAATCGCTCCAATTGTAGTCTGTGGCGATCACCCCTGATGGTTTCATTTGGTTTGAGCAGCTCATAATAAACTATACCCACCAAATGCAGAGCAGAAGCTTGGAACCATGATATTCGGCTTTGATGAAGATGTTGATGGATGGCCACAATTTTCTACGCTTATGGTTATCGTAGTGTATCCATTTTTCATCACCAGTTGCGATATGATGCAAAAATCCTTTCCTTTTCTGCCGTTAAAGCAGTTGTTCACAGGTGAAAAGACGTCGTTCGATGTCTCTCGGTTTCAACTCGTACGGCTGCTTTTGAATCATTCCTAATGCTTTCAAACGTTTCGAAACTGTTGTGTGATCAACTTCTAATGATTCTGCAAGTTCAGCTAGCGTTTGACATGAGTCTTCATGAAGTAATGCTTTCAATTGTTCGTCTTCAAACTTCTTCGGTGCGCCAGAGCATCATTATTTTTAAAGCGTCCAAACCAATATCTACAAGTTGTTTCACACAGAGCATGGCTGCCGTAAGTCTCAACAAGAATTCTGTGAGCTTCAACTGCAGATTTTTTTTGAATAAAATAGTGCAGTAAAATTCCCCGCAAATACTCTTATTTTGGCACGAAATTTGACATATTTAACGCAATGAAAAATAAAGTTGTTTGCACTTCCGCGAAATAACACACACTGGATTTCAAGCTTGCTTAATAGTACTTGTAAATAGATGGGTCACTATCATAAAATAACGCAAGCAGTTCCGGTAACTCCATCTGTTGGAAAACAGCGAGAACTTATTCAACTACCCAATAAAAATACAATTCTTCAGAAAGCGAGTATAAAGTGTACAAAACATACGGCCATTGTAAGCGACACCCTAGAATAACCCTTTGTAAATAAAAAGTTTTTTGAATGTTTACACAATCTTGGTATCATCTTAAAGATAAGGAATTTGGAAATATTATAGAACAAAAAAAAATTAATTTTTGACCGATTTCCGTTCTTGTGTGTACGAGAAGATATTTTCAGAAAATAAAAACTGCCGGATATCCGGTATCCGGTTTGGAATGTGCTTCAGATATCCGGTATCCGGTTTGGAATGTGCTTCAGATATCCGGTATCCGGTTTGGAATGTGCTTCAGATATCCGGTATCCGGCAAAACCACTATCCGGTTCATCCCTAGTTTTATGTTAATTAAATAAGTTTAACAAGTAGTTCTTTGAAGTAAATTATCTTAAACGTTCAGAAAATAAAATACTAGCAATGTGAAAAGGTATCTAATCAACTTCGCATTCATCCAAAGGCCCTAAGAATATTTTTTAATCAATGATAGTGTATTTCAAGTTGATCTGACACACCAGCTTACCAGGCATTTTGGTAGCTTTTACATTCATGAATTAGCGAAATTACTTAAGCTTAAATTAGTGGCGATAAACATATAGTGGCCTCTTTTTAGATAAGATTGTAGCAGTGCTCAATACAACTAACAAATTATAAATTTAAACATAGATTTTCACAGAAAACAATTAATAAAGTTCTAAATATACATTCTCAACTAAAATTTCTACCTGCTTCCAGACATTAAGGTGATCCTTTATGACTATATCTTTGAGTGTTTTTGACTTGACTTTGAGTGTAGGTGTTCATCATGGTTCAAAAATAGGAGACAGTGTTCTCGGGTCTTTCCTTCGAGGTACACCTTGAACCATTGAGACAATGGATGCTGGAAAATGGACAGCTAAAGGGCCATTCCACAGATTTTGAAACCAAGGGTTAAATTTTTTTTTTTAATATTATCATGATTATGGCACATATTTTTAATGAAAAATATGTGATCTTTCTTGTAATTGACTTTATTTTTGTTTATAAAAATTGGGTCTCATCATAAATTACATATTTTAAGACATAAGCCAAGAATTGTAAATGGTCTGTTTTATAGTAATGCATATTTCTCTAAGGCTTAATTTCCTTCACTTTTAATATAGGTATCTATTGTATCTTAATTTTTAATTACCAATATGTTTTTAGTAATAATCTATTAAAGAATAACAAAATAATGCCTATTTTGGTATTCTTTGAACAATCAAAGCTTATCAAGGTTGTGGGCCGTCACATATATGACCATTAATACACGTTTTTTTGTTTCCTGTATCATAAACTTATAGAAAAAGTCTACATTTTTATTTACAAAATAGAATCATAGTATTTGATGAAATTACATTCAAAAATTTAATAAATATTATATTTAAATTATAATTTTCAATGGTCAGGTATGTGACATGGCTAGGTATGCGACTTCAAGCAGTCATGTATGTGACATGAAATTGTGAAATGCAATTGTTTTAAATTTATTTCACCAAATGGTAGTGCTTCTTGTTACTCCTCTAACCTGCTGTTTGTTTTAAAGCAACGGTTCACAGCACATTGCGTTTAAATTATGCAGCAACTGAGTTTTTACAATCCATAAACATCATTATCTAATTTTGTTATTTGAAGCATAACATATGGATAAAATATGCATATATAAAACAGAGCAAATAATAATGCTAAACAGAATAGATATGAAAAACATAAAAAATTATCCTAACTTTAAAAGGAAAGAAAGGCTAAGGCAAAGAAAGTAGAGATTCAAAATCGGCAACTATGACAAATAAAAAAGAGAAAAAGAAACAAATGGAAGCTGCTAGAGAAATGTAGAGCAGCCAAGAAGATAAATAATTCTATTAAATTTTCAATTTTGAATTCTTCTACTGTGACTATCCCAGAAGATTCTCCTTATAGAATTCTTCAAACACTTGTGAAAGCAGTAAAAAAAAGTTGAATTGCCTTACCAACCTCATCTCAAAAGCGAATGTTGTTATGAGCAATTTAGTGAAAAGGTGGGTTTGAAACTACAAAAGGAAAGCGAGTCCAATGTTAGTGATGAAAATCAAAACAAAGAACATGTGGTAGAATTCTTATGCTGAACAAACATAGTCTATAATGTTCCAAGAATGCATGACAAAATGATAATTTAGGAATATTATATTAAAAAACGTGTTTGTAAATTTTATCTTACAATGTATTCAAAAGAAGCACATGCTTTATTTAAAGAAAATCCAAGCATTAAATCGAATATACAAAGTTTTGTAGTTTAAGACCAAAATTTGTTCTTGTTAAAGACACTCCTAGTGATCAGTGTAAATGCTTGAGTCATGAGAATTTCATTCTGTTGTTAAAGGGATTGAATATTGTTGATGGTATAGGTGGTACCGTGCTAAGTCCTGAGTATATGCAAAAGTGAAGGCAAGAATATTAGCATAGTACAGAATGCAGTCGACTTGTTAACAATGTAGTTTTCTTAAAGCAAGTGTCTTTACTTAACTACATTTATCAAGAAAATGATAAAAGAATTATTCAACATGATGCTATAATTAAAGTGTTGCCAACACCCATAATTAACAGTCTCAACATTATAATATTTCCAAATTCAGTTATGTAAAATTGAACGATGTCACATACATGACCAGCAAATTTTTATTTTGTAAAAAATTTACAAATTAAAAATTATTTAAAATTTTTATCAATTTAGCTTTGTCAATTCTTTTTCTAATGCCAAAATTGTTTTAAGCTTATTTCATGCATATAATTCACTGAATTTACAAAAAAAAGTTAGTGTTGTCAAATTACACTTCCGTTTTTTGTCACATACATGACTAACTAAAATTTTTTTTAAATACTATCAAAATTTAAATATAAATATGATTTTCATTACTATTTACTATCAGTCCTTTTAAAACTGTTTAAGAAAATTGATTTTTGTCTTTTTTCTACATTTATACTAACATTTATCAGATATTTATGCATATATCTTATAGAGTGATTGTCACATACATGACCGTGGAATCAGCCTAAACCACTTTCCTCATCTCTGCAGTTGCAAACCAGTAGGTTGTTTACGAACTAACTGCGAAGAGCAAAACACAAACTGTAATATGATATTGAAGAATTTGGTGGGATTACCGAATTTGGGACTAAAAAGCAGTGGAAACTGACTTTTTCCACCGGAAATTGACTCCAGACAGGGGTTATCGCTCTATTTACAGTTGAAAAACTCTTGAGGGGGGGGGGGGGGGGGTTTATAAAAGAGCAAGACATCTTAGTTTGTACTTTATGGAATTAAAAGTGAAAGTTCCCAGGTACCAAAGTTTGACAATTATATAAGTATAAATTATTATTGCATTTAGGGGAGTCTGTTACAAAATTAAATATAAAAAGAAGTAAAATTAAAACAATTATGGTTTTAACCATGACATTGGCAACCAACCCTTATTTCTATAATATGTTGACACAAGGTTTCTTGTGAAATCCCATTGGCTGTACTCCAAACATGACTCCATCCAATTACTTTTTGGATGCAATTTTTTCAACCTCCATTGCCTCAAGTTTTGTAAATGTTTTGAGCTGCGCCAATGTATTTTTGTAACGCTCGTTGCAGGTCCCTGATGACGCATGCATCTGTCCCAGAGGAGCAGAGGGTTGTGCTTGGCATTAGCGACAATCTGGTGCGGCTTTCTGTTGGGGTAGAGGGCGCTGTGGACCTCCTGGAGGATCTGGAGCAGGCGCTGAAAAACTCTGTAAGTTCTGAAATAATGAGGAATAATTTGCTATAAGACATTGTTATATATGCTAACTTTGAAAAAAAACTTCCCCTCCGTGTAACTTAAATGTGATGACTTCTTCCGCTTTTTGAAGGAATTCCTAATTTTTTTCTTTCTTGCCTTTCCCAAAATAGTTTAACTTATGTTTTTTTTTTTTAAATATCCGTTCGAATTAAAAAAAAAATTATAGTATAAGAAACTTAAAATGAAGAAATCCAATATTTTTTATGTGAATGGTTATTAGTTTGTACTTAAAAGGCGATCACAAGGCCCCTAAATGTTGTTGATATTATTTACAACCATAAGAGATTTTCAACTAATTTTAACAAAAAGTACATTATTTTAAGAAGAGTTTATATAATATCCATCTTGCACTTCTATTCGACTAATAAAATCGGCACGTAAAAAAAATCTGACTTTCGTCTACACGATAGCATATTATTTATACCCATCAGCTGATTTCATTTGCAAATGTCGTTTTTTATTATGGGATTTCATGCAACTATACCGAAACTACCCATACCGAAAGGAAATTCCTATTAATTTCTAAAAGTATTTTTGTGCAGGAATGTTTAATTTTTAAAACTCCTTACCTTTTGAGAGATAACCTAGAAATTATAGGATTTTTATCGGTGTATTAGCAACCAAATAGTATAGATGTATTTTTACTTTTTTAACTTCTAATTTATTAAAAATAAAAATATTTAAAATTATAAAAAAACAGCTTTAACTTTTTTAAGGAGGAATTCTAAAATGGTATATGCGATTATTCCAGGGAGGGGAGGAAATGTATATATTTTTAGGTATTTGTCGTTATTTTATTTACCTCCGTGCGAAGAACAGGTACTTTTGCTAGTTCTATATAAGAGACAATTGTAAAACAAAATAGTTAAATAAAAAATAATCATTGGACCCCTTTATTGATGAAAAATTAAACATAAAAATAATTGCTTATTTTTTCTGTTTTAAAACAACATTTTGGAAAATGCATATTTTCAATTTAACGATGTTTGAAAGCATTTCACTTGGTAGATAACACAGCAGATAACTTGCACAATAGAAAAATCAAAATCTTGAGAAGCGACAATGGAGGAGAGTATAAAAGCGACAAATTTAATGAGTACCTTATCAAACATGGAATACAGAGGCAACCGACGGTACCAGAATCACCTCAACAGAATGGAATCTCTGAAAGGATGAACCAGACACTGATCAACACAACTAGATGTCTGCTCATTGAGTCTGGGCTGGAAGCAAGTTTTTGGGCAGAAGCAGTTTGCACAGCAGCCCACCTTCGAAACAAGTACTCTTCAGCTGCAATCGAAAGAGACACCCCAGAGAGAAGATGGTCAGTTAAGGACATCCAGCTGGATCACCTTAGAGTCTATGGATGCAGAACCTGGAGTCATGAACGTTCACACTCAAGACGGAGTAAACTTGATCCCAAAGCTACAGAATGTATCTTCGTGGGCTATCCTGATGGCATCAAGGGATACGAGCTATGGAATCTGAAGAGAAAGAACTTCTGTATTAGCCGAGATGTGATCTTTGAAGATGTCTTTCCTTTCAAGACAGAAAATCATACAGCTTTCGCAAAGCAAGAAGATGTTTTACTGCACATTGAAAATAATGAAGTAGAAGTTTATGATTCTCCAACTGAATTAGAGACACACCAACATCCACTTGAAATCAATGGCGAATCCAGTAATCATAAAAATTCAATTGAAGACACTGACCAAGAGGCAGAAGAAACCTTCATCCAATCACCTGAACAACATTCAAGTCAAGACGAAGTCCATTCAAATGTAGATGAAGTCATAAGATATGGTCAAGAAGAAGTTGAACAGTCAGGACCAGATGATGAACACGTCATAGGTGAAATTGTCATACCTGAATGCCACAAACAAACCAGCAGAAGTGGTAGAAGCACGAAACCTCCTTAACACTTGAATGCCTACATTCTATACAAGGCAGAAGAAACAGAATGCTTCATGGAAGCAAAGGCTCTTAAAGAAAGAGATCCTATAACAGTAAAGGAAGCCTTGATGTCACCTGAAGCTGAGATGTGGCGAAGAGCCATGGATGAAGAAATTGAAAATTTACACAGTGCTCAAACCTGGGAACTTGTCACAAAACCACCAGGCATCAAAGAAATATCATGCAGTTGTTAATATTTTCTTTTAGTTCTGAAAAAGAATTTAAAAAAAAAATGCAAAAATGCAGTTTTATTTTTGTTAAAACGTGAACCACTGTTGGAGGGAGAAGCAAAAGCAAAGTGTGATGGACCTTGAATTGTAAGTAACATGTGAGGGGCTAATGAATTTGTGATTTATTGAAGATTGGAATAAGAAATATGAAGCGTATAAAACATTTAAAATTATCTACAAAAAAAATAATTTGAAAAAAAATTGCTTTTTTTTTTATTATCTGCTTCCAGAGAACATGTTTAATTACTATTATGCTTGTTGCAATTGCATAATTTGTGTTTATCCATAAATTATTATTTTAACTGTCAATAAGTGTTGCTTATAAATTTTATATTATAATGCAATATATTTATAGTATTATTGTATCGTGGGCACTTAGTTTTTATACAAAGCATGTTTTGCAACATTTCTTAATGCAATGGTAAAATCAGGGAATTTTTTTTCCAGAATGTTGTTGCCACCCTGTAATTATCACAAATTAAACTTATTTTTTATAGAACATAAAAGTTTTGGGTTATAACTAACTGTTAAGTAAAATTGATTTTTTTCTTCATCATAATAATATTGTACTGGTATTTTTATTAAGATTTTATTTATTGGCACTCGCCTACGCTTTATATTAACAAATTTACTTATGACATCTTCATAAGATATCCTTTTCAAAATTTCATTCTATGCCAGGGATCGACAAACTTTTTTCACTTAAGGACCAAAGAATTTGATATTGAAAACTTCAAAGAGCCTTGCGCTTTATGTGGGGCCCATGTTGACATAAAACAATTTCATACAAATTTACATAGATTTGGCTTCGTTTAATACGAAATTAGGCGCTCATGCGTATAAAATCATGATATAAAGCAAAGCACAAACGGGGCATGGGTGAGGGGGGGAAACGCGATGTCAGACCTTTCAGCTTGTTTATCTTCCTTCTGTTGGCGACCAATCCTTATCAATACAATCTGCTGTAATGACACTCTTGCTCCGACTTATTTCCTTTTTGTTTTTCTTATGCGTAATTTAATTTTATTTAAATTAGAATGCTTTGTTAAGGATTTGTTAACTCAAAATATATATTAGAAAACAATTAAAAAATGAATTTAAAAGCAAAAAAAAAGTTATCCTATTGCTACAGATAATTTATACAATGCGCTTTTTTCATTTACTTATATGCTATTTTCATGTAAGAATGGTGCAAAACTGGTCTTGCTATAAAAAAATTCTGTTTTGGCGGAATGGTTGGTTGTTTAAAAAACATTGCACTAAAGCTGCACAATGGGCTATTGGTGACTGTTTGGGGCCTATCTCGAAGGAAAGACCAGGGAACGATTTCTCGTATTTTTTAACCAGGGTCAGATGACGAGGCCAACACCTGAGCTGGCACCCGACGCAACCTCAATTGGCGTCAGGACATCTGACCCCCGATCAGATTTATTGTGTACCAGTCCCGTATACTCGCCAGTATAATTTGTTGGATGCTCTGGATGACTTTCTAGTATTTTTGTAGCGACGCTGGCAATCCGAGGATCGCAATCTCGCTACTTCTTTACTTTTCTTTGTTAAGTCCATCGAACTAGCAATCCTCTGATTACTAGCTAAACTTTATCCAAAAGTTTTTATGGGAATCCATAACTGTGTGCTTGACGTTCTTACCACTCGAACACTATGGAGCGGTCTGTTAGAGATTTGGTTGTTTTGGTTAGTTAACGTCTCACTAGAGCTATATTATGGGCTATTGGCGACGGTTCAGTGCTTATGCTTCGTATTTTTGAACCATGGTCAGATGATGATCAGTTATTTCGATACAAAGAAGATAGTCAGAATGATGTTGCGGCATATTACATTATAATTAGGCTTACTATAATTTATTTTAGTAAAATTCGGAAAGTGTAGTAATTCCTTACCAACTACCCTCTCTCCTAAAACAAGCACAGAGTTTGAGTGAGCTCAGACGTGAACTTAAAATAAAAACTGTCCGAAAGTATCGTGACCTTAATTTTAGTACAAAACTGATTATCTAATATTTCAAACTTAAACCTGTTGCATTTGGTACACACTATTTTGTTCGAAAACATTACAAATTGTGTGATCATTTTTACGTTTGTACGATGTTCTGTTATAATATTTTAACTATTTATAATGTATCCTATTTACTCATTACGCTTAAACATATTGTACACTAAAAACATAATTTTATTTCTTCCATAACAAATATCATAAAATTCTATTAAAACACATTAATTAAGGACAATAGTATTATTTTTCAAGTATTTATTATAATGTATATATAAACAGTTCCATAATATAATAACATATATTCACGAAGTATTCCATTTTTGTTTTACTAAATGCATAATTATTTTAATCAAATTAATTTCCGTAACTACTAATTTTCATTTAAGCAATTTTAAAGATTATTTTTCTTTAATATTGATCCAGATATAATATAATTTTTTTTTTCAAAATTTACTTAAGTATTTCTATTATTTGTAATAAGTTTTTTTTAAATGTTTCTTTTATTGTACCTTGTACATAACATAGTTAATAAATTTAATATTTAGCTATTTCTTCCTGATTAAAATGTATTTCTTCTTAATGCATAAAAAGAGACATTTTACGCCACAAAATAAAAAATATATATTTTTCAAACTTAGATCATTGGAACGCCGAGCTACATGACTAAGTTGAAAAATGATTACACCAAGTTAAATATATTTAATATGTTGAATGCTGGTTTATATTGTTTTGTTATATACAAGAGTAACGTATTTATAATGACAGATGTTTATTTTATCGTCTGCAGATCTCAGACGATAAAAATGAACAGAATAATGAAAACTACGAAAGATAGCTTTTAGCTTGAAATCTCGATGGAAATCTCTTGGTAACGATCCCACCTAGTCATTGAATTGTGAGATCTATCCCAACCGAAATATCTTTTTGACCATGCGCACTGAAAGAAAGTGACGCACTTCCCGTCCTCATCAAACTTGGCGTTCACTTGGCCTATCATGAAAAGGCTTTTGTTAAGATTGCGATAAAAGCGCGCAAAAAAGATCTCGTCTTCGAAATCGCTTCGCAATCCGAAGACTTTCTGTCGGCATCTCAAAGGAAAAATCACGTGACCTTTCGATTCCAACAGAAAGTCGTGAGATCTCGAGATGGTGCTGCATCACATGTAATATTCAAGAAGAGAAAATTTACAGTTGATAAAAAAAAATCACGATCTGCTTTCTTTGGTTTAATAGTTCTCAACTTGATCCCCAAACGGTCAGTGAAATTGGAGAATGAAGTATTCTTGAAACACTTTTAAGAGGAAAACAAATTATCTAGATGACCAACGATACATCCCTTACAATAAAGAAGTACCAAAACTCTTTCCACAAACTTTAACCTGCCAACTCTTCCACCAAGTGCAGGCAGCAACTTCACAGTATTAATTTCGTATTTATCTTCAAGTTCAGCAGTGGCTGGGGATCAACCTGAATCCTACTAAATGAGGAGGAAAGAAGGTAGATTGAACTCGGTACCTTCAGCGTTTCCCCCAGTTCCGAAGAACTTCCACAACTAAAATCTGTTGACTGCAAAATAACTGTAAACTGCGAAGCAAGAAGGCAGACCTTCAGTGTTCCAATTTTGTACCTTTTACTTAGAGTCATTTAAAAATTCAGCTCTTCATACTAACGGTTTCGAAGATGGTAATGATGTTGAATGACTGGTCTATATATATTTTTTATTAATGACCTGTAGACTAAGTTATTCTTACGGCAATAAATGTAATTCACTTCTGTAAAACTTTTGATTTTCATATAAATTCTTTTTGCAAACACGCACACACTCCCCCCCCCCTCTCAACTTATAATAGTTAGAAGGGCAGACATGTTTTACTGTTTATCCCCCCAAGGTTTAACAAATACATACATTAACAACTTATCACTTTGAAGTGATAATTTTTAATTTAGATACGAGGAAAACATCAAACACAAAAAGTGCTTAGCGGCTATCTTTGATTCTCCATTTTGCTTTGAAACTCGCATGGAAAATCATGGAACTTTTCAGGATTTACTGGGTTATTTTTCCATAATAATATACGAAGTATGAAATTGCGACTTATTGTAATTTTTATGCAAATACCTATAGCTGTCATTCCCGGAAGCAGAAAAAACGACGATGTGCGTCGCATATTTTTTTCAAAGGTCTGCAGACAAATGTTTTCAGAAGTCTATCATACGATTTTTTTTTATGTCTGCACTACTGTAGAACATTTTCTGCAGATTCTTTTTAGGTTAGATAATTACTTTTCTCTTATTTAAGATAAAAAAGTCAGGGGGTGGGGGAGAAGTCCTGATAATAGAAAGTTTCAATCGCGATGCACGATAAGTTACGTGTTTGAACAAATATCCGCAGATTTTTCTTTCTTGTCGATTCGCTTTTGTTAACTCCATAGTACATTTCAGTACCTGTTCTTTGAGAAGATACATTACTAGAAAATAATTAACAGAACCTTCTTTGAGAAGGGAATTTTATAAACCTTCCACTGCAGATTTCCAACTTCGGCATTTTCCCCCCCCCCCCCCTTTTGGATTTAGAGTTCATTTTTTTCTTCTCTTTACTCATTATTGTATAATCTATTTGACAGTTAACAGGTAATCAATGATATTATGCACGTTTTCAAAAATTGGTAATTTGACGCCGCGATTACTCCGTTGGGGCTGGGACAACCAACGAATCAGAGTTTTAAATGGTTTTCTCAGGGATATTTGTAAGGAAAAGAACGTCGGTTTTGTGGATGTTTGGAAGGTGAGCAAGATGGACTAGTTATCTCGGGATGGTATTCATCTAAGCAGAACAGGTAGCCAGGCTGTGAGTAAGTTGGTACTCGAGAGTTTGCAGGCAAAAAAACTAGTTTTGAGACAGGAGCCGAATATTCACTGGCGGGTTGATAAATTGGGATTAAAAAAAATCAATCTTTGGGAAGTCAGGGTAGTAATCTGTTATATGATCCTTCAACAGGGTCTACAGCATCTAGAAAAAATGCAGCGGGTGAATGTTCGGATATATATATTGAAAGAACAGTTAAGGGTATTTTACTGCAATGCAAGAAGTATAAGGAATAAAATAGAAGAATTAAGGGGCATAGTAGTAGCAGAAACCATCGATATAATTGGGATTACAGAAAGCTGGACAAATGTTAACGATTTAGCTGCGTTATTAGAAATTAAGGGTTTCGGCAGGATAGAATTAATAAGAAAGGAGGTGGTGTGTTGATTTATGTAAGAGAAAATTTAAATTGTTCGGAAGTAACTTTTGAATGCAAACCTCAATGTATTGAATCAGTTTGGATAGAATTAACAGATCATAAAGGTAAGAATTTGGTTGTGGGAAATGTTTATAGACCCCCGAATAGCACTGTTGAACAGGATGAAATTCTATTTAATCATATAAATGAAGCATGTAAGAAAGGAGAAATAATTTTAATGGGAGATTTTAATTTTCCAAACATTGACTGGAAGGGTAACCTAGTTAACATTGGAAGAGGGGCAGAATTCTTGGATACGATTCAAGATTGTTTTTTAGATCAATTGGTTCATGATAATACAAGGGGTAATGCGTTATTGGATTTGGTGTTTAGCAGTTGTGAAAATAGGGTACACAATTTAAGTGAGCGAGCATTTAGGGGAAAGTGACCACAATAGCATTAGATTTAACATTACGTTTCAGACAACTGTAGATAAAAATAACAGGTTAATTCCAATTTTTAGAGATGTTAATTTCCATAAGTTACGAGCCGAGGTAACAAATGTTTTTAAGGATGGGTTGGAGCATTCTCATATAGTAGATCAATGGAAGGAATTTAAAGATAAATTAAACGTGGCTGTACATAAGCATATTTCGTTTAGGCAGAAAGAGGTAGTTCGAAAGCTTTCTCCTATGTGGTTTTCAAAGGAAACAAAACGAGCTCTTAAGTTAAAACAAAAGACGTATAAAATATTTAAAGAAACAGGTAGGGACACTGATGGTAAGGAGTATAAAAAAGCTAGAAGGGAGTTTAAGTATATCAGTAGAAAACAGAAATTGGTATTGGAGGAAAAAATTGCTAGGGATATCAACAATAAAGGAAATAATCATCTGGGTCCACTCGAAGATTATCAAGGCAATTTAATTCAAGATGATAGAGGAATGGCTAATATTTTAAATGAATATTTCATGGGAGTTTTTAATAAGGACTTCAAATCTGATTTCATGCAAATAGAGGATAATATGTGTCCGGTTATTAAAGAATGCAATTTTACTAGATAAGAAGTAGTTTATCATTTAAGAAGTATTAAAGCACCAGGGCCAGATGAAATTTATCCAAAAGTACTAGTGGAGTGTGCGGAAGAACTGGGAGATGTTGTACTAACTATTTTCAAATCGACGTATAATTCAGGTAAGGTACCAATAGACTGGAAATTAGCAAATGTCACTCCGCTTTTTAAAAAAGGGGCAAAATGTGAACCTGGTAATTACAGACCGTTTAGTTTAACATCAGTGTTATGTCAGATTTTTGAAACATTAATAAAAAACAGCATATCATTTTTGGAATCAGAGAGCTTGCTGTCAGATAATCAGTATGGATTTAGGAAAGGAAGATCTTGTACAACAAATCTTTTAAAATTCTACGATAGGGTTACTGAAGAATTAGATAAAAAGAACAGTGTAGATGTAGTATACATAGATTTCCAGAAGGCATTTGATAAAGTTCCCCACGAGCCATTGCTGTTCAAGTTAGAAAGGTTAGGGATTGGGGGTGAAATTTTACTATGGATAAGGAATTGGTTAATTGGTAGGAGTCAGCGGGTGCAAATTAAAGGTAATTACTCTCAGTGGACAGAAGTTAAAAGTGGAGTGCCACAGGGTTCTGTGTTAGGTCCACTTTTATTTATTATTTTTATTGATGATATTAGTTGGGAGCAAGGTCAGCATCTTTGCAGATGATTTAAAAATTATGAGGACTGTGAATTCTGGGGAACAAATAGAGAAATTACAAGGTGATTTAACAAAAATATCAGAATGGGCTGTTAAATGGGGTATGTCTTTTAATATCAGTAAATGTCAAGTGTTGCACATGGGTATCAAAAATAGTAAGGCTGCATATGTTTTACAGGGTGCAGAAATCAAAAATAGTGAGATTGTAAGTGATCTGGGTGTGTTGGTAAATGAGGATTTTAAAATGAGTCATCAATGTACAGTGGCTAGTAAAAAAGCTAATAGAATGTTGGGGTACATCAGGAAAAGCGTTTCATCAAAATCCAAGGATATTATCTTGCCATTGTACAGAGGTTTAGTAAGGCCACATCTGGAGTATGCTGTACAGTTCTGGTCACCATATCTTAAAAAAGACATTGAATTGTTAGAGAAAATTCAGCACAGGGCTACTAAAATGGTTCAAGGGACTTCAGGCATGAATTATGAAGCTAGATTAAGAAATTTGAATATGTATACTCTGGAAGAGAGAAGCGTTAGGGGAGATTTGATTCAAATTTATCAAACAGGGAGATGTGGAGGGTTTAGATTTTAATATGAGTGATAGAACGAGAGGTCATGGGTTTAAGTTAAACAAATCCCATTTTAATCGGGAAGGGAGAAAACACTATTTCTATAATAGGGTAATAGACAAATGGAACAACTTGCCAGTGAATATTGTTAATTGTAAAGGAGTAACGGATTTTAAGAAGAAGTTGGATATGCATTGGGGAATAGTTAAGAGGTACTAGATGGACCAACCTTGTTGGGCCTTGAGCCTGTTGTTGGTCGTCAACATTTGTATTTTGTTGACTAAAACTTCATTTCTTTTGCAGATTTATTAATTTTTATCTAGGTTTAGCATCGTTTTCTTAATTTTTTTTTTAATTGAGTTTGTTAGGAATTTGATTATTATCAGCTAACCACAGTTTATCTGAAATCGACGGTGGCTTTTCCTATTTGTAAGACAGAAAACTTGTTTGACTACATTTTTATAGCCAGTTTTCTCTTTTTGAAAGCATTTCTTTAGTTTTAATTTCTTTTTTTATTATTGCGAACCAATTAGTTATAACAAGTTTGTCAAAAATCGGACTTCGCTAATTTCTCCATCTTTATAAATTGGAATATTTGAACATTCCTGAGGATATTGTGTGAATTCTAGTATTTTAAAATAAATTTATACGGCAAAATAGTTGATTTTTTTATGTCATGATTTTTTTACATGTAACATTACAGTTTGAACATTAGTTTACAATTAGTTTGTATTAGATTTTATTCACTATGCTATTTTTTCAATCATAAGTAAAGAATGATTTATCAGATTTGCATGTTATGAAACATATAAATGTCTAAAACCATAATAAATAATTTAAATTGCTTTACAAGATAATTTATGCAATTTTGATACTTGCATATTAAAGTACTAGAAGATAAAACAGAAATGCTTTCTTTTTTAACCTTTCCCTTTTTTATATCCTTTATGAACTCTGCAATTTAATTAAGTTACCATACTTTAAAATTTTAATTCCAATAATAATTTACCAAGGAAATTGGTAAAAATAATCTATTTTGTTTCATTCATAAAATTAAAATTTGTATTCCTTTCCATACAAAATATTGTTAATATGAAGAGTTTTAAATGCTGAAAAATTGGTACTTTATTATTTAAGTGGTGAATACTTATAATCTAACAATGATTAAACAGTGCATGAAAAAAAATGTAAATAACAAAGTAATGCTACAGCTGAGGTTCTCTTTTTAATCGTTGCTGTTATACTTGCTCATGAAAGGAATACCAATAAGTTGCAGACGAATTCTATTCACTAAAATCTTGTCGCAGTGTTAAGTATTTTTCTTCTAATGGGCTATCATTTATAAAATAATCCTTAAAATCAGTCCTAGAATCGCAAAGAAAAAGCTTAACCTTTTATATATAATATAGATAGATAAGCAATATGATCAAAACTGTTAAAATAAATTTTATCTATAAAGTGTTAATTTTTATGTAATTTTTAATCAAATGTTGATTTTTTTTTAATTTATACTTATCAGTTTTGTTATGAAAATTATATGCATATTAAATAATACTTTATTTTTCAGCAAAAGTCGTAAATTTAAGAAAATTATTGTATCAGTTGATTTCAAGTCAGACTGCTCCAAGGCAAAATTGAAAGGCTTATAAAAATTAAAATTTGTAAATGATATTTTCACATTTCAAATTCAAACATTGTGATTTCAACATTCCTCTTGTATGACTTTTTTCAAACCAACTTGGTATATAATTGTTAATAAATTTAATTTTTTTAATCTGATATTGGCTGTATTTTTGTCTTGATCATTATTGGTGTATATTTTAATTCTTAAATTTTTTTTTTAATAAAGATCTGCACCTTTTAACCCTTTGCACTCCAAGAACACTTTGCGATTTGTGTTCTTTCTATGGAACAGTTATTCCTCTTTACGTTCTTTTCCACAGATTTTTTTTATACTCATAAAGGGGGAAAAATCCTAATCTGTTTTGTATTTGTAAGAAAACAAGTTGAAAAAAAGATTGATGTTCTAAACACAAGATCATACTGTTCTCGTTTATTTTAAAGAACAGGGAAACAAAAGAACTGGTTGTTATGTTGGCGCCTGAGAGGCGACATCGGAGTGCAGAGGGTTAACCCCTTTGCGTTTTCCGTTCTTTCTATGGAACAGTTATTCATCCTTATGTTCTTTTCCCTAGTATTTGTTATGCTTATAGAAAAAAGAAACTTAATCAGTTTTGGAACTGCAAAAGAACGAGTTGAAAAAAATATCGATGTTTTTTAAACACAAGATAATGCTGTTCTGGTTTATTTTAAAGAACAGGGAACCAAAAGAACGAGTCGTTATGTTGTCGCCTGAGCGGCGCCAACGGAGTGCAAAGGGTTAATATCTGAAACTTTTTTGAACTAGCCTTAAGGTATCTGGTTAAAAAGTTGTGTGTTAAAATTTGTTCTTTACTCGTGTTTTTTATCTGAAGTACATAGACGTCAATTTTTTTAAAAAAAAAATTTTTATTGGCTAACAATAATTCTGTTGCACGTATTAATTATACTTTACAAACTAGCTTGAACAATTGATAAAAAAAAACTTCTGTAAGAAGTTTAGCTCTTAAAATAAAAAGGTCGTTTATGCAGCACATATTCCAGAAGAAAAGTGTCCACGGTCACACAAAAATGTCAAAAGTTTTCCTTGTTTGATTACTCAACGACCTGCAATAAATCGTTCAGAAACTATAAAAATAAATATTTGGGGTTACGTAGAAAGACGTGGCTGTTTGTGCTATCGGACAATATCAGGTAAGGGATCTGATCATTTTTTTTTCACGACAGCCTCTCTCTTGAAACTTGACTCATGTTTTGGCTACTGGGCCATACAGAAACTTGACCACGCGTCATTTTGTCTCGCAGTTTCCGAATCTGAACGGAGAATTACTGATGCCAAAGGCACTTTTTAGGAAGAGCGTTTAAGGTTGCAAACTTCATAAATATAATCAGTTTATAATTTGTAGAACAAAATCAGATTCCTATGGTAATAATAATTATTTGTAATATTTCGGAAAATTCTGTTCAATTATATAAAACCTAAATAACACTTCTTTCCATTAAAATGTATGTACTTTGGGTTTCCAAAGGCGATTTTCAATTAATACAAAAGAAAGCTTCCGGAAGACAATTCTTGCAGTGTCCGAGTTGCGGGTTGGTCTGTGACGGCTGCTCGTGTCTCCCGAGCATCAAGTGCCCAACGTAGCGGATACTTGGGCTATCCTAAAATGGAATTTGTTACTCTCCAAGAAATGGTGGTGTGATGAAGGCTCGTTCCTATTGTTGATCACGACCGTGTGTTCGTGTCGTGAAGGAGCAGCGCCCGGTGCTGTCGGTGCAGCCTCTGCAGCACGAAACGGTAGAAGTCGTACTCGGCCGTGAGGTTGGCCCGCAGCACGGCCTTCGTCTCCTCCCGCACGCGCTCTTTTCGCGGGTTCCTGTTGCGGTGGACGCCGCCTGCGAGAGAAGGACGGGATCAGTCAGTGTTGCCCGACTTTAAAATAGTACTACAGCTTCCTACACAAAATATTACTTATACACTGCGACTCAAAAGTTTAGACAATGGACACATTCACACAGATTTCAAAATAATAACGGTGTACTTTGTTTCGTGATTTGGCAACACCAGGTCGTCAGGTAATAAGCAAAACTAGTGATGGGAATAATCGAATGATTTGAATAATCGAATGATGAGTGAATTCCGAAACAAATAATCGAGTGATTTGTCACGTGACCGATTCTTCTATAACAGTTACGGTTACCGTTAATATTATTGTTTGGGTTCTTTTAAATAAAAACACCATTATTTACGAATTTACTGTTAAAAAATTTTTTCCAGAAATAATTTTTTAAAAAATAATTTTGTTTAATTCTTTTGTATCACTATTAAATTATAAATTAACATTTATTTATATTAGATATTGTATTCTTTTTTTAATCGTAAAATTTCTGATTCTGTAGTTAACTGTAACTGTGTGTTTTCTTTTGATGTGATTAAAATGTTTGTTATTCTGAGGTTTTTTTTACGAAAAAATAAAGTTTGTTTCATCTGGGATCTTTAGTTTCAAACAAATTATTTTAGCTCTATCTAAAATTAAATTTTTAGATGGCAATAATGGCGTAACGGATGGGACCGCAATGTGGGTTGGTCAAGGATTAAAGGGAGTTTTCAGAGATAAAACAAAATTTAAATATCACCAAATAAAAAAGTGTATTGATGCTGTCTGTATTCAAAATAATATTTTAATAAAGTGAACTGAATATAACCTCTAGTCAATGTTCAAAAATCTAAAATAAATTTTTCTGCTTTAGATAAATTCCAAAAATCAAACTAATAGAAAACTGCATAACTACAATATTTTTTTGGGTTTTATACTATAAACTTCTATATGATAATTTAGTAATTATAAATATTGGAGGTACACTAATTAACTATATAGATTTTTCATACTGTTTTTAAAATATGGCTTCCATAAAACATACATAATATAATGCTAACAATAAATAAACTAATTCTAAAATGTTTTTTAAAAAGTTAAAATTTTGTTATTTTAGCAAAATTTGTTATTGGAGTTGACTATTTAGAATTTTGGAAATAGTATTGATGTCGAACCCTAGGATGCTTGTGTTAGCTAAAATTGGTTTTCCAATCTAATTTTCTAATAAGGTTTACAATTAGTGTCCCAGTTTGGTAATAATTTGTAAATCATAATTTAATTGCAAATAATTTGTTTGCCTCAAATATTTTTTGCAGGAGAGTACCAGCAAAAACTGTTGCAATACTGATAAAACTTAAGGGGATACCCAGCAAAGCATTTTTTATTTAAGCCGAGAATAAAGACATTCTTTGCATGCATAATTTTTTTTTTTTTAATGTTTGGTGATATACAATAGTAATAGTAGAAAAATATTTTATTATTGCCATTATGACACAAATGGGAAAAATACAACAAAAGAGGAGTTTGATTAAAATATTCAGAAAATTAAACGTAAAAACTCGCATTTAATTAAAACTATTTAATAAAAAAAATTCACTTTGGAGATTTGTTGTGTTTTGAAACTTTTTTAAGTAATACCACAAAATAAATTAACTTGTTTAATTCTTCAATTATAATAATCAATCATCGACAGAAATCAAATCAGGATTTTAAGAATTTCACTAAACAATCCATTGTTTATTTGAGAAACTTGGAATATATAAATTGTGAATAAATAATTCAAGGAATCCAACAACTTAACACACAAAACTATTAACAAAGACTGTAATACAAAATATCGTCTAAATATTAATTACATTACTCGGGAGATTGCTTACTTGTCGAGAAATTAAACTATAAAAATATACAGGCCCATCGCACAGGGGGAGTCCCCCCCCCCCCCTCCCCCCAATCATCTGGAAACCCTGAAAGTTGGAAATTTCAACTTCTAAAAACCCTAAGTTGGTAAAATTTATGACTGAAGAAAATTAATATTATTAACAAATAAAAGCTAGGGAAGATTAGAAATTGCCCAACTTGTAAGATAACATTTAAATTAGACCTCAGAACAGAATATGGGTGCAACAAATCAATGCTTGCGGAGAACTGTTTAATATTATCTAAAATATATATAAAAAAAGATGAAAAATGTTGATAAGTGGGAACTGGGAACTTTCATCACTTGGAAATTTCGAATAGTTGAGTTGAGAATTTCGAATTGTTAAGTGATGAAATTTCTTGTTTCAATCCCCCCAAAATATTTTTTATGTAACACCACTGTTTACATACTTAAGCTTGCTTACATAGAAGGTGGTTTAAATTATCTAAAATTTTTAATACTCAATACAGATAATAAATTATTAATAAAAACTATCAATGTGTTATTATATTTATGTCGAACAAAAATAAATGTTATAAGGAAAACCGTTTTGTATCCAAGATTTAAATATTATCCACCTTTAAAATACAACTTGAATTGTATTCTTTGAGAGCATTATTTTGACATTGGAAAACATTACTGCATTCTAAAGTTGGAATAATAGAAGCTTTTAGACAAAATTTATTACAATTTGAATCTAGCACATTATAATGAATATACTATTTAAATGTATCAAAGGAAACAGTTTTATCAGCTAATGTATTATCTGATATGTATAGTCACATATATTTCTTAACTTCATGATGTGTACAATGAACAGAGCTGCCGATTTGTAAAGTAACTTTACATTATCCAAAAAATTCTTGTATTTGGCTTCATTAATATAAAATGATCACCAAACACAAGAATCATTTAGTCGTCGATTGTAATTCTACAGCAGGACTTGCCATCTGATAGTTTTCTTCTTAGAATATACATGTTTCTAAAACATAATAACACACATTGGAAAAGCACACAAGTCACATCAATATTCCAAATATATAATCCTCTGCAAAAATTAAAACTAAACTTCGCTACGTAATAATTTTGTTTTAATAACATATAAACAATTCTATGAATCTAAAACTATTTAAACTCGACAAACACCTGTAAAAATCAGAGGAAAGAAAACGTCTTCTTGTGTCGTATGAAAATGCTCGAATGATCGAAATTTTGGTAGTATAATCGGCAAAAAGTTGCCGATTATTCCTTAATCGAGTGAAGTTCCCGATTAGTAACATTCCACAATGTCTCGATCATTCCATAATCGAATAACATTCCAGAAGTTCTCGATCATTCCATAATCGTCGAACCTCAAATTCATTCGATTAGTACATAATCGAGATAAAATTTCACATAAACTCAAATTAATCCAGATAATAGTGGCATTGGATACATCCCTGTTTCTACTTCAGAAAAAAAACACTGTTTGCCACAATAGCCAATCACTGAATGGGTTCTGCCGTATTTTGATCCACTATCACGTCAAATCTACGAATAGGAAAACATTGATTAGCCGTATTAGTAGTGAAATCCCTCATGTCAATCATCAAGACATTCGAATCATTCCGCCCGGGCGGAAAAATCACTCATCATGATATTCGAAACATTCCGCTCGGGCGTAAAAATCATTCGAATCATCTTGTCTCGGGCGAGAAAATCATTCATTTCATTCCGACAATTTCTAAAAAAAAAATCAGTTACGAGTTCTTTTTTGCAATAATCGATTATTTTCAAGTAATCGAATTCATCGAGTGATTTCAATAATCGAGTGATTCACTAATCGTCACTCATAATCGCCCATCTCTAAGCAAAACGTCGTCACGTTAGTCCTAGGACACATCTGGCGTTCGTCATTTTACCTTAGCATTAAAAAATCGGTTTAATCATTTGACGTATAGTATAGTATTTTTTAGGATTTTAGTTGAAATTCGGATGGTAAATGGGAATCTAACATAATTATCTTACGCGGTGATCGAAAAGGGGTGTTTTTCTCTTTGCGGAATGGTTACATGTTTGTTTAAAAAAATCTGTTGCGTCGCATTTGTATTTTGCCATTATGTAGGCGTTTTAACGATTAACTCCTTCAATTCATTGGTGAATAATTATTTTGATAATGTCAGCTTAAATTAAAATTAGGAAGAATATATATGCCTTATTATATGTAGGATAAAGTAAAACATACCTAAACTACAAACGAACGAAAATTGAGGTGCACCATCATTTTTGCAAACTACATTTCCATAAACTTCATTTGTATGACGTCATTATACAGTAAATTAAGGATTTCTGGTAGGCAAGATTATGATAAATTTAACGTCAATTATACAAAACAAAACACCAATAATGTTAGAAATTGAGCTAAAAGGCATGAAGATATCTGTCTGTCGTTTAATTTAATGATGTTTTAAATTTCAGTTGCATCTTTAATGAAAAACTAAGTGCATGGATCAAAGCGATTTCTGGAGAAACTTGTTATCAGTGACAATTCTGCTTCTACAGTTGTATGCAACTTGCATTTCAAAACAAAAGACTTCCGCATGTCCATTTCAAAACAAAAGACTTCCGCGTGGGCTGAAGGTAAATAAATTAAAAAGGGATGCCGTGCCTAGTGTTTTTCCTGCATACCCGTCTTTTAAAATACCGAAAACAAAAATCAAGTATCGTCAACATCTTCTTTAGAATTAGGATCCCAAGGACATTTTTCTCGTAAACAACCTACATCTTCGCTTTATGTAGCATCATTCTTCTCTATTTCTATGGTGAAAGCTTTTTAAAAATTCCTCGACCATTAAATACTATGGAAGTTTAAATTGTACAGTGTTACACTTAGAAAGAGTTCTGAAGCCATCCAATCTTCATTGATGACAAGTAGTGTAAACGTACATAAAGTAAAATCTTAGATTATCACTAAGAATCAGGGCCATCCCCCGCAACTTTTTTATATTGGACTTTTTAAAACTAAATACAAGTCAATTGTTTTACTGCATTGCCTAACAAAGGAAAATGTTTGAACCCCAACTTCCTCACACTGCCATAGGAACGTAAATAAGGGAGGGGGTGGGCAGGTTTCAGGAGATTCAAACCCCTCTCATTGACAGATTTAATGTGCACTAGTCGCCTCCAAACGTTAAACGTTTGGACGATGGGAGAACGGGCTTGTAACCTCCCGGTAAGGAACTTGGCGCTTTAAAGAACGCCAAATTACGAGTCCGAATATTAAATCAAGTAGTATATATTAATAAATTTTGCTTCTAAAGTACCAGTAATTGTTAAATTAAATCAAAACAAAACATACATTTGCAAAGTCTAATCAAAGCGATTAATTTTTTTAACCAACCATATAATTTCTATAGTTTTTCTGAAAGAAATAGTTTATAATAATTTTACTTATGATTACTTATTAAATAGTTTGGTTATGAAATAGTTTATTTTAGTCAGAAAATCTCCGATTTTAACATTTTTAAAACACAATCCACAAAAGTATATTTGTTTACTTTACTTATCAGCGAATGTTCTCAAAGATGATGGCAGTAAAGATTTAATAGCTTTTTTTTTTAATTCTCAATGCTTTGATTTCGAAAACATCAAGAAAATAGTTTATTGTAACTACGTATTAAATCTACAAAATACCCAGAATCTAGCAGAATGACTCATTCGCAAGTTTTTTCAGTTTTACATATAAGCAGTAGGGGGAAAATGCGAAACGGCGCCGAATATTACTTACGACTCGTTTGTACAGTCATTTTGGAGTCTACAGAGCAAACTGTGTATGACTTATGACTACTCCGATAGATATTTATTTGTTTTTAAATCAGTCGTTGATTTTTTTTATTCAATCAGGGCCATAGCTCAGTCTTTTTACACATCGTAGCCTTCGCTTAAGGGTCTAGTTAAATTGTCTTCGACCATAGCTAAAATAGCCAAGTGATATAAAGGTGTTTTGAATAGTTCATACTTTTTATACTCCTGAAAATTGGACTTTAGTTTTTGTGGCCCTTTTATATAGTATTTCTGAAAGTTATCTTGCTTTGTTTTGCCTCAGAATAACGAAAAAAGAAAGCTTTTAACTTGTCTCAAATCAGCTTAAGGTATGTAAACTTCTTTTCTTAAATTTATGTTATTAAGTTTTTTTACTGTGTATTTTAAGTTGGTATACTTCAAATAACACAAAATAAGGATTAAATACAAGTGTGCAATACCATTGCTTTTTTTATAGCAATATAATAGCAAATTTTGTTTTAGTCCACCTCCCCCCCCCCTCCTTCCCATTTGGGGGACTTCTTGTTTCCCCTTTATCTTGCCCCCCCACTTTCAGCACCCAATCGCCGCCACTGGATAGAACGCCAGGTTACGAGATAGAAATGCCGAGATATGAACACCATGTTACTCTTTTAGGGTGATCTATTCCTACATTATAACTGCGTAACAAAAAGCACGACATAAATTTGGTTCGTTCCATTAAAAATTGATATTTGACTAATATATAATTTTGAAATAAAGCAATGCAAGTACGGGGTGTAGATGGAAAACTCGGACGTTAGACATAATCACTTGTTTATCTTCGTTATGTTGGTGACCTGTTACCAGGGCCTGATTTACCACTAGGCACGTTAGGCCTAAGCGCCCCAATTTTTATTTAAATATCCATAATTTGTAAAAAAAAAGTTATCTTTGTAAAATTCATTATTATTATTGCAAACTTTTAATCAATTTTTCCGGATTTTTTGTAATTTAAAAAAAAAAAAAATATTTAACTTCATTTTTCTTTCTTCAAATCTATTTTGTACTAAAGGAGCCCCCGATCAGTGCTGTTGTGCCTATAATATGAATTTTCTAAATCATTCCCTGGCCTGTTACCTGATAATACCTGTACATGTTACTATAATCTGCTGAAATGACATCTCGCATACAACCCTTAAAATCTAGTTTAAGAGGCTCCAATGATTTCTTTGCAAAGGGTCTCTCTTCTTTTAAGGGCGACCCTGCTGAAAATTTATAATTAGTTATGCATTGTGAAATTTTAAGTTGCTTCTGGTGCATGATATTGATGTTAGATTCATAAAACTAATACAAAACTTCTTTTGCTAAATTTTTAAAATCTCTATTTATACCTAAGTAAATCTTTAAAATATTGGGTTGGAGGGAAAGTTCTGTCGTATTTTAAAGAAAATATTTGAATTCATTTATAAAAATATGTGTTTAATATTAATCAATTATATATGCTCCGTTATTTGTTACAACCTGTTGCCATCTTTCAGGTAACCTGTGAATTCCTGTTTTGTAGAAGTTCTCATCCTAGGAGTTAAAATAGTCAGCAACTGCCTTAGAAACACTTTCAAAAGACGTGAATTTTTTTTCCCGTTAGATAATTTTACAGTAAGATTTTTTTCTCTTAATATTCTCGTAAAGAATCCACTTTTCATCTCCAGTAACCAGCCTGTCCAAAAACGGCTCCACATTGTTTCTAATCAGATGTCATGAACACATTCTTACACATCAGACAAATTCTTTTCCGTTAATTCATGTGGAACCCAAACACTTTGCTTTAACACAAACCCAACGGATTTAATGTGATTTCCAACAATTGTATGATGAATGCTAAACTCTTCTGCAATTTCTCGACTTGTTAAATGTGGATTATTTTCCAACATGGATCGCAAAACATCATTATCGAGCTTGGATGGTCGTCCAGATCGATCACTTTCTTTGAGGCTCAGATCCCCGGAACGAAATTTGCTAAACCATCTTTGACAAGTACGAACATTTACAATATCTTTTCCAAATACCGCAATAAATTTTTACATGCAACCGATGCATTGCTTCCTTTTAGGAATTCATATAAAATACAGTGTCGTAAATGCATTTTATCTACCGACATGTTTTTCACTTTAAATATCACAAGTAAATGACGAACGGTAAAAAAGGGCACCTTTTATAGTATACAGCAGCTAAAAAAACAAAAAAAATCCTATTGACTCACTAGCCAGATGTTCTTTTTATTTACAAGAAAAATCACCTGCCTATTTAAAATACGACAGAACTTTCCCTCCAACCTAATAGAAAACTGTTGGTTGATATGAAAATTATACCAAACTCTCTTGCTTGCTTCTAAGTTTATCAGTACACTGTATTTCTATGAAGTTTACAAAGTCTAAATTAATATTTTGTAGTATATTGATTTTTTTTTTATATAATTCAAAAATTGTTTTTTACATATTTTTATTTAACTCACACTGTCTGGTGTGATGTGTCCTCATTTAATATTTATGTTACCGTGAAAGTGCGAAATCAGTGTATCTGCAGTGACTAGTGACTCGGCAGATACACTGGGCCGATACGTGAAAGTGCGGAATATTATTTTATTTTGAACATTCACTAGTGTATCTGCAGATTTACTAGGGAATCTGCAGGTGCACTGATAGGCACTCGTGAAAGTGTAAATATAAGATCGTTTCCAACGCAATTCTCATCAATTTCATAACTTTTTTTAAAAAAGAAATTACACGCGTTGAAGAATAGAGTACTCGGTGAACCGACCGATCAAAATAATATCATTAAAAATGAAAAGTTTTTTTTATGAACTGGAATGTGATCTTTGGTTGTGTTAATTATCGCCAAAATATACCAATGTCGCCAAGCAATACTAAAACCTGATTGGTTAGCGGCAATAGAACGTTGTTTGGATTGGAATGTTTACGTTTTGGCAAGGAACTATTTTCGTGTTTAATTTAAAATTTAGAATTTTTTTTCGCATGTTCAAGAATAGTGATTTACAGCAATTGTTCAACTTGCCGAAGTAGACCTTTGCATAGTATCGGTGTGACAGACAACGTAAAGTGGAATTGCAAAATTTTCCAGACTGACTTAAATTTACAATGCAGAAGAATTGTGTGGAACTAGAATATTGATATGAAAATATTAAACGCATGTGTTCAGTTTACTTTATGTACTACGCATGAACTGAAAGAAAACTCTAAATTAATATTTCAGTCAGTTTACCTATTTGCGGCAAAAAAACTGTTTGTTAAAGTATTCTGTACAACTACTGAATTAACGGACTAAATTAAGTGAACACTTATTTTGTATTTGGCCTTCGACTGGATTGCCAGAGTAGGTATATTTCAAGAAACAAACTGTTTATATCTGAATTGTCCCATTTTCTTTCGAAATTTAAATCGGAAAACAGGAAAAAAAGATTCAGTGATGTCATGAAAATTGTTTGCAATTTAACGTGTTACGTGGTGTTCTATTTAAAAAAAAATAGTTATTGACAACTGTTAAAAGTAGTTACTGACAATGATAACTGCTGCTGCCTTGATATTGATCTGCCATATATGCCATTGATATTAATTAAATGAAAATTAATAATTAATTCAATTGGGGGGGGGGGGGGGAAAGTGAGAGAGAGAAGTTTGTGGATTCCCGAGACAAAATAAAGGTGTATGCCTCTAGTATGCCGCATATATGCCGCATACATGTGGCATACGTATGCCTCGTATGCCCTGTGAGAATATCCCATATTACTTTGGCATACGGTGGTGGTATGCGCCATGTATGCCGCTGGCATATCACCACCGTATGCGACATGTATGCGGCTGGCATATCACCTCCGTATGCGACATGTATGCATCTGGCATATCACCTCTGTATGCTACATGTATGCGGATCGCATCAATTGTGAAGGTTACATGACGGCTTTTTCCCACGATGTTTAGATTAACTTTTGAAAAAAATATCATTATTATTTTTATTTCGCATTTGGTGGAGAGTAAAATGCTACTTTCTTTTTTTTTTGGAAAAAGTATTTACTTTAAATTTAATTATCCTTAAAAAAAAATTGCGGCATGAAATGTAATAAGAATAAATACTGCTTAAATAAAATTTATTTATGAGATTTTTAAAAAGATCTCAATGTATGACTTTGTATGCTAATTAATGTATGACTATATAATTAGGAAATCCAGGATTAGGATTTTTAGTTCGAGACTATTATTTTTCTTTTTTTAAAAAAGGACATTTCTTGAAGAGGATATTTGAAGCTCAAACTTTTGCTTTAGTGAATGCAAAACTATACTATGTATATTCATATGAAATTATAATGTCATATATTGAGATTTTTTTAAAAATCTTATAAATAACTTTTAATTAGGCAGTATTTTTTCTTATTACATTTCATGCCACAAAAACTTTTTTAAGAATAATTTCATTTAAAGTAATTACTGTTTCCAAAAAGAGAAAGTAACATTATACTGTCCACCAAATATGAAATAAAAATAATTATGACATTTTTTCAAGTCAAACTCAACATCATGGAAAAAAGTCGTCATGTAATATTCACAAGATTTATACTCCCCCTTAAAATTTGAAACCTGCTCCTGTGCTTAACATGAATAATAAATTTTTTTGGGGGAATATTTTTCGTAGTATAAATAAAATGTTTCATGTCAAGAAACTGATATCTATCAATTGCAAAATAATGACTAATATCCCAAAGAAAGTTTAATGATTCTGACATGAAAAACACTACCAAATAAATACTAACGTACCAATGTACCAATTGATAACTCATACCTTGATTCCCCCAGTACCTTCCATAATAAATTCATTCCCGTCCTGGGACTCTACTAAGGACTCACCCGAATTTATTATTCATGTTAAGCTTGCTCCTTTCTTCACTGTGGGATATATTCCACTGTGTGTTTGGCTGAACCGTTCACAGTATTCCATCGTATACAGGCACAGTTAGATATTATTTCACAGTCCCTCACAGGTAAAACA
Source organism: Troglohyphantes excavatus (assembly GCA_963932185.1). Lineage (NCBI taxonomy): Eukaryota > Metazoa > Arthropoda > Arachnida > Araneae > Linyphiidae > Troglohyphantes > Troglohyphantes excavatus. The sequence goes on along the minus strand of OZ010671.1, from coordinate 73,076,308 downwards.
GTGCTTTCTTTTGTTTTCGTTCACATTATTAGGGTAAAAAGCTGCGTTTCTTTTCAACGGAATTGGTATATATTTATTTCTATTACTTCGAACGACCGTTGCACAAAACAACACAAAACTTCGAGTGACGTAATAGATGATTCAAACTGTTTCACCCGCGCATGCTCAAAAGACGTTCGCCTACGCTCACTATAAATCGTTAAGTGGAAGTGAAGTATCTCTTTTGAGCCATCATTGAAGGAATTATGTGTAAAAAGTTCGATTTGACGCTAATGGTTCTATATGTGAGCGATGGGGCCCTTCTGAAGACAGACTTCAATTGCCGAAAGACCTTGGACTTAACTTATACATCCAATAAATCTCAACGTTAATTAGATGTTTAGAATTGTGACACAGGCGAATATGAGCGCCCCAATATGCAGAAATAATTTTTTAAGGCGATTTTGCAACATGGTTATATTTTTTAATATCTAGTGTCAAGAGTCGTTTTCAAGATAAGAAAATAAAATCCAAGCTATATAACCTTAATAATGAAATAAAAATGTAGAAATCATGCGGAAAGGAATCTTAAAGAAATTTTTTAATTGAATTGTGATATATAATTTAAATTTCAGATTAAAACAGATAAAAAAATTTAATTTCAAAATCTACTAAAAATAACAAACATATAACAGTTATTTCACAAAATGTTGCAATTGTTTTCAATATTCATTTATATTTTAATTCGAATGAAACAGTTGATTCTATTATTGAATGCTGCGCTATTTTCACATTAGGTATGTTTTATAAATAAAATACCTATATGTTATAGTTCAAAATTAAAAATCAATTTGCTTCACAAATCATGTTCAAATTAGCATTTGCAATTTTATCAGCATAACGTTTTCTAATTTAAAAATATCATACTTTTTTTGCATCATACATTATTTGAAGGGATAGGTGGAAGAACTAGGTAGCTACACTTTTTTCTGATTTTCACTATTACACAATATATATAATTAAACACACAATATATTAAATTAAAAACACACACACACACAAAACCATTTTTTATTCCCATTTCAAATCCACTATGATTTTTATCATCCTCAATCTATTACTATAATGCAAAGGTTTCAAATAAGTATAATGTAACTGGAGATACTTAAAAATCAACTCACACAATTATATAGTTGTAAACATTAATGTCGCAAAAAATTGGATCGAAATAGGAAGCATATGCCGTTCGCATACACCAGGCATACCGCCTCCGAAGTCTTCATTTCAATGGCATAACCGACATATTTCTCGCATACAAACAATCGGTCTTTCCCTTGGGTATGTAGGCCCCATCTATCTGGCATACGAAAGGCATACACGCGGCATATTAATATTTTTGTCTCGGGAAAAATCAGTCTGGCATACGAAAGACATACCCGCGGCATATTAATATTTTTGTCTTGGGAAAAATCAATCTGGCATACACGCGGCATATTAATATTTTTGTCTCGGGAAAAATCAGTCTGGCATACGAAAGGCATACACGCGGCATATTAATATTATTGCCTCTGGATCGTAAAAAGAAGCATATGCCGTTCGCATACACAAGGCATACCACCTCCGCGGTCATCAGTTCGAGGGCATATCTGGCATACATCTGGCATACGAAAAATCGGCTGGCATACGGAAGGCATACACGCGGCATACGAAACTTTTTGTCTCGGGATTATTTTGGGAGGTTAAGGATTTCCTCTCTAAAGGGGGACCAACGGATTTCTTTAAGTGACTGTACCTTATCCCCCCCCCCCTCCCCCATGAAAAATCTATACGTACGTGCCTGACTGTTGAGTTGGGAACTTAGAATCGTTAAGTTGGGAAATTTCTTATTTAACCCCCCCCCCCCCCCCGCCAAAAAAAAAAAAAATTGTGTGACGGCACCGCGTACAGGATAAATATTTGATATATAATCTGCTTTTTCCTCTATTCCATACAAAGGTTTCCTGAATTTTCATGCTAATGAAGGGTTTTAATGCATACTTAATTCTCCTATAGCGCCTGAACGGTCAGTCACAGAAAAAAAGTGTAAATAACATTTTTGTTGGAAATTACTTGAAAAATAACTTTGTAATTAAATTTTTTTCTCTATAATTAATGGCTAGATAGATAATTACAAAAAAACTGATTTTGGACACAATTTTTCCAAGATGGCGCCAACGCCGAGATGGTGCAGGGGTGCAATATTAATATATCATACAGGACACTTTTTAGAATAGATTAAAATGGTTTCCAGCTTTCCCGGATTTTTTAGTCCGAATTGTAGCTTTAGCTGACTGGACTAATAGCTCGGTGGGTGTGCATGGAGCGCTCGACGTGTGTTATTCGGAGGGAGAAGGAGGCATGCTCTCACCCAGGGCGCCGTACATTTGACGCGCCCCTCCGAAGAAACGGGGCAGGGCGGCCTCCAGCACCCGCAGCGTCGCCCCCATCTCCTCCAGGGCGCCCACCACCGCGAAGTGACTCTCCACGTTCCGCTTGGCCCTCGCCAGGGCGCCCGCATCATTCAACAGCCTGCAAGAAGAAGGGAAGCGGTCACTCCGAAAGAACGACAGTTGTTTCGATACTATTCACAAATAACAGTTACTTTCAGCTGCTGTGGAGTTAATTAAAATAATAATTTTTAACGTAATAATATCCAGGACCTGTTACCGAATAGGCCCGGGAAGCCCAGGCTTACACTTCACGTTTTTGAAGGTCCCCCAAATCACACTTATTGTACAAACATTTAACACCCTTAACATAGTTTGCTACTAAATTTCCCTTAAAATAATTGCATTACAAACGTTAGTAAAAAATTGCTACTTCTTGTGTTAAATTTGTTCGAATATTGGGTTTGGTTTGGTTAATTAACATCGCACTAGAGCTACACAGTGGGCTATTGGTGACGGTTCGGGGCCTATCTCGGAAAGACCCGGGAACGATGCCTCGTATTTTTGAATCATGGTCAGATGACGAGGACAACACCTGAACTGGCACCCAACGCCTTCAATAGACGTCGGGACTTTGGACCCCGATCAGATTTATCGTGCACCAGTCCCGTAAGCACGCCGTTAATTTTTTGTAGATGTTCTGGTTTTGGTTTGGTTTGGTTAATTAACGTCGCACTAGAGCTGCACAGTGGGCTATTGGCGACGGTTCCGGGTCTATCTCGAAAGAAAGACCCGGGAACACATTCACACACATTCATTCATACCTGCACCTCGTTATTTTAGAACCATGGTCAGAGGACGAGGAAACACATGAACTGGCACCCAAGGCCTTCAATAGACGTCGGGACTTTGGACCCCGTTCAGATTTATCGTGCACCAGTCCCCAGTGGCGTACGCAGGAAATTTATAAGGTGGGGGGGGGGGGGTTGAGCGTCAGATTACTTTACACGTGTGTATATATATATATATATATATATATATATATATATATATATATATATATATATCCCTCAACCACCCCCTACGTACGCAACTGGTCTGAGTGAAAATGGAGAATGGTGTACTTTTGCCGACTTGTTAAACGCCGTTCTAGCCATGCCTATAAGTAGCTGCTTATCGAAAGCCGTCTTAGGCTGGAACACCCCCGCGACCACATTCCAATTGGGTCCGTTGAAAGTTTTCAGCGACAAAATTAAAAAATATATATATTATTTTCTGCAAACAAAGGTAGGTTTTTAAATGTAAAAAAATACATTTGTATTTTTTTAAATTTTGCGTTTTTTTTTTTCAAAATAAAAAAAAAGCATATTTTGAATTTTTTAAAAAAGTACAGACCGATGGGGGGGGGGGGGTGACCCCCCTCAACCCCCCCCCCCCGCCCCTCCTGCGTACGCCACTGCCAGTCCCGTATACAAGCCGTTAATTTTTGACCAAGATCGAAATAATGTTGTCGCTGAAGAGGTTTATTTCAACCAGGATCGGAATAATACCACGATCTTGGTTAATCTAACATTACAATCTTGTTGTCTGTGATGCCAGAGTTTGATTCAACCGAGGCCGTCTTGAAAGAGTGGACGGAGACCGTTCTCGTAAAATGTTAGTAAAAGAACGGTCTGTTTCCTTTCAATTTCAGGAGCAGGATGTTCTTTTTTAACTGCTCTTTTTTTAACCTGTTTATTTAGACGAGTTTCCAGTAACATTAAATATTGCTACTTATTAATCGCATAAAGAACTTAATTTTTCAAAATATTTTAATCTTATTCGATGTCGAAATATTACTTTTATTGGGCGTATGAAGAACAGTTAATTCTCAGTTTCTTATATTTTTTTTAATTAAAAAAAAAAAAATCTTTTAACTGTTATTTAAATATCGCTGAAAGGGAAGAAACAGTCCCCGGGCAGACACCCATTGGGGCACACGAAGCGTTGCTGATTTCGCTTTATTCGGAGTATGGCATAGAAAGGGAAACCGGGTTACCGAATGGAAGAGCCGCTAATAAGAACGTTAAATAACAATTCATAAAGAAAATCTGTGAGAAAAAACACGGGAAAATTGGTGTCAAGTTCTCTAAAAAATAACGTTTACTGAAAGATATCATATTCTTACTAACAGATGCAGTTGTCAATTAGACGACTTAAGACATCAAACCCCAAAGATTGTTAGTTTAAGTTCAATCCATTTACCTACAAAATTATAAACACATATTGTAATAAAATATTGTTCTTTTTTTATATAAAATTTATTCACATTTACAACACGAAAGTGTTCAATCCATTTTAATGGGCGCGTACCTTATTGGTACAAAAGGGATTCGGTAAATTTGTGTAGCTTGAATTTTTGGACAGACATCTGTCGAGAAAATAGAAAAGTTCGGGGCATTGGCATCCAAGTGGTGATTATTTTATGTTTTATTAATTTCTTGTGGTCATCGATTCTCGGAGTTTTCGCCTCTGATCGTGGTCCAAATGTTATCGCATATGGAATTTGGTGTGGAAGTTTGGAGTTTAGTGTACCAGCTCGTGTGTTATCCTCGTCATCTAATCGTTGTTCAAAATTACCAGGCAGTGTTTCTTTCGGAATGAATCCCGAATCGCGCTCAACAGCATTGTGTAGCTCCCGTACGGAGTTTGAACAACCAACCACATGGATGCAGGCTGGATTTTATGGTTTGTTGAATTAACGTCGTACTAAAACTGAATAGTGGGCTATTTGCGACAGTTCTGGGTCGATCCCGAAGGAAAGACCCGGGAACGACGCCTTGTATTTATGAACCATGGTCACAGTCCTGTCTCGTAGTCAAATGACGAGGGAAACACCTGAGATGGCACCCCACGTATTTTACACACGGAGGAGGTTTGGACCACATCAGGTTTAACGTGGATCAGTCACACGGCGGATGTTTTTTACGGGCGATCAGGAACGACCCTGGTAACCCGTCGATCACAAGCTAGCTACACTTCCAGTGATGATATTCGATCCACCGATTATGTATACTTTACACCTGGCCTGCTACGCATTTCATCGTACTATTTCAAGCATGTATTTGAGGAACATTTTCCTGGCTGATATTCAGCAATCGTAGTAACGCTGCTCGGCCACGAAATTCAATGATTCATTTCTAAAATGTGGAATTGGGACAATAGAAGATAATGGCTTGAATTTCGTCTTGACTTTCGGTTCGCTACAAACTGATAACTGCTGAATGATAACCGCTAAATGAATCCCACTTAGAAAAATGTTCATTTTTGAAAATAAGCTCCTCACCTGACGGATGGAACCCTTCGTTCGATGTAAAGGTGGGAAAAGAAGGCGAACTCGATTTCGAAACCTGTTTGCAGTTCAGTCAATCTGGTTACCCACATTTCAATGAGTGTGTGAATAAAGTTTTAGTAAATTAAAGCTTCTCGAAATTTCGGTACGTTTGACTATGTGCAAAGATAATGGGGAGGGGGGAAGAGATTGGCATGAAAGTACACGCGCAGTAACGTACGAAAGAGGCAATTTTCGCAATGCATCTTTGGATACTGATAACAGGTTGCAGATAGTTGCAGTGGTGGCGCCAGAAATTGCACGACGGGGGCTAATATCCTCGACGTAAATTGTGCATATAAAATTATTTCATCCTAAAAAATTTCGATATGGCTTTGTTAGAACACTTTCAGAAGGATTATACGAGAAATGTCATTCAAGCAAATATTATAAAAAATAGGAAAGAGTCGCCAACAAAAACATATCCAGTAAAATGAAGCTAAACAAACTGTTCCGCCAGATGCAGTGTCTCCCCATCCACGCTCCGTACACGCTTCGCATCGTTACCACATTTTACACGCATTGGCGGCTAATTTCATATCGAACAAGAACAAATTTATGTAGATAGTTATATTTTTCACGAAATGAAAGTGTTGGAATAGATAATCCTAAAAGAGTGATATATGATGCTCATTCCTGATACTCCAAGTACTAGGTGATTTTAGAGTTGTTTCACGTCAAAAATTAAGTATTAATCCAAATTATAAATTGTTTAGTGAACGTTTGAGAATAAATGGCTATAATATTTTTTGTTACTTATATGCATTGGGGACGAATAGTAGTACTTTGTATAGGAATTATACACAAGGCTATTATTTCAGGATGAAATTTTTAAAATTATTCTGGTCTAAAATCACTAAGTATGATTTTTATACGTTTTGATGATATTTTAGTACTATCCAAACTACTTACTGAATACACCTAAATTATAGTAGAGAGAAGATAAATTACAAAAACTGTACAAATCGTACTACATTCTAACTTCGTGGGACTGTAAGAATTTTTTTAATTAACGTAGTTCGTATTATATGAATAAAAAAAAGGCTATATTTTGAGAATAAAAAAAAGGCTTATCATGCTGTAGTATCTTGAACGCCACCCCTCATGCATTCCGAATCAGTACTTTTAGCTGGACAACTAAAAAGTATTTCTGGCTACGACAGATTTTTTGAAATCGTTAATAACGTACATCTCGAAATCGAAAGTTTTCAGCAACACACTTTATTTTTCAATCCGTCATCCACTTTTCATGTATTTGCGTCAATTTCTGTTCCTAAATCCTAAGTAAAAGATTTCTTTCACACGCAAGTAAACGCTGACTTGTTTATCCAATTGCAACTAATCTGAAAATGTTTATCGCCTCGTTCTACGATTCACAATGGGTTCTTTAGTCAACGGAAGGGATGGCAACACGATGTGAACGGTATATAGGTCCCCAGGACCAGGCACGTAGGTATAGATTTTTCTTGGGGGGGGGGGGGGGGGGGTTCAGTGACTGAGCAACGGATTTCTTTACTTATCCTCCCCACCCTTCCCGAGGGGGGGGGATAAGGTACCTAAAGAAATCCGTTTCTTTTTGGGGGGTCCCCCTTAAAGGGGAATCCTTAAACCCCCCCCCCCCCTCTAAAAAAAAAACATCAACAAACTACCCTCCCCCAATTTTTTTTTTCTCAAAAAAAATTATTAATTTTCATTAGTAAAAAGGAATACGTTGGCATCTGAATATCGAGGCAGCAACAGTTATCACTGTCATTAACTACTTTTAACAGTTGTCAATAACTGTACTTTTAAAATTTGTAAATCACTCCTTAATTATGAAATAAATTTAGAGAACAAATTTAAAGTTTGAGAATTCTTATAATATATGTGTGGTAACGATTAGTTAGATAATTTATAGTTATGATAGTTTAAAGATCTAATAAGCGTTTTAGTTGACCAAACCTGGTAAAGAATAATATAAATTATAAAGGCTACATCATCTAAAATATAGTGGGAGTAAAAACACTCGAAATTGCATGGTATTGTGCAATCAAATCGCCACTGCTAATTTTAAATTAAACATTAAATATACATAATTTAATTCAGAGAAAATTATTTACTTATTACCAATAAATATCAACTTCCATTAATTAAATTTAAATTGTAAAAGTTATTTTAATTCAAAGATAAAAAATAAACAGAAAATTTACCAACTTAACGGCGCCAGGTGTTGTCCTAGTTATCTGATCTGGGTCAAACATACGAGGCATTGTTCCCGGGTATTTCCTTTGAGGGGCCCCGAACCGTCGCCAATAGCCCAATATGCAGCGACGTACAATTCAGTGTCCGTTCGAAGGTCTAATTTAAGTTTAATCTTACAAGTTGGGCAATCTCATCTTCCCTTGCTTTCATTTGGGCTTAAATGTTCCTAAATCAGGGATTTTTAAAACTCGCAATTCCAAACTTCCCCAAGGGGGGGGGGGGAGAGGGGGGGGGGGTGTTGCCGGAACAAAACCGCAAAGAGTAATAAAACAAGATTTATTTACGAAATAACGCTACATGCTCAGACGTTCGGCGCCTATAGATTACGCAATACTACATTTTAATGTAAAAGTTTCATATACATATTTGATGAAAGAAAGGGCGTCTGATCTATTTCTAGAATTAAATAAAAATTAAAAGGGCGATACGAGCCGACTGGTCTGCGTCTGGGTTGATTCTACAAAAAGTAAGAAAAAAACGCTCGCTTGTTTTTCGAGAAATTTAGATAATGAGCAGGTGTTTTCGCGTGCCAACAAAAACAATAAATTAAAAAATGTGGTCTTGGCTCGAAGAGCCATACCACAATATGGTTTCCATGGCATGTTTTGGAGCATCTTGTTTTTACAACCCCGTTTGACGGTCTTTTGCCTTTGTTATTTTTAAAATTAAACCTAACATGACGTCATCGTGTTTCGGTCTCAATACCCCATGCTGACAGTGGTATTCTTTTACCCCCCCCCCCCAAAAAAAATCTCTATTTTTATGATTTTTACAGTAACTCGATTTTTATTTTATTTTTATTTGACTTATACAATGGGAGGGATTTCAACCCCTCCCCCCCCTACCTATGTGCCTGATACCACATGCTAACAGTGGTATACTTTCCTCCCTATCCTATTTAGCTGGAAGGATAGCGGCCATTTCCAGTTTGAAGACTCGCCACCACTGGCATAAATTCTACATCACTCCTTTTGTGTGTAAAAAACTTGTTTTTTTTTTGTAGAATGCCGATAGTTGAATGTAACGTGGTGTTCTCAGCTGAAGCTTTAAAATGTATCTTTGCTCAGGTCCTATTTTACAAGTATTTGACTGAAATATTGGCAGTAAGTTTTACCAGTGAAAATCAATAAAATAGCCTTCTTCTTTATAAAAATATAATAATATGTTAATTATATTTCGTAAATCAAAGGTGACTGCCTCTAAGTGTACTTAATTTAATAAATAACGAACGTAATATATGATATAATATAGTTTTAAGAATAGCATTTTTAAACTTAAAACAACATCTGCGAATAGTACTCTACAGTAATCTACAACATTTTAAAAATTGTTTGCCTTAGTTTTAATTATTCGAAAGTAAAAGTGTGTTTTAAAGTTTAAATATTAATATTTATACATTTTAAACTTGAGTTTCTTTGATAATTTCACGCCGAACTAAGTGACACTCTTTTGAAGTCTTCTGAGCCTCCGTGAATTTCATTCTTGGACTATTTTAACTGTGGTATTGTACATTAGAAAATGCCGTGTTAACTTAATTTGATGAGTGAATTATTAGTAGTGCAAAGGAAGTAATGTAACAACAATGGAGACGTTGAAATCGAAATACATCATAATCAACATATTTATATTGTAAGGTTCTCTTGTATTTACTGTATATTACTTTTCCATTAGATACATTAACATATTATTTTAGGAATATTATATACTTATATTTTATAATACTACATAAATATAGACATTTACTACATAAACCTACTACATAAATATAAACATTTAATTATGAAACTTAACATTATAAACTGACCATAGGCCGAAATCTCGACAAGTCAAATTGAAAATATCAATATTAATAAAAATGTCTTTGAAATTATTATTGACTAGCAGTATGACCCGGCGTTGCTCGTGGTCAGTTTGTGAAGTAAGAGCTGAGCGCGACTTTTCTAGTTAGCGTAGCCAGTCGAATATCGCTCTCTATGCCCTGTCTAAATTTATTCAATTAACTTGAGTAGTTATGGAGATATCTTAACCTATTATTTAAAAATATATATATTACCGACTTTACATGCTATTGCGTATAAACTGTAAACCGAGTATAACTGTGTAAAATATATATATTTTGCAATATAAAAATCCCCAAAAATTAATTATTAAACACGCTTTCCTCATATAAGCCTATAATATGTTTTTTTTTTAAATAATGCGTTTTGCAGATAATGAAAATAAAACGCTTTGCGATGTTGTTTGAATGCCAAATGACGTTGAATGCTCATATTATTAAAAAAAGTTTTATATATGTTTTTATTGAAAAAATAACCCCAGTAACAAACAAATGCAATTATTAAACTTCACATTCATTATTTTTAGTACTGATAATACAATAACATATCGAAGCTAAAAAAAAATTCTGTTCTACCAAATGGAAATAAGTTATTGTATTTGGCGAAGTTTTCTGGGTGCCAATTGGTGACCGGAGATTTGGTGTTGTCTTTAATAGCTATTTCTAAGAAAAATTAAGAATTATTTTATTTTGTAATAACGTAACTGTATACCCTGAAATTTCAGAGAATTGTTAATCGAAAATTTTAAAATATGCCAGCATCAATATTTACAGGCAATACTTTTCTATGAATCAAAATCATTTCAAATGATCATTTCTGAATTTCAATAAAATTATTCTGAAGTGAAACATTTCAAATAAGCAACATGGTATGAATATAGAAAACCTAAGTTCACTTTTAGGAGCACCTATTCCGACGCTGTAGCACTGTTCCACTTCGTAACAAATAGCACTGTTGGTATAAATGTAATAGCGTTGGATAGGAAATTAAACACCGACGCTTTTAAGATCTTGAAACAAATAAATGTTCGGGACATGCATAGATACCCGTAGCGTTAGACGATACTGGTGGTTTATCTTCCTCCTTCGGTTGGCGAGGTTTAAGTTAAAGACCAATTCCTATAATCTGCTGCCTAATAAATGTGCTTTTCAATGAAAAATCGCAATAATAGAAGGCAGCCATTATTGCCAAAAATATTTTTCGTCACCAAGGTGATTTTTAACAATAATGTTATGAAGGGAAGATCTACATGTAAATTTCCCATAGGAACAATGTATAGGAAAATGGAAGAAATTCCATAACTTTTAAACGGTTGCAGATATCCACCTGAAACAAAGTGCATATTTTAAACTGGGACCATATTGTTAAAATGGGGCATGTTTCATAAAAATCCGTGCAGTAGTTTTTGAGTTAAATCCGGACAAACAGACAGAATTTGGCGACATTTTAAATTAATTTGGCAACAATTTTAATTCATTTGACAATATTTGGCGACATTTTAAATTAATTTTCGAAATTTATAATTTATTTGGCGACATTTAAAAAATCATTTTGCAACGTTTGGCGACAATTTTAATTCATTTGGCAATATTTGGCGACATTTTAAAATTCATTTGGAAACATTTGGTAAAATTTTTAATTCATTTGGCAATATTTGGCGACATTTTTAATTCGTTTGGCGACATTTTTAATGCATTTGGCGACATTTACTCATCAGCCAATCAAAATAAATCGTTTATCCCAGTATTGTCGAAAAATATTTTTGGTCGCCAAGGTGATTTTTAACAATAATGTTATGAGGGGAAGATCGAGATGTAAATTTCCCATAGGCGTAATGTTAGAGAAAATGGAAAAAGTTCTATAACTTTTGAATGGTTGCAGATATCCACATGAAACCAAGTGCAGATTTTAAACTAAGAAAAGTTTGTTCAAATGGTGCAAGTTTCATAAAAATCCGTGCAGTAGTTTTTGAGTTAAATCCGGACAAACAGACAGACAGACAAAAAAAATTTTAATGTGATTTTCGGAATCAGTGTATTCTAATTCGTGGAGAAAACTCAAAATGAGGGGTTTTGTTCGATTCCACTGACAGACACTCCATTCTTATATATAAGTATTGATTTTGCCACAAATTTCACCAATTGACATTAGTTTAATTATTTGGACACTAATTTCGCCATGTTAACGATTTTTTTAAATATAGGACAATATTTTGACTCATTTGGCAACATTGTTATACAATTGGCGACATTTTCATCCATTTGGCGATATTTTTAAATTCATTTGGCGATATTTACTCATCAGCCAATCAAAATGTATCGTTTATCTCAGTATTGTCGAAAAATATATTTGGTTGCTAAGGTGATTTTTAACAATAATGTTACGAAAGAAAGATCTAGATGTAAATTTCCCATAGGCGTAATGTTAGAGAAAATGGAAAAAGTTCTATAACTTTTGAACGGTTGCAGATATCCATATGAAACAAAGTGCAGATTTTAAGTGGAGAAAATATTGTTCCAATGGTGCAAGTTTCATAAAAATCCGTGCAGTAGTTTTTGAGTTAAATCCGAACAAAAAGTCAGACAGACAGACAGACAAAAAAAATTTTAATGTGATTTTCGGAATCAGTGTATTCTAATTCGTGGAGAAAACTCAAAATGAGGGGTTTTGTTCGATTCCATAGACAGACACTCCATTCTTATATATAAGTATTGATAACCGACTTTAGAAGAAAGTGTTTTAATAATATTATATTTTAAAATGAATTTAAATCATACTACTAATACGTAAAAATACTAATATTTTAAAATATAAACACTTATCATATTCATTCAAACATTTCCCTACATTCTCCCTTTTCAATTCCGATTGTATTCTTTGGCACTATATCAGGGCTGCCACTGAGTTGTACCTTTGAAAATAGTAGCTTTAGTATCCTTAGACATAAAAAATTGTAGCCTAAATAGTCTCCTTAATTATGCATATATTTAGCAAAGATTACTAAAAGTAGTAAATTGCGACAAACATTAAACAAATTGCGACAAATGCATTTTACTAAATGCAAGTAGTATTACAAATTGATTTTATTTTTATTTATGTCACTGTTTTTAGACAATTCTAAATATGTACTTTATACTCATTTTCTTAAATAGATTGCATAAATTAAAAAATGCATATTTTCACTAGATATGAACAAACTCCATTTTTAAACCGCAAAACAATAGTACTGTTTTGTAAAAGTGCATTTTTGCACCAATAGTTGCTTTTTTTTAAATTAACGTATATAAAAATATCCAAAGAACATATGCCTAGTTTTAAAGAAACGTAATAGAATATGACTGAAGACAATGGTTACAAAAATATCGCATTCACAAAAATTGTCAGCATATTGCCATATTCTGGTAGTAATAAATATCAGTTTATAACAAATAGCTTTCTAAACCGAACAATCAATACTTATATATAAGAATGGAGTGTCTGTCAGTGGAATCGAACAAAACCCCTCATTTTGAGTTTTCTCCACGAATTAGAATACACTGATTCCGAAAATCACATTAATCTTTTTTTTTGTCTGTCAGTCTGTCTGTTTGTCCGGATTTAACTCAAAAACTACTGCACGGATTTTTATGAAACTTGCACCATTTGAACAAACTTTTCTTAGTTTAAAATCTGCACTTTGTTTCATGTGGATATCTGCAACCATTCAAAAGTTATAGAACTTTTTCCATTTTCTCTAACATTACGCCTATGGGAAATTTACATCTCGATCTTGTCTTCAAAACATTATTGTTAAAAATCACCTTGGCCACCAAAAATAGTTTTCGACAATACTGAGATAAATGATTCATTTTGATTGGCTGATGAGTAAATGTCACCAAATGAATTAAAAATGTCGCCAAATGAATTAAGAATGTCGCCAAATATTGCCAAATCAATTAAAAATGTCGCCAAATGAATTACAAATGTCACCAAATATTGCCAAATGAATTACAAATGTCGCCAAGTGTTGCCAAATGAATTAAAAATATCGAAAAATATTGTCAAATGAATTAAAAATGTTGCCAAATGAATTAAAAATGTTACCAAATATTGCCAAATGAATTAAAATTGTCGCCAAATGTTGCCAAATTAATTTAAAATGTCGCCAAAGTCTGTCTGTTTGTCCGGATTTAACTAAAAAACTACTGCACGGATTTTTACGAAACTTGCCCCATTTTAACAATATGGTCCCAGTTTAAAATCTGCACTTTGTTTCAGGTGGATATCTGCAACCGTTTAAAAGTTATGGAACTTTTTCCCTTTTCCTATATATTATTCCTATGGGAAATTTACATGTAGGTCTTCCCTTCATAACATTATTATTAAAAATCACCTTGGCGACGAAAAATATTTTACAACAATAATGGCTGCCTTCTATTATTGCGATGTTTCATTGAAAAGCACATTTATTAGGCAGCAGATTATAGGAATTGGTCGTGAACTTAAACCTCGCCAACCGAAGGAGGAAGATAAACCACCAGTTTCGTCTGTTGTTACGGGTATCTATGCATGCCCCGAACATTTATTTGTTGCAAGATCTTAAAAGCGTCGGTGCTTAATTTCCTATCCAACGCTATCACATTTATGCCAACAGTGCTATTTCTTACGAAGTGGAACGGTGCTACAGCGTTGGAATAGGTGCTCCTAATTGTGAACTAGGTTTTCTATATTTATACCATGTTGCTTATTTGAAATGTTTCACTTCAGAATAATTTTATTGAAATTCAGAAATGATTATTTCAAATGATTTTGATTTATAGAAAAGTATTGCCTGTAAATATTGATGCTGGCATATTTAAAAATTTTCTACTTAACAATTCTCTGAAATTTCAGGGTATACAGTTACAAAATAAAATAATTCTTTATTTTTCTTAGAAATAGCTTCGATATGTTATTGTATTATCAGTACTAAAAATAATGAATGTGAAGTTTAATAATTGCATTTTTTTGTTACTGGGGTTATTTTTTCAATAAAAACATATATAAAACTTTTTTAATAATATGAGCATTCTACGTCATTTGGCATTCAAACAACATCGCCAAGTGTTTTATTTTCATTATCTGCAAAATGCATTATTTTTAAAGACATCATATTACAGGCTTATATGAGGAAAAGCGTTTTTAATTATTAATTTTTGGGGATTTTTATATTGAAAAATATATATATTTTACAAAGTTATACGCGGTTTACAGTTTATACGCAATAGAATGTAAAATCGGTAATTTAATTTTTTTTTTTTAAATTTGGTTAATATATCTCCATAACTACTCAAGTTAATTGAATAAATTTAGACAGGGTATAGAGAGCGATATTCGACTGGATACGCTAACTAGAAAAGTCGCGCACAGTTCTTACTTCATAAACTGACCACGTGCAACGCCGGGCCATACTGCTAGTAGTTTAATAAAAAGCGGAAAATAAAGAAAATTTTCACAAATTTTGAAAAGGGAAAAAAACCTTCAAAATTTAAACAATTTACTTCTATAATTGCAGTCTTTTAACCAAATTTAGTAGTAATGATAAGTTGTTTATATCCCGAAACTTGCTAATTGCATTCGTATTAAAAATAGGAGTAAAATTCTCAACCCAAAACTTTTGTCTATGTAATCACAAAGCTAAAAATGCAAATTTTTCCTTAAACTCTGAATAATTTATTAAGTTTTATAAATATATCTACTTAATTCCCTCAAAGCTTACATAAATAGTTCTGGGAACAGTTGAGGGTTGCATCAAATACTTCTAATTATGAAACTTTTTGCTGAACCAATGCATAATTCGATTTCTATGCTAACTTTAATACATAGGCACCACAACAACAAAACACATATGTTGATCTTAAGGATTTCAAGCAATGTTCATGCCAAATTTAAAAAAGTCAAACACATTTGGACATAAATGAGCAACAAGCGAATTTACAAACAGACAAAATACTGAGGGGTCAAGTTAAAACAGGGATCTAAATTCTCAAAAGCAAAGATAAATAAAGCTCTAAAATGCCCATTATTTTGCCAAGTATTGTATATTAGATTCTGATAATCAGATATAAAGTTCTTTGAAGGTTTAACTAATTTTACCAGCTAACTTATGCAAAATCCCTAGAAATTTCAAAATTTCCATTTTTGAAAATCAAGGAAATTGCGACGCTAAAAATCTTTTTTTTTAAGTGGGTGGGTTGTCAGAAAGGAACATTTCAAATAAAAAAAATTAATATAATAAAAATATATAAACGTTTAAACAAAATATAATTCAATTGGAATTTGAATACCAACCAAACCAAACCAAACCAAACGAAAGAAAACGAAAAGAAATTATAAAAAAAAAAAAAAAAAAAAAATATTACTGAAAATGACAAGTCCTAAATTTCAATTTCGTGAATTACACTATATTTTTGAAAAATGTAATGCAATTTTGTTAAGTAGTGCAAAACAAATCATGATAAAATAGGAAGTAATGAAATATATGAATTTATATATCAGATGCAAAAGGATTGAATGCCTTGAAACGGAGATCTCAACAGATCGCGTTAAGCGAATTTCTAGAATTTCAAGGTTTCCATGCTTTAAATAAAACATATCAAAAGAGCGCCAATTGAAAGTTGGATTCGGCAGATATGCCGAAATTATAGTTATAATCATCTCAACTTCCGAGAGATATCATCCCCGTTTGACTAAGATCGCAAATATTTCTAGATGTCAAAGATATTAAATTTTTGTGAAATTATCCGATTTTTTTTAGATTAAACATCGATTGTTTATAAAACAACAAACGAACTTAAGTAAGCCGCGTATAGTGAATATCTACAATTCCAGAGTTTTCATGAATGAAAAAAATTCTTAACACAGCGCCATTCTGCAGCGAAAAACATTGAACCATCAACTTTCGACATAAATGTGGTTTTGTAGCAAGTTGGAGAAGGATTCCCATCCCTGATATTTTTACAGCAATTTTGATTACAACAATTTTGCCAATAACGATATTTTTGTTTAAAATTGCGATGCACCGCACCGCACTGGGAAACGAAATTGCCGCGAAACAGCTCGAAAATCCACTCCTCCCCGGCTGTTTTATGCAATTATTTTAAATAACATGCATATCGGCTACACATTTAAACGAACATTTTAACTGAAATTTTTCGGAACATACGCGAGTATATTTGGTTATTGTTTGGAAAATTTAAAAAAAACTGAGACATTTATTAAATTGATAGTAATAAAAAAAGGAAAACAGCGGAACCTCGGAAGATTTTAATTCCTGAGGTGTATCTAATTGTTCTTTGCTTCGCGCAGTTTAATTCTAGAAGTAACACACGCAACCTAAACGCAAATTGCTCTAATAGGTAAAGGAAGCGATGTATATTGGGGATAAATCATGCTTGGCAAGTATTATTTACTTGTAAACACCTCCTGCAGCGTTAATGGCGTTGACTCTTCGACTGTTTTTCCTTTAGAATCGCCAAATAGCAGTACATTGGCGTCGTATGTAACAGTCAATCAGATTACGTGACGCTTCAAAATTAGTTAAACGATGCGTGATTCTGGGGAATATTAGTTGCAAATCTGTGCTGTTAAAAAAACTTACAAAAAAATAGTCGCCAAAAGCTGAAAAAAGTAGAGGGTTTTGATGAAAATAGTCGCTTTTGGTACTATTTTAATAAAAATAGTCGCCATAGTCACCGAATCTTAAAAATAGTCGCTTTAGTCGCCCTTGGCAGCCCTGTATATCAATGATATGCGTGGTCGAATACGTTGTTTCAAAATTATTTAACCTTAGTTGATGATTTAGTATAATATTAAAATTTTAATGTTGATACTTTCAAAAATGAATTTAAGTATGAAAATTTTTGGCGGTTTTATTATACAACATGTAGAAAGTAATGTAATTAAAAGTATGATAAAATATTTCTAGTATACGTGGAGTGGAACACTATATAAGAGTACTAAATCTCGTGTAAAAAAATATAAAATGAATACTGAAAATTTTAGCTAAAAATTTAATATTTACATTTTGGTTAGTCGAGTTGATTTGTTGAATTGAAGACGAACTGGAGATGCACAGTGGGATATTGGTGATCTATCTCGAATGAAAGACCCAAGAACATTGCCTCGGACATTTGAACTATGGTCAGAGGACGAGTTCAACACCTGAACTGTCACCCGACGCAACCTCAGTAGGCGTCCGGATTTTGAACCGCGACCAGATTTAATGTGTACCAGTCCGAGTCCCTAACTTTTCGACCACTACGAGTCTTTGATTTGCCAGTTATGGTCTGTCTATATAACGGCTTTGTCGGAATTAAGGTGGGTCGGTATTGTGGACTTGTCGGAAATCTGTCTGTCGTGATTCTGACTCAGATCCATTTCATTAAAAAAGTCAATTTGATTTGTTTCACAAAAAATTGATTTTAACAAGTAAAATTACGATTTTGCCCCGACGAACTTGGTAGTTTTCCTCGACGGGGAGGAAGGGACTAGCCTTGCCCGACAGGGGGGCTACACCCCACTTCTGGGGATAGCTGAGAGTTGAGTAAGAGCGATTCCGAAACACAGGGAGGAGCATAAAATGGGGATGTTGAATGATTTTCAAATTTACTTCCAAACAAAATTCCTTCCAACAAGAGGACGAATGGTACAATTCACACCACATAGAAATTTGCTTAAATGTTATACAGTAGACTTCAAATAAGCAACTTCACTTCCGACGAAAATGCTCCCCTGTGGCCTCTGACGTCACAATCCGTGTTCGGCTGAGTTCCGAAAAGGGAAGATACGTTCCTGCCATTGATTTTTGTTCACAACGCGCACCGTTTCTAATGCGATCGCATAATAGTATATTTATGATGACGCAAATGTATAAGTATTTTAAAAATTTTCAATTGAAAGCATTACTCCGTTTTTCAGCTTTAAAAAAGGATTACTTTAGATAAAAGTACGGATGATAATATAAAGGAGAGCTGGTCACGTGAATTCGAACCTTGTCACTGGGTGAACAATTTTTCAATATTAAATTAAACTTATTTTTAATAAGTATAAATTATTAAATACTAATTATTATGAATAACTTTATTTTACTTCTATTTTTACAAAATGCATTATTTTCATCGACAATATATTACAAGATTAATATTCGCAAAGGCTTTTTTGATCATTAATTTTTAGAAATACAATCCAAACTTACTTTTTATAGACAAAAGAAAATGAACTATGTTACATGTACGACAAAAATATGATAATCAGGTCACGTGCCGTTGTTTGTATTTTTAATCACATTTTTAAAGTATAATCAAACGTTTTCTAAAACTTTTGATCAAATATGCGGAAACTAGAGCTTTTAATCTTTCGGAAAATTGTAAAACTACGAAATTTAGGGTATGGTGAAACTTTCCCATTCGAGCATAGAACCAGTTGACGCGTACGGACGGCTCATGCTCATTGGACGTCGTGTTTTCACCGTCCCACAATGCCTAGCACTTTGAAAACCCGGTCGGCAATAATTCACATTCCGTCCGGGAGGAAGGCTTCTCCATCTCTTTTCCCTAACTGTGTGTCAGGAAAGGCTTTCGGATCCTGCAATTACATCCATTCAAAACGATATTTGCACAAAGTATAAATTATTCTAACATAATAGGAGGCCTCCGTAGCCGAGCGGTTAAAGGCGTCAGCTGGGAATACGAAGATTCCTGGTTCGATCCTAAGCGATGGACTTGACAAAGAAAAGTAAAAAAGTAGTGATTTTGTGATCTGAGGGTTGCCAGTTGGCAACCCTCAGATCACAAAATCACTACTTTTTTTACTTTTCTCTACCAAAATACTAAAATGTCTATTTCTCTACCAAAATACTAAAATGTCGTCCAGAACATCCACAAAAATTATCGGCGTGTATACGGGACTGTTGCACGATACATCTGATCGGGGTCCAAAGTCCCGACGTCTATTGAAGGCGTTGGGTGCCAGCTCAGGTGTTGTCCTCGTCATCTGACCACGGTTCAAAAATACGAGGCATCGTTCCCGGGTCTTTCCTTCGAGATAGGCCCCAAACCGTCGCCAATAGCCCACTGTGCACTGTGCAGCTCTAGTGCGACGTTAATTAACCAACCAACCGCCATGTCCGCGTGAGTCGCCACAACTTACGTGCACTGCGGCTCCTGGCCACAGAAGTAAGGCAGCTGCAGCCCGCTGTAGTTGTGACCCTCCAGAAATGTGCACTCGGGATCCGGCGTCAAGACGCAGTGCTCGAATTTCTACGGAAAAGAGGAAATATCCTTTTATTGCATTTCCTGCGCTTAAAAATTTGTGTAAAATAGCATTCATTAAAAATGCGCACAATTTTTGTTCATTATTAAAAATATCATACATTTTGTTTCTCAACTTCTCATGGGACAACGACTACTTTAACAAATAATATGCGGTATTAAAATTTTGTGTATTTCAGAACTTGGCACTTGCTGCTAGCGTGGAACATGTGCCGCAGAGCACATTTTAAGGAATTTTCACTGGTGGGGACAAATACTTTTCTACGGTAAAAGATCGAATGAACCCTGATTAGATAGCTTACCCTCGATGTTAACCTTTCGCAGGGGCAAAGTAACAAGTCGCACTCATGTTGTGGGCTCATTCCTAAACAGGGCAAAACATTTCGCTTAGGGAGGCAGGAAAAACAGTTCCCAAAGCTTTATGACAGAATGACTTACCTTACAATAAGAGGCGCGTAGCTGTCTGACGGAGAGATCCTTAACATTCCTTCCTCAAAACACGCATATTCGAGGAAGGGCCATTCAGGTGTCATTACCTTTTATGCTCAAACAACATACTTCAGACCACATGCGTTTTAAAAATTTCTCCCCCATACCATGGATCAAAAAGTGTCCCAAGCCCATCAATAAATCTGTGTACTCATAGGACATATTGTCCCAACCCACACGTGAAATTTAACAAAAACTTTGTTCAAATACTTATTAGTTGATATGGGTATCAATAATTTGATCACTAACTTACTTCCCCATCCCGATGAGTTCAAACGATCTCTTCTTCATCTGCCGTGTTTGCATCTGGTGGAATTTGCTACGGGAGTGTTGATGTGCAGCTTCTGTGTTTTTTAGAGGTAATTTGGAGAGGACAACATCAGCACTCGCTTGACCTGCTAGTTTATTAAAAACAGTCCTACATAATCGTATTCAAGCTGCTTTCTTCTTTGTTCGTGTTGTTTATACGATGCAATGACGAACCTCTCCCCTGCTCTTACAATGTCATCACCACAAGTAGAATTAAGGTTATTGAAGATCTCGGGGATAGCTTGCATGTATTTACGGTGGTTGAAAAACTATACTTCCTTTAGTTTTCGAATTTCCATAAAATCCTGAGGTTATGTCATAACCACTAATAGCACGAAGAAAGAGAATGGATATTTTGCAATTGGCGACAAAATTAGAGTTATTCAGATCTTTAGAGTTGTAGAAACTATGTTTGACGTTACCTTTACCCTCTTTTAGCTATTCGTGTTTACTTGTTATCTGACTTGGCAGTAACATGAAAATCAAAATAAACTTTTTTATGTAAAGTTTTAATACCAAGTATCAAAATGGTACAATGTTTAGGGAAGATGGCGATGGTCTAGGAACCAATGTCTTTTTTTACATAGGGAAACTTGTTATATAAACTTTTTCATTTGTTTGTTCTACTGGGGGGAGGCGCCTCGATATTTTTTATTTTATTTTGTTTGTATTTGAACATATTCGACTGAAAGGCAAAGGTCGACCGCGAAGGAGTGATGTTACAAGAAAAAAGAGTCATGACGTCACTCCCACTCATATTGTGGTGAAGCTGACATGTCTGGCCCAAGTCACGTGGTTACTACGTCATCCCATTTATGATTTTTTTTCAATTCATTCATAAAAGGATCCAGTATTTAAGGATCAAATACTACCGTGATAATGAAGATGGTCGGAGTTGTGATGTTACATTTCTGCCCGCTAAGTTTTGGAGCATGGGTCAAACCGAACAATCGGCCTCTTTCTCCCCGTAGCGGAGTTTTATGAGGGTTCATCTATGAAATGAATCGGATGATTGTTGAAAGTACCATCCAAAATACAAACAATACTTTTTCTAACAAATACTTTGAACTTATTTCTGATTCATTCATTAATGTGATAATCAAGGCAACCATAAGAAAGAATGGAGTACATTTGTTTTTTTAACAAATACAAATGTTTTTAATATAAATGTGTTTGTCACGAAAGGAATCTATTCAAAACCCCTTTCTGCCCGCATCATCGAGAGTCGTGGCTCGCGGATGACAGAGCGTACCTTGTGGAGCCAGTGGGCGCTGGCCGCCGCCGTCCCGTTGTTCTGCCGCGCCACCCTCCTGCGGTAGAAGAAGGAGGAGACGAGCCGCTCCACGGGATCCCGGACGAGGTTGACGAAGACGGGCGGCGGCTCCCCGAACCTGAGGAGAGAGAGAGACCGATTGGAAGCTTCAAGGAGGCGGTGCGGTTGCCGCTCCTCTGTGGGGTGCGGCTGAGTCCACTGACAGCCCCAAGGGGGGGAGGAGGGGTATTCTCGGGAGGGGCAATTTTTGGTACTAGTATTTTGAGGTTAGGTTTTTGCTTTTTTTTTTTTTAAAGTTTTATATATCATTGTTACTAATAAGACCATTATTTTACTTTTTTTTATCGTTTATTAATACAGATCTATTAAATGACTCCTATTTTAGGGATATAATTACGATGCAAATAGTACAAAAGGAATTATTTTGAAGTTCCTTTTTAATCAGGACCACAGAAGAGTGAGATGAGGGCTGCTTCACGAAGTGCTCAAGAGAGGAAACAGCCAGTGACGTCACTGAAGTGACAACTTCCTCTGGCACCGCGCCAAGAAAATAGAGAAAGGCTGATAATTACTCGCGTTTTATTCTCAACAGAAATCCAAAATTTTCGAAATAATTATATCATAAAAAAATATGCTATAAATAAAAAAATACGACATATTTTAAGATGGGAAAAAAGATGCTTGTGCGTATAGTGATTTTTATATTAGATAAGTGCTATAGCAGGCCAAATTTGAGGCGAGAGCAGAATAAATTCTGCATGTGTCAGAGCTGTCGTCGACTAGCAGCTCCCCCCCTCCCCCCTCCCCCCCCCCCAACAAACACACACTAGCTAATACAATGAAAAAAGTATGGAGCCTTCGGCCCGCCACTTAATCCAATTTATATCACAGTTTTAAACACTCAACTCATTTCCACACTATCCTCTACACGATGGTAGGCCTATCCTATCTCCAAATTTTCGGAAATATCCCTTGTTATTGAATCATGGCAGAACCGAAGATGAATAGTTAACCTGGTTGACGTGGCTCACATTCCACTACACGGTGGTAGATCTTTTACCCACAAAGGACGATACTTCGTGAATTGTGAGTGTATACTGCAGCCAAAATCGACATCCCCCTTCAGACGGAGTAAAGGTCAAATAGGGGAGTTAACAATCTACCTAGTCAATACGTCCTACTATCCTCTACACGATGGTAGGCCATTTAAATCCGCCATTCATCCCGTGGAGTTATGAGGGTGACATTTCCCTACGCGGTTTAAAGGCAAGAGGGCGGAATTAGTTAATATTAGTCCTGGTCGATGCGGCTCCCCTTCCTCAACATGATGCATGATGGTATGCTATTTATCCTCATAGAATGATCCCACAGAGAGTTACGGGGGCGGAATCGTATACTGCAATTGCGGACGATTCCCCACCGTCCCTTCACGTGATACAAATTGAAGAGGAAAGGAGGAGTGGGTTGGCGCCCGTCGTCTGTGGTAGTGGGAGGAGAGAGGGGGTTGGGGTTGTTATATTGTATTTTTAAAAAGTGCAATATTAAAAGTGCAATATCAGGGGCAACCACCCTCCTAATCGCCTCCACCGTGAATATCCAATACTTTTTTTTTTCTCATTTGAGTTGTTTTTCAAACTCTGGAATAAACTGACGAGTTTTAAATTTTAGAAAAGCAGAAAATTAACTTCTTACCCCTTCTATGCCTATGCCTATGCAAGTAAACAAAAAAAAAGTAAAAACTGAAAAATAAATAGTGAAAAAACAATACAGCTCTTTACATTGAAAAATATATCTAAATTTAAAAAAGAAAATACAGTGTTAAAGTAAGTTAACTTAGTGTAATGAAAAAAGTACACACAATATAATGGTTTTAAAATGAGTCGGGAGTGTGTGTACACACTATCTCAAGAAGGGTGTACAAGTTAAAACCTGGGACGTGAGAACAATGTTCACGTTAAACCGAATACAACTGTCACATTTTGCTTCAAAAGCGCGCCTAAAATAATGACAAGACTAAATTATTTAAAAAAAACTAAGATGTTGAAAATGAAATTATTAAAAAAAATACTTCTGCTTTTCTAAACTTAAAACTAAAAAACAAACATAAACGAAAATTCATATTTTTCTCATTTAAATGCTAATGTGCTTGATAAATCATATACTTATCACTCTTCTGTGGGTGGAACGCATAAGTAATGTCACAACTAATACGTCACAAACCGGTTTTTGTCACAAACCGTACGTCACAAACCGCATTGAAAAACTCTGTCGAAGAATCCCAAACAGCGCAACCGCGCTTTCTCTAAATGAGTACGAAAAGACCCAAGCAGCGCGACAGCGCTTGTTTTATTTTATGTCGAGAAATACCAAGCGCGCTTTGTTTATTTTACATCGGTGAATCCCAATCGGAGCCTGGTCTTTCCTTCGAGATAGGCCTCGAACCGTCGCCAATAGCCCACTAGGCAGCTCTTTTGCGACGTTAATTAATCAAATTAAAGTATCTTTAATTGATTGGTTGATTGGCTGAAAAATATCACACCAGAGATGCACAGTAGGCTATTGGCGACGGCTCGGTGTCTATCTCGAAGGAAATACCTCGTCAGATGACAAAGACAATTGCAGTACTGGCACCCGACGCAAAGGAGCTGTGTGATGTACTTGTTTCCAAGGGCGGATCCAGAGATTATTGTTAGGGGGGGGGGGGGGGGTAATACAGTATATTATCATGAACACCAAATTTGACAACCTTCTCCCCCCACCCTCGTCATCCAAGCTACTTGATAATCGAAGTTTTTCCGTTGCTGGGAAACTACATTGAAATTTAACATTTTTGAAATGACTTTAACTGTTTTTCATTCACTTTTCTTTTAAATGTTAAAAATATGAAATCATCTATTTCTCTACAGAGATCAGAACAAGCATGCGCTCTGAGTAACTCTGTCTACGGAATTGTGAGTATCACTGAGAATAAAAAGCTTGTAACCCTTCTGTGAATTCTGACCCAGGTTTATCGAGCATCTTTTTTAAATAAATTAATTTATCTTCATTATCAAAATTAATTTATTTGTATTCTAAATGCACGATTGAAATTTCCGAATCATAAGGACATAGCTATAAGGTAAGGGGTGTACTAAAATATCTTATAAGGTATATTTACTCTTTTTTTTCTATTAAAAAATTACCTTAAAATTCTAGAAAATAAAGAAATATATAGAAAATAAAGAAACACTTCAGAATTGAAATAAAACCTTGTATGAGAAACAAATATACCGTTGATGAAACAAAGTTTTCTCAGGATTGTACTTAAAAATAATTTTGAATCTAAGAACATTTTACTTAAAATTATTTTAATAAAAAAAATTATACATTAGCAAAATTTTATCACTGATAAGTACAATAAATATATATGATTGATTACAATTATTATAAATTAAACTTTTATCAATTAAATTAAGTATTTGTATTTAATAGATGTATTTTAACTTTCCAAAATTAAATTAAGAATTCTCTGAAAAGCATCACACAACTTTTTATAATTTTCTTTCAAAATTTTTGCGTGATTTGATTCCAAAGCTCAAGCAAAAGCATATGATCTCTGCTAGATTTTTATTTATTTGAGTTGGTAATAGATTTAATTTTTTTAAAGCTTATTTTTGCAATACAAGATAAAAAAAATCACTTACTTCAATATAGTTCTCTGCATAGCTGCCGAAAAGTATAGTTTCCGCAACTATATGAACACTAGTTACTAAGAACAAACATTTCAAATGACGAATTGGATATGACGGCTTGAATTTTTAACGTCACCCTATTCCCTGATATAGGTGTTGATTTTTTTTCACTATTTACCTTTTAGCGAGGACTTTAAAGCAGGAATTCGGCATTTGCGATAGGCTGTTTCCAACATGGGGGCAGTAGGGAACACTACTGCATTGTGAAGGTAGACGAAGATCAAAATTATAGGCGTTTCGTTATAACATTAATCATTTAAACTCTTCCTCGAAGCATGTAGATCGTAATACAGAATGCGGTGTTTCTTGGAAAATACGTTACTGCAAGCTGCAAAGTTAATAATTTCTGAATTGAGGCATTGCGAATTCTTGTTCAACTCTTTTCACATTTCAAGTGTCAAGAAAAGTGAACTGCAATTATCCTTTGTGTCGCCAACTGAATGAAATATCTATGTAGACCTCACGGGTACAGAAATTGCTACCCCCCCCCTCCATGGGTCACATTTATAGATAGTTAGGTCTATCAAGGGGCTTGTGATAAATGTGACCCATGGAACGGGGTGGAGGGGGGGGGGTAGCAATTTCTGTACCCGTGAGGTCTACATAGATATTTCATTCAGTTGGCGACACAAAGGATAATTGCAGTTCACTTTTCTTGACACTTGAAATGTGAAAAGAGTTGAACAAGAATTCGCAATGCCTCAATTCAGATCTATGTGACAGGCCCCTCCCCCCACCTGAAAAGGGTAACCATTCTAGGGACCATTTCCAGTTTTCCTGGGTTGTGTCCTCAGGGCTGTCTGTCGATAACAAAGAAAGGAGGAAGCTCCCGGGTGACATTCCAAGAAAATGTCCATGGTCGCAGCTTTGGTAAGAACAGTGATGTGACATGAGAACAGTCTTTCATTCCTGCGTCTTTTCTATGTTTTGGTAGGAAAGTCGGGGGGGGAGGGGGGGGGGGGAAGGGGAGTATTGGGAAGTTTTAAAGAGCGTTAAGTAATGCATATATTGGGTTGGAGGGAAAGTTCTGTCGTATTTTAAAGAAAATATTTGAATTCATTTATCAAAATATGTGTTTAATATTAATCAATTATATATGCTCCGTTATTTGTTACAACCTGTTGCCATCTTTCAGGTAACCTGTGAATTCCTGTTTTGTAGAAGTTCTCATCCTAGGAGTTAAAATAGTCAGCAACTGCCTTAGAAACACTTTCAAAAGACGTGAATTTTTTTTCCCGTTAGATAATTTTGCAGTAAGATTTTTTTCTCTTAATATTCTCGTAAAGAATCCACTTTTCATCTCCAGTAACCAGCCTGTCCAAAAACGGCTCCACATTATGTCTAATCAGATGTCATGAACACATTCTTACACGATCAGACAAATTCTTTTCCGTTAATTCATGTGGAACCCAAACACTTTGCTTTTACACAAACCCAACGGATTTAATGTGATTTCCAACAGTTGTATGATGAATGCCAAACTCTTCTGCAATTTCTCGACTTGTTAAATGTGGATTATTTTCCAACATGGATCGCAAAACATCATTATCGAGCTTGGATGGTCGTCCAGATCGATCACTTTCTTTGAGGCTCAGATCCCCGGGACGAAATTTGCTAACCATCTTTGACAAGTACGAACATTTACAATATCTTTTCCAAATACCGCACATAAATTTTTACATGCAACCGATGCATTGCTTCCTTTTTGGAATTCATATAAAATGCAGTGTCGTAAATGCACTTTATCTACTGACATGTTTTGCACTTTAAATATCACAAGTAAATGATGAACGGTAAAAAAGGGCACCTTTTATATTATACAGCAGTCTAAAAAAACAAAAAAAAAACGATTGACTCACTAGCCAGATGTACTTTTTATTTACAAGCAAAATCACCTGCCTATTTAAAATACGACAGAACTTTCCCTCCAACCCAATATATCACTATTCGCAAAAAAAAATTCTTAGTCTTAAATTTTTCATTGCCTAAGGTGACTTTT
Organism: Troglohyphantes excavatus; assembly: GCA_963932185.1. Taxonomy (NCBI): domain Eukaryota; kingdom Metazoa; phylum Arthropoda; class Arachnida; order Araneae; family Linyphiidae; genus Troglohyphantes; species Troglohyphantes excavatus. The sequence continues at coordinate 73,048,364 of OZ010671.1, read as the reverse complement.
GAAAATATAATTTAGATGTTAGGGGGGGGGGGGGGGTAATTTCTCCTTTACCCCCTACCTGGATCCGCCCTTGCTAGCTTCAGTAAATCTGAGCGCGCTATTTCAACAATTGGTAACGCACCGTCAGTTGTCCACAATGTTCGAAACGTACTGGGTTTTCTCGACATAAAATCTCAACAGCGCGCTGAGGATGGTGAATGCGACGGGAGGAGGAGGAGGACTCACTTGTGGAAGTCGACGAAGAAGAGGTGTCGGTCGAAGCTGCAGGGCGACGGGGCGCTTCTCACCTGCTCCACGATGCGGCGCTGCAAACGGAAAAGACAGTAGTTCATTATACCACTGAAAATGCACGCAGTGATATCATGTAAAACAATTTGGTTTGGTTTCATTAATGAACGTAGCACTACAGCTGCACAGTGGGCAATTGGCGACGGTTCGGGGCCTATCTCGAAGGAAAGACCCGGGAACGATGCCTCTTATTTTTGAACCATGGTCAGATGACGAGGATAACACCTGAACTGGCACCCAACGCCTTCAATAGACGTCGGGACTTTGGACCCCAATCAAATGTATCGTGCACCAGTCCCGTATACACGACAGTATAATTTGTTGGATATTCTGGACGACTTTCTAGTATTTTTGTAGCGAAGCTGGCAACCCTCCGATCGCAAGATCACTACTTTTTTACTTTTCTATGTCAAGTCCATTACACGGATTCGAACCACCAATCCTCTGATTAGTAGCTGAACGCCTTACCAACTGAGCAACTGGGGCTCGGTGAAAAATGGGGAGCGATAGTTTACAGAGTTCACTATAGGCGATTTTTGAAGAGCGGTCTGCGCTTTTTCCATCCTCATGCCCTTTTTTCAAAAATGCCACCCGCTTTCGAAAAATGCCATCCGCTCCTCTTGCTCTTCTTAGTCAAGCACAGGCGTCCTTGCTTTCTTTAAAAAAAGACGTCAATTAAATATTTTTTGTGTAAATTGGAATTAAGTGAATTATGACGTAGAAAAACAAACTTCTTTTAACAACGTGTGTTGCACAATCGTTATAATTTCGCGGTAATTTCTAGCACGGACCATTCCACAAATCCTACTAGGTGCCTGTGAGAAGAAGGTTTGCTGCAAGGTTACCAGATTAGGCATTTTTTTACCAAATTTTGGATTTAAGTAGCCTTTTCACCAGTTTGGTAAGGGGTCGGGTCGGGATGTATCAATTGTTTTATTTTTAATAACAAGAAGTATGTAAATATCATGGATGTGTTTATTATTATATAAATGTAGTTCTTATCATATTCTGTTTTTGATAAATTAAAATAAACATCTTTTGTGGTTATTTTGCAATTATTACAACATTTGTACGGTTTTCTTTGACAACTATAATATTTATTTGGGCAAATATCATCTCCTGGTTTCACATATTAAACTATTTAATTTTGTCAAAACACCCTATTCAAATAACTTATAATATTGTTTTTATTTTAACCTACTGGTTCGTAAGCATTAGAGAACTAATTTAAAAACAGTTATTATTAAAATTTTTTGGAAACGTTCGAAATACGGGAAAAGAATGGGAAAAAATTCAAAGACAGTGCTGGGGTAACGCCCCCCCCCCCCCCCCCTCCTCGCATATTAATAGGGTTTACCGTACAAAAGAAAAAATATTAAAATCTTGAATGTGGCAAGTGAACCTATTAAAATAGTTTTCTTTTTTTTTCTTCTCGTATTCTCACCAATTTGTGAAACTTAACGACAAACGTTGACATAGGTGCCTAATAAAAGCTTTTCAGAGATAATTAATCCTCTTTAAATCTTTGGGATGTTACTAAAGATTAAAATATTCATGTTAATCAACGGAAGTAACGTATATATATCCACATTATTGTATAGCCGACTTCTCCATATCATCAATCTTTCCAGTTCTTGCAGGAGCTTGCTAATAAAATTTCGTTACAAATTGAAACTTAACTCTGCTTTCCCCCTGATAGGTGAAAAATTAAGAATATGATTTATTTCGTTATAAATATTGTATTTGTATCAATTTTGTAACTTATTTCCTTCCTGTGCGTAAAATGGGTATTTCAGCTAGTCTTGCATATAAAGCTGAAAATCTCAAAATGTGTCCGGATGTTTGTTGGTTTGTTTGTCAGTATAAGAAAGGCTCCGTAACTACGAAACGTAGAACATTGAAATTTACAGAATAATTAGTTAAAAAAATAATATTTTAACGTCACTATTTTCAAGTCTCTGCGACGTTCCATTCGAATGTTATGACATTTTTAGCGTACCACAGCAAGGTTTACAGTTACAAGGTTACAAGGCAACAATAAAATCAGTTAAAATCAACGGAGAAAAGTGAAAATATAATATAAAAAATTATAAATAGATTAGAATGCCGGTTTTTACACGAAATACTCCATAAGTACAAATCGTAGCTATATAAAATTTACGGAGTACTTTATTTGAAAAATTATACATTTTTTGTGATAATTTTTAAGTTTGTACGATGTTCCATTCGTATATTATAATTATTTTAAAGTATTCAATTGACTTAATATGGATGAAAATATCGTTTGCAATTTAAAATAACATTTTTCGTTATTGACACTATAAAAATGAAGTCATAGGTTTTGTTTAATTTAATAATTATTAAAAAACGTCTTCACATTGGGCTTTTTGTTACAATACGTATTCATTCAAAAATTTAAACAACCAGAATGTTACCTTAAGGAAATGGTTTAGAATTGTTTTAAAATAACATAATTGTTTTGTGTATTTTGTTTTGTTTGCATGTATGTATGTCTGTATGTTTATTGTACTATATTTGATTATCTTAGATGGAATTTTTAGAACAACACTTTCATGATGCGGGTAATTTGTGTATGCACGTCAATTTTATTTATATGAAAAGTATTTTACACAAGTATATTTTTTCTATATGTACGAAGTTTAGTTACGCTGTGAATTATCGACTTCATATTACTTTTTAATGTTATAAAAGGAATAAAATTCAACAGATATCAACTGATTATTGCAAACATATTTCATTTAGTATGGCAATGAGTATTTTCTTTTAAAACATTAAATGGCGAACATAAAGAATAAAATTTAGAAGTTTTGAACGTACATGGTGAGATTATAATACGTTTGTTAAACCAAATGGTCAGATCGCCAAGGGCATGTTTTTCTGGGTATTTCTTCTCTTCTTCAAAGTTTAATAGATACATACACTAACAACTCCCCACGAAGTTAAAAAAAACTGCTGATTTGCCCAAGAAAAAGTATCAGCAATTTTTCTTTGAATAATGTTTTTCAAAATTTACCTTAGAAAATTCCCTACAAGAAACAACATTTCCTTACCTTCAACCAATGTTCTCCATTTATTTAAATTCCCAAATTATAAGTTTATCTCCAAACTTGGAATACATAAATTTTGGGTTTCGACGTTATTAATGTATACTCATTTGAAAATTTTTATTAGTTATTTTATCATATACATCGAAACAATAATCCTTGTACAGTATTTTTTCAGAATCGAAATTTTTTTATTTTAAACTTAGATAAGAGGAAAAAGCACAGAACAATGCACAAATTGCTGGGCGGTCATCTTTGATCCGCTATTTTGGATTGAAGCTCAGATGGAAAATTAGGGGACTTTTCGGAATTCGTTGTACATGACAAAGAGGAACTAATCCTCAAATGTTCCGCTAATTCTGAATTAGTGTCATATAAAATCCTAAATGTATTGGACTATTTCAGCAAATCTCGGCGAGAGTTGTAAGCGACACGAGTGGACGGTGTTGAAGGCGAGTTCGAATCGTACAGCCGTGAAATTTCAGCATTCACAGTCCGTATACTTGTACTTCTCCCTTCCAACACATTCGAGAAAGAGAAGGGATGTTGCTACGTAAACAGAGCGCATCTACCTTTCTTTATTGGTACAACATGCTATCTGCGCAAGTGTATTACATACTTTCGTTTTACCAAGCGACACCCTATAAGCCAAAATGAAGACATGTCACGTCAAAACCTTCCCGACTTACAAAAATAATACTGTCATATTCAAATCTGACATTTTCATTTCCAATTTAAAAACGAATTTAAAAATTTTAAATATAAATTATAAAAATGGGTATATTGAGAAATGCGAGTCTTGAGATGTGGCTCACCTGCTCTTCCCGGTCGGCGCTCTTCCCGTCGTACACCCTGGAGTGGTGGTGCGTGTAGTTGTTCGTGGTCGCCAGCCGCCGCAGCAACGTGAGGAGCGTGGTGCTGCCGCACTTCGGCACCCGGTTGTAGAAGAGGCGGAAGGAGTCCGCTGCACCTCCCGCTGATGGACAGTCGCACGCTGTGGGAAAGAGGAGGGAACAGAGGGTGTTTTTTCGTAAATGGAGCTAACTTTTCCATTATGTGCTCTTCTTATTTATAATAGTTGAACATGACTTTTTAATTATTCCCCATTAAATTTTTCAAACGAATGTGCATCAATCTTGGGAATAATCAAAACCCAAATTTAAAAAAAATGCGGAAAACTCCGCGTGAAAAGTGACACGTCTGAGTGACAGAAAATTAATTTGCTAATGTAATTGAATAAAAAATTAGTTAGTTTTGGTTCGGATATTTTCAACGATAATCTCAATAAACAAACATTATTTGAATAAGAAAAGGAAAACATTCTTTAAACAAATCAGCAAATTTTTTGCACGATGCTCCTTTCTTTTGATATTTTATGTTTTGATGACGGCATACCGTGAAAATGGTGATTCAGATAAGCTTAGAAAGCACGTGCAGTACTGGAGTGATTTTCAAATTCAAATGGCGACATACAACCTCCCAGAAAACTGATTTTTGAGAAGGGGAAAAAATTCCACCAGCATTGTGAGGGAGCGAAGAGGATCACAATTAAGGGCGTTATTTTTTTGACAGGAATCAATTACAATCCTTTCTTAAAGCACGTAGGGGATGAATGGGTCTTTTCAGGGAAAATACCTTACTTCAAAGCAAGCAATTTCTGGATTAATGCATTGTGAATTCCGGCCCAACTGCCGCCCCATTTCAAGTGTTAAGAAAGGTAACCCTTTACATGTACAAACAACCAAGACAATCATATAGACCTACTACCCCCCACCCCACACAAAAAGTGGAATTTTCTGTCTTCAAGGTTGTTTGAGCATTGTTCTCCTTAAAATCATCCCTTCAGGGGACAGAAGGGAAGGGAGCAGAAGATACGTGTGGAGTAGACCAGGAAATGCGACATGTGTTTTCTCTATAGAAATCGGAGATTTTTTTTTTTTTTTTTTTTTTTGCACTTATTATTTTTCAAAATAATAATTTTGATTTTAAACTTTTTTTTTTTTTTTGGGGGGGGGGGGGGGGGGTTCCTAACCCAAAGCTGGATACGCCACTGGCCATGGGGTTATCGCTCGTCATAGAAAAAATTTCGGCCCCCACAGACCGGTCGAAGAATTTGATTTTCTAAAATTTCGTAAAGTAAAAATCCAACTAATAAATTTTAAGATCTTCCCTAGGAGGAGGAGAAAAGGACACCTGTTGTCCACTGCCTCCTCCATTCCACTCATATTCCACTTCCAGCATCGAACCCTTGCAGCAATCGAACCCTTGCAAAAGAGTGCGACGAGTGGTTCATCGACATGCGGTACGTACAGACGGAAGATTATTATTTTCCCCATTATTTTTCACCCAGTTTTTATTCTAGGGCTCAAATGAAACAGACCATTTTGCAAAGGGAATAAAGCAGACGACACACCGATCTACAAGACGTAAGTTGTATTGGCCCGTCCGGTCCCTAAGGATATATTCGGGCTACTGTGAGATCTTGCTGTTACGGAAGCAACCCCATTCGGACGATCGATGTTTCGTGGGAAACGGAAGTGGGAGCAGCACTGCAAACCCACCACCACCACCACCACCCACGGGTCCACAACTGAACGCCTCATTTATTTCCAATCAGAATATAGACATTTTACAATGGGTTGTTGCGACATTAGAAGTGTTCTCTATACATAATATTTTCTGAAAGTTCCAACAATAGTGAATGGGAGCAACACGCTCGAAGTTTTCTGTAACATATAATAAATTGAACATGCCATTTTTTCTACCATGCTAGGTTGTTACCCACTTATGGAGGCGTACCTGGAAAGAATTGATGGTAATAAACTTAATAGATATCTTAATAACTATACAAAAATGTCGGGGTTGTGACTTGTCAATGGGTAGACTCGTTTTCACTTTAGCAGACCAAAATAGTTTTTTTGTTTTACAAAATAGTTCTTATTTCGGTGGTAACATAGTGAACGAGTGTAGAGAGTTTATAAGAGTGTCCGTTAGAGTTCAGGCTGTTTGATGTGAAATCACTTTGGGTCACTTAATAAGTTCACTACAGTTCGGAGTTCAAAGGTTATAAGTTCCGAGCTTCCGTAACTCGTTGAATTATTTGCTGAAAGAAAGTTTCGTGGGACTCATTGATACACAAAAAAATGTGCATAATGAACTATTTTCATATAAAAATTCCACCAACTTTAGAAGAAAAAAAAAATAAATCAACACCTACGTCTGATAGCACAGAAATGTTCTCCACCCTCAAAATAATCTAAATATAAATTTTCGTTGATTTCCTACATTGATATGCAGAGATATTAGACAATATGTATCGATCTTATTTGAGGGGCTACTTCCACATTGAACAAAGTATTAATTGGACGCTGGCAGAAAATATTTTGCCGTTCTTATGCGTGGCTAGACTTGCCTAGAATTGTTCTAATAACATGATACAGTATGTTTTATACTTAAAGATATGTTACTACTTTAATGTGATTTTATATAGTATTTTTGATGACGTCAAATTTTATTAGTTGTATTCTTAGGATGTTCTAAAATTATGTAGGCAAATGAAAAAGTAAGAAATTAAAAATAATATAATATATCTTGAAAAATTATTTATTCCACGTTTAAAATACATATACCAATGATTTACTTTAATTTTAAAATTCAGATGGAACAAATATTTTTTAAATATTTCAATTAGGGTTCTACCAATACGTAGTTCTTAATTCTAAATTTAAATGGAATAATGTAAATGTTATATTTACACACTCAGTTTAAATTGAGGATATGTAATTACTTATTTTTTCCAAAAGATTGTGCTCGTCTTAGGTTATACAGTGTGTCCCAAAAGTATTTTAATACTTTTAAAACTCATTTAAAAAACAAAAATATGCACATACGTTTTTTTTGTATGTACTAAAAAAAGAATCAAGATTTTTAACAATATTTACAGCACTTCAATGTGTGCAACATTTTTGCACCTTTAAAAAATCAGTTTTTAAATAAAGCCACATATGGTGTTGTGGTCCAAAAACCTTACAAAAGCCAATATTCAAGCAAGTGCAAAGTAAAGCAGATTACGGGTGACGAGCGGAAGCAAGTGCCACCCTACTTTTTGAAAATTTAAAACTAGCTCATTGTTTTCTCGGCTGGTTCATTGTTTGTTTGGTTGAATTAACGTCGCACTAGAGCTGCATAGTGGGCTATTGACGACGGTTCGGGGTCTATATCGTAGGAAAGACCCGGGAACGATGCTTCGTATTTTTGAAACATGGTCAAATGACGGGGACAACACCTGAGCTGGCACCCGGCGCAACCTCAATAGGCGACAGGACAGTGGACTTGGGTCATATTTAAGGTGCACCACTCCCGTATACCCCTCGCCGGTATATAATAATTTAAAATTTTATGCCAACGCGATCACAGCGCTTTTAATTAGCAAAATTGGCGAAAATTTCCTTTAAGTACTGTTGATTTTAAATTTATGTATGACCCCTGAAATGATCATTTGATGCACAGTTTAATATAGCTAAAAAACTACAAAGAGGAAAATCACGAAATTTTAGATATACATATAAAACGTTTTTCTGAATCCATCACTATCAAAATAAATATGGTTACTATTCATAAATTTTATGAATATTAATATCCTAATTTAAATAAAATTAAAAAATATACATATAAGTAATGAAAGTTTGTGTATTTTATTTGAATCGTATAGAAGTAATACAGATAAAAATATAAGCTTAATAAAATTTTTATTTCGCGAGACATGATTAAAAGTTTAAGAAATTCATTTAACATTACGAGTTCTAAACTTTCGATATTCATAATTAAAAAACTACTTGACAAAATTATGCGCAAACTGATATCCAACGATAAATTTTGTTGTAGATTCTAAATATCGAGTCAAATTTTGGTGTTGCTATTGGAAATTTTAAAGTTGGTGCGAATTTTAATATGAAGATAGTCAATTTTTGACTATCTTCATATGATATTCATACTTTGATACTTCATATGAAGATTTGCAAATTTTTGGTATATCAATGTGTAGTAGACTTTATTCCTAACCAAATGATATATTAAGTTTAGCCCTATAATAAATAGTGGCCGAGAAACCAGGGGTGGTTCTTTTTTTTATATATACTCATATAAAATTATGAGTAATACCTTACAATTTCGTTGGCCTCGTATACCATAAGCCATTATTGTCAAATGTTTTTGAGGACAAAAAAAATTACATTTATGCACTGCTACTATTCACCCACAAGTGCGGGTAAATAAAAGTAGTAGCCTTTAAAAAAAATCTATTTTGATTCTGAAATCGCGCTAGATGATTTCGAAGAGGATTATTTACTTTTTAATTTTTCCACACAAAAAAGGCCTATTTTGAGATAAATGTCATAAAAATTTATTTCAAGGAGTGATTTCACATATGAAAGAGGGGAATTGTCATTTAATCCGGGAGTCCTTTTCGTCTTTGTTTTTCCAAAAACTGGGACTCAAGGAAAATCCGTGTCTGCTGTTCCGTGTTAGAAGAGGAAAAAGAAGAAGGGGATCCACGTTCACTTCACACACACACACACACACACACACACACACACACACACACACACACACACACACACACACACACACACACACACACACACACACACACACACACACACACACACACACATCAAGGAAAAGAAAGACACGCGAAGACGGAGATTGCGGGTCGAGTGATGGATGGATGATGTCGCCGATGGGAGGCTTGGCATTAAAGAACGAAAGTAGATGCTGCTCACGTGTGTTGCCAGATGTCGACCGGGAGGATGTCGTCATCTCAGTGATGGGAACTTGGACGACGGAATAGACGCCGTAGAACACAATCCCGGCTGCGAATGCGGAGAGGAGGGCGCATCTGTAGAGGAAGAGAGATGAACTACTTTTTGAATACTCCCGAACAAATCATGATACCCTATACATATGACGGATAAACTTTATATGTGACATATCAGAATATGACACTATGATTCTTTTTCTTAAAGTTAAAAACTGTAAACAAGAGTATGAATGGGTTTCTTTCAATTAAAACGTTCTTTTTGCAATTAACCCTTTGCCGTCGAGATGTCTCATTCACAGAAATAACGAAATGTTCTTTTGTTCTCTGCTCTTCTACTGGAACGAGAACTGCGTGTTCTTAAACATAAAAAGAAATGTTTTTCATTCGCTAGTTTGTTCTTTGTCGCACTCCATTTACCATTACTCGGGTGTCATCAGGCCATCGATTGAGGAAAAGAATGGGAGCGGGAAGGGATTGACTGGTGACATGGAAATAGTAGCATACATTATCGAGCGCGTTTCACGACCGCAAAGAGTTGACCGCAAACTCCTGCATTGAGTTACTTATTTCTCTAATTGGGGAGCGTAATGAATACATTTTGAACGAAGTACGAGATAAAAAAAATAAGGGAGAGAAATGTGAACATTTATTCTCGCTAAAAGAAAGGCGGTTTTGCTCAGAAACGCATGAGCAGGGAGGCGGTAAATGTAGCGGAATCTTTCGAGGGGTCGTCCATATATTGCATACACATATATAAGGAAGAAATTTACTGTTCTGCGTGATTTTATGTCGCTTTTAGTGGATGAGGACGTGACATGAGGGGGGTGAGGGGGTCAATTAGTAATATAAACATTAAACATATCAGTTCTCAATTTATATAAAAATAAAATTTTGTTAAACTTTCTTTTCAAGTTAATGGTTATGGCTTGACCAAACCAGTATTTTTTTCACTCATAATTTTAAAAAATAATAAGATAGTTAAAAAAACGATTGAAATGTTTTTAGTAGTTTACTCTTTTATTAAAATACAAATACAACGTTAAAATACGCAATAAAAATTCATCAAATATGGACATGTTTCGGAAGATACATCTCCGTTCATCAGCAGAAAATGAAAAATTTGTGTGTGCAATAAAATATAAGGAAACCCAGAATTGAAAGTGTTGCCAAAGAACAAAAACTATCTCAATCGGTTGGAGTTAACTATTACGTGCCAGCAAGCGGGAAATACTGGGACCGCAAATGTTTCATTGACAATCGAACCAATATTGCTAAAAATATGAAACGCGTCCAGGAAGTCAAGTTCAACTGGAGATTTGGGCTTGCAAATTAAATGTGGGTTAGAAACTTTTTTGAAATATGACCATGTTCCCAAGAGTGCTTGGCAATGGAGGACATCTTTATTTCTTGTTTAACAGTATGTGCTTGGTTCTCCTTAATACGAAATATTAATGTGTTCTCTTTGTTTGACCGATATATGACATGCAACATTGACATGACATACTATATATGCCCCAGTTAATAAGGTCGTCAATAGGGGCTTTAAGTTGTGTGAAGGTGATCTTATTCATAGGTAACAAAAATGGAACGTATGTCGAACCCCATATAGCACACTTTCCTCCTCAGGATGTCCTGGGGAGAAATTGCGATTTACCGCCAGACATCCTACATGATGTAACATTATATCCTCAGGAGCTTCTCAGGAACCAAAAATGTCCGCCGCACAGGAATTTCTGAGGAACGACACAAGAGCTCCCATATACCCCTCTCCGGAGGTATTGAGGACGTTTTTTGGAAGTTCAGTTGGAGGAATCTAGGAAACTTCAAGATGCCTAAAAAACTTCAGCTCATGGCGCCATCTGGTGACGTCGTTGGTAACTACATTCGGAATTTGGCTTGGGAATATTTTGTGAATAACTTACCCCTTCGTGTTTCGAACCCGGAACAGTTTGAACCCAAATCGGTTGCGCTATCCGTTGGGCTATGGTTGCTGTTGGCAAACCTCAATTGTTATGTTAATTGTGAGTGGTAATAAGATTATTTCGAGTATTTTTTAAAAGCTATAAAGATAAATTATTATTTATCATAATGAAATATTAAGTTTATCCAACAACAAAAATTGTTCAAATATTTGAATATTTAGAACAGAAATCTTGCGCGAATATACGTAAAAAATATATTTAAAAAAATACATAACAGTCGAATTGATAATCTCTCTCCTTTTAGCGTGCTTTTGGAATTGGTTTGCGTGCTTTTAAGTCGGTTAAAACTGAGAGTTATTTAAGAGCAATAATTTGGCGACCGGTTCACAACGCCAATCAATGTAGATTTCTCGAGTTGCTTTTGCCATTTTGGAAAGCAAATGCGGAACTATGGTTTTACCAACTAGAGTCGCAATTCATAACAGCTGTGAGGATACCAAGTTTCGTTCAGTTATTGCAGCTATTGATACTGAAGTTTCGATTTGTGTTAGCGATCTAGTACCCAATCGGCCAGCTTCCGATAAGTATGAAAAGTTAAATCAACGAATAGTTACGCAATTTGCTCAAACTGAAATAGGCCGTTTAAGGAAATTACTACGAGAACTTCAGCTAGGTAATAAAAGGCCTTCTCAACTACTGACAGAAATGCACGACATTGCAGCTGATCGACTATCCTCAGGGACCGACTTACAATCTTAGGGGCCCAGGGCAAAAGAACATTAGGGGCCCCTCGACGTAATTCAAAATAAAACTGCTAAATTTATGCACAAGCACACAGTACAAAATGACGTAATCAGTCAGCTCTAATTTTCTTCTTTTGAGAATTTGAATTAACGCTAATGATCAATACTGCAACAGAGTTTTTTCATATGTTTCTAGTTCTGTTCTTTCTTCCTTTTTAGTTGAGTCAGATTAGTATGTTCTACCCATTTTATAGCTAGCAAATCCCTAAAGATTACAATATTAGGAAATTTGGTATAGGAAAAAAGTATCCGTAAACGACAAATCTACATGTTATTAGTAAACACAGCTTGTTTATGGTCTTAGACCTTTGACATTAATTTAATTTTACTAGTGATCCAAAGCGCATATCTTTGAAAAACGCGATGCAAAACGTAACATACATCATGAACGTGCTGAAAAGTGAAATTGATTTAATTGAGTAAAATAATATAAGTTTTGCAAAACAATTAATGATCAATTTTTTTTTTAATTTAATTTGATGAAAATAAATTTAATTGATTTTTAAAAAAATTGTTAGTAAATTTATTTTTAACTTTTTCACATATATTTAGCATTAAATCATTTTTGGGGGCCCCTTTAAAATGGGGGCCCTGGGCAAGTGCCCCGAATGCCCTCCCGTAAATCAGTCTCTGACTATCCTATGAGATTTTGACATTTGATTGAATGCAGATTTTTGAGATTTGAATGCAGCGTTCGCCCATTAATTGTCAACAAATTTCATCGGTTAGCACTGATAAATTAGAAAGTTTGCCTCTTATTCGGAAGTTTCCGCAACATTACCGGTACTTTGTGAAGTTCGTGACAAACCATAGTGTTCTTTCAAATCATTACTGAAACTGATTTCTGCACTGCATCACAAAAGTGATGATCCAAATCATGAGAACGTAGAGATATAGATTGATTGAAACTGTAGACACTACACCGGTCTGTTGTAACATTTTCACTTTACTGGAAAACCACGAAATTGCAATCTACCTTGCAGTTACATGGAAACTAAATGGCTCATCTGTGTTGGCGACAAAAGGACAGCCGATAGTAAGGTCGCATTTTGTTCATGATAAAGTAACCGGTACAATATTTCTAATTGGCAGTGGCATCTGCGTTTCAGTGTATCCTAAAAAATATACGCAAGTTAATAATTATGATAACTTTTATCTATATGCTGCTAACGGGATAAAAATTTCAATTTATAGCACACGTAACTTGACATTAAATCATGGTCTTCCTTGACATTTTTCGAAGAATTTTGTCATAGCGGACGTTGACAACCCAATAATAGGTGCAGATTTTTTAGAGATATTTGGCTTGCTTATTGACGTACGCAATCGATGTTTAATCGACAATGTAACTTCCTTAGAAACACAAGTTCCAGTTACATCGATATCTGCTTAAGTGTTTAACACAATTTCTGACGATATGCCCTATTATGCATAGTTAAGCAGTTTTCCGAAAATTGCGTAACACAGTATAAATGACACACTAAAAAATTACAGTATTACTTATCTTTAAATTCATCCCCTTGATGTGCCATACGTGAGAATGCTCCAACCCATCCTTAAAAACATTAGTTACCTCAGCTCGTAACTTGTGGAAGTTAACATACCTGCAATTTCGAATTAACCTGTTATTTTAAACTACAGTTTTCTGAAACGTAGTGTTAAATCTAATACTATTGTGGTCACTTTCCCCTTGTATTATCATGAACCAATTGATCTACAAAGCAATCTTGAATCGTGTCCAAGAATTCTGCCCCTCTTCCAATGTTAACTAGGTTACCATTCCAGTCAATATTGGAAAATTAAAATCTCCCATTAAAATTATACATTATCTCCTTTCTTACATGCTTCAATTATATTATTACATAGAATTTTATATTGTTCAACAGTGCTATACGAGGGTCTATAAACATTTCCAATAACCAAATTCTTACCTTTATGATAGTTCATTTAACCCAAACTGATTCGATACATTGAGGTTTGCATACAAAAATTATACTTCCGAACAAATTAATTTTCTCATACATAAATCCACACACCACCTCCTTTCTTATTAATTCTATCCTGACGAAACATGACGAAACCCTTCATTTCTAACAACGCAGCCAAATCGTTTTGTCCAGCTTTCTGTAATCCCAATTAAATATCTGCTGCTACGTTCCTCTTATTTTATTCCTCGTACTTCTTGCATTGCTGTAAAATACCCTTCACTGTTCTTTCAATATTCACATCCTAACATTCGCCGGTTGAATTTTCTCTAGCTGCTGTAGCGACACTTTTGAAGAATTATATAACAGTTGACTACCCAGACTTCCCAAAGACTGATGGACGTCCTTTGAAATGGGATATGGAGAACGTTAAAAAAATTGTAGTTTTCTAACCATTAACGTTCTTGTGACATTTTTACGCGAATTTCACCGATCTCAAGCAAAATTGCACCTGAAGAATTTTGAATGCCGTCCACTTATATTTTGAAGCACATAATTTATAAACAGTTGGTATGGCAGCTTCAATACTGGTTTCTGTGCCAACCATTGCACCTGAAAAAATATAATACATTTATTTCGAAGCATATGCTGCGGGACATCTCTCGTAACTGCCGCCCACACCATGATGTACGGTTACAGCGAACGGCGGGAGATCGTTGGAAAGTGACACATCAAAAGATCCCCACACTCTTTTCCATTCTCCTGCAGTTGTAGGACCTTTTTTTCTGTGGAATGCGTCTCTGCCGGACTTTTTTCTTCAGGGCCGTCGATTCTCAGCACCACACAAGGGGAAGACCATCAGGGTCATTGCTAAGGGTTTATGGTTGGGTGGGTGGGCATAGGCGATTTCAAGAGGGTGTTTTGGGTGCTCCCATTAAATATCCACACACTTTTTTACTCAAATTTTCCTTTTATTGTTCTAATTTTTATTAATTTGTCTAATAAAAGAAAACCAAATTTCAATCAACCGTATTATTATTTAATTCACATTTAATCTAAATTAATTGTACTACAGGGACATTATCAAGGAATTTGAAAAAAATTATTGTAACAGTTAATAATTTATAAATATTTTAAATGATTTACTATTCTCATTATCGCCATCAGTGATACGATCGTGCATTCATTGATAATAGCTCTTCGCTATCGCATTCAAAGACTGAACTACCTTCCATGAATTATATGTACAGCCGGGGAAAAAAAACACGAACCACCAATGATTATTTAGTTAGTTTTAATAGTAGAGCTAAACTTAATATACCATTTTGTAGGGAATAAAGTCTACTACACATTGATATACAAAAAATTTGCATAGGGGACTATCTTCATATTAAAATCCGCACCAACTTTAAAATTTCCAATAGCAACACCCAATTTTGATTCAATATTTAGAATCTACGACAAAATTTATCGTTGAATATCAATTTTCAAGTCATTTGGTTAAGTAGTTTTTTAATTATGAATATCGAAAGTTTAGAACTTGTAATGTTGTTAAATGAATTTCTTAAACTTTTAATCACATCCCTCGAAATAACAATTTTATTAAGCTTATATTTTTATCTGTGTTACTTCCAAATGACCCAAATAAAATACACTAACTTTTATTACTTATATGTATATTATTTTTTAATTATATTTGAATTAGGATATTAATATTCATAAAATGTATGAATAGCAACCATGCTATATTTTGATAGTAATGGATTCAGAAAAATGTTTTATGCATATCTGAAATTTCGTGATTTTTCTCTTTGTAGTTTTTTGGCTATATTAAAATGTGCATCATTTTACTAAGCCAATAAGGATAGTTAAGAGGTACTAGCTTGTTGTACCAACCTTGTTGGTCCTTGAGCCTGTTGTTGGTCGTCAATATTTGTATTTATATTTGTATAAATGATCATTTAAGGGGTCATACACAAATTTAAAATCTGCAGAACTTAAAAGAAATCTACTATATTGAGAATTAAAAGCGCTGTGATCGCGTTGGCATAAAATTCTAAATTCTTATATAAAGGCGAGGGGTATACGGGAGTGGGAGAATGAATGACCACGGGAAAAGAAGAACCACGGCTAACGCCAAAACATTTTCTATCAGCGTACTTCATTTCGAAGTCTCACTAATAATTTGTCCAATGTGGAAGTAGCCCCACAAATAAGATATATATATATATCGTCTAATATCTCTGCATATAAATGTAGAAAATTAATGAAAATTTATATTTAGATTATTTTGAGGGCGGGGAACATTTCTGCGCTATCAAAAGTAGGTGTTGCTATTGAAAATTTTAAAGTTGGTGCGGATTCGAGTATGAAGATAGTCCCCTATGCAAATTTTTTGTATATCAATGTATTGTAGACTTTATTCTCTACAAAATGGTATATTAAGTTTAGCTCTACTATAAAAACTAACGAAATAATCATCGGTGGTTCGTTTTTTTTTTCCGCGGCTGTACATTCATTGATCTGCACTGAATCAGGACACTTGACCGTCACGCTCTCGGTTATTTACTCCTCAACATTTTTCATGCCTACAAGGGCCATAAGAATGTTGGTAAATTCCTGTAGACTTGGTAAAACCACAAATCTAGTTGGCAAACTTGTGAAATATTTGGCTTTTTTAAGTGACTAGTTAAAGCAGAGCAACTATCATATAAAAGGTTATGAATTGATTGTCAAGGATAATGTGATTCCGATATCACTACTTCATCAAAATACTTGAATAAAACCCAAGAGTATTTACAACTGCATTCTCTCTTTCTGTATTGCTAAAAATACATAAGATTACACGAATTAAAAACGCAAGAGAAAGAAAAATTACCTGACTATCTGACCCAGCTATTAATGAAGCAATAGCATAGAATTCGCTTTTTCGATGTTTTCGCTCATCAAAACTAACCATAGCGACACGAATTTTTATTTCCCTCCTTGACTCTCAGAATATCAAATCCACTGACCCCTTCGAGTAATGATCTTATTTGCGCTTTGGGGATACTGTCCTTTATTTTGAACCAGTTGTGTACAGAACAGGCCTATACGCTTCCCAAAGTTCTTCCAGCATGACCCACTTCCCAGATACACGTGGACTATGTAGAACCGGTGGATAATCACATGATTTTGGTAGTTCAAGATTCCAACCACCAAATGGCATTTCCGATTTTAAAAAAACTATATCTTCAGCAACTATTGAGAAATTGCACGAACAATTGACAAGATTTGGATTACATAGTTGTGTTGTCAGCAACAACGGAACAACTTTTACTTCAGCTGAATTTCAGTCTTTTATAAAGCTGCACGCTTACCAACGCCATATCATTCTTCGTTTAATGTACAGCCAGGGCGAGAAAAAGGAACCACTCCTTATTTTTCGATGTCTCCGTGGCCGAGCAGTTAAAGACGTCAGCTGGGAATCCGATGATTCCTGGTTCGATCCTAGGCGATGGTTTGGTTTGGTTTGGTTAATTAACGTCGCACTAGAGCTGCACAGTGGGTTATTGGCGACGGTTCGGGATCTATCTCGAAGGAAAGACCCGGGAACACATACACATTCACGCACACATTCATACATGTACCTCGTTATTTTAGAACCATGGTCAGAGGACGAGGAAACACCTGAACTGCCACCCAACGCCTCCAATAGACGTCGGGAGTCTAGACCCCGATCAGAAGTATCGTGCACCAGTCCCGTATACACGCCGTTAATTTTTGCGGATGTTCTGGACGACTTTTATAGTATTTTGTAGCGAAGCTGGTAACCCTCCAATCACAAGATCACTACTTTTTTTTACTTTTCTTTGTCAAGTCCATCGTAAACTAATTAATATTATAACTGACTCAAAATCGGTGGTTCAAAAAATCAGTAGCTTTCAAACGGACGATGGAAAAATAAATAAAATCAGAAATCAAATACTTGAAAGAAATAAAAGTGGAAAACAGATAAGATTATTCTGGACAAGAGCCCTTGTTGGAGAATGGGGGAATGAAAAAGCGGATTTTCACGCCAAACAATCAACCGAAAGAGAGAACATAGACATACATATTAATTGGAGCAAAGAACAAATCAGAAACATAACTAAGAAAGAAATGCTCACCATATGGCAGAAAAGATGGAGCGAAACTAACAAGGGAAGACCAGTATTTGAAACAATACCTAAGGTTAACACAAACACATATCTGTACAAGTTCAACTTCTACTTAACACAAGCATTAACGGGACATGGTGCATTCCCGGAGCATCAAAATAGATTCTTCGGGAAGGAAGACAAATGTAGCTGTGGAGTACTAGGAACTAAACAACATATATTATTTGAATGCAATAGATATAAGGAGATAAGAGAAAAACACTTCAATGGCAGAAATACAATGAGATCCATCCTTAAGGAAGCCGGCCCACTCCAGGGAGTGTGTGCAATAATGAGCCGGCAGCTCGAGGGGATGCTGGAACCCCGGCCAGTGTGAAGCTGGGTCCTTCACCTTCTTGTTGTTTCAACATTCGACAACAGGTCAACGGTCCCAGTTTGATCGTTGTCATTATTATTTATTTCATGAGTTAATGAAATGTATATATGTTAATGTTTTATATTGTGATGTTCAGTTATATTATGTCGAACATGTTTAGTTTCGACTTAGATTTAGTACTTGGTATATTATAACTAAATAATAAATGTATCAATAAAAAAGGAATAAATAGAAATGTAAATACCAAAGTACAATGTTATGACATAAATAACAAATGTAATAAGAAATAATAAAATAAAGAGAAAAATAAGGTAAACGATGTGGGGCGAACAGCTTTCAGTCAGAGTCCCGAGTAAATAACAATAGATTGAACGGTACTCGTACAAAGACAATAGTTAGTAAGTCGTGTGCTGGGCAGAGGGTTGCTGTCGCGACGGCTGAAGGTCAGGCCTTCCCCCGTATGCCTAAGGGCGGGTCGGGAGTACAAATTTCACTTCCGTCGCCTATGGAGGCCTCCGTGGCCGAGCGGTTAAGGCGTTCAGCTGATAATCCGAGGATGGGTGTTTCGAACCCGCGCGATGGATTTGACAAAGAAAAGTAAGAAAGTAGTGATCTTGTGATCGGAAGGTTACCAGCTTCGCTACAAAATACTAGAAAAGTCGTCCAGAACATTCGCAAAAATTAACGGCGTGTATACGGGACTGGTGCACGATAAATCTAGTCGGGGTCCAAAGTCCCGACGTCTATTAAAAGCGTTGGGTACCAGTTCAGGTGTTTCCTCGTCATCTGACCATGGTTCTAAAATAACGGGGTGCATGTATGAATGTGCGTGTGAATGTGTATGTGTTCCCGGGTCTTTCCTTCGAGATAGGGCCTCCGTGGCCGAGTGGATTAAGGCGTCAGCTGGGAATCCGAGGTTTCCCGGTTCGAACCTGTGCGACGGACTAGACTAAGAATAGTAAAAAAGTAGTGATATTGCGATCGGAGGGTTTCCAACTTCGCTACCAAAAATACTAGAATGTTGTCCAGAACATCTACAAACAATTAACGGCTGTATACGGGACTGGTGCACGATAAATCAGATCGGGTGCAAAGTCCCGACATCAATTGAAGGCGTTGGGTGGCAGTTCAGGAGTTGTCCTCGTCATCTGACCATGGTTCTAAAATACGAGGCGTCGTTCCCGGGTCTTTCCTTCGAGATAGGCCCCGAAACGTCGCCAATAGCCCACAATGCAGCTCTAGTGCGACGTTATTTAACCAAACCAAACCAACCAACCAACCAACCTTATTTTTCGGCCAGTTATTATTGTAGGACTAAACTTAAGATACGATTTTGTAGGGAATAAAGTCTACTACACATTGACAAACAAAAAATTTGCATAGGAGACTATCTTCATATTAAAATCCGCACCAACTTATTTAAATTATTATATTAATAATCAAAAAATTTATGAATAGCAACCATGCTATATTTTGATAGTGATGGATTCAGAAAAACGTTTTATATGCATATCTGAAATTTCGTGATTTTCCTCTTTGTAATGTTTTTTCTAGATTAAAATGAGCTCCAACTGGATCATTTCAGGACGCAAATTTAAAATCAGCAGTACTTAAAAGAATTCTTCGCAGTACTGTGATCGTGTTGGCATAAAATGTTAAATTCTTAAATACCGGCGAGGGGTGTACGGGAGTGGTGCAAGTTAAATCTGATCCAAGTCTAATGTCCTATCGCCTACTGAAATTGCGTCGGGTTAGAATACATATGTTCTCGTGGTTCAACAATATGAGCTTGGATTGGTTAAATAAAATCGCACTAGAGCTGCACTGTGGGGTATTGATGACGGTTCTGGGCCTATCTTGAAGGAAAGACCCGGGAACAATGTCTCGTATTTTTGAACCATGGTCAGATGAAGAGGACAATACCCGACATTGACCTTGTACAAGATACACTGTTAAAAACAGGAACTTAAAAATAAGTAAAATGTACTCCTTTTTGATTACATTCGATGCTTATCATAGCTCCGAATTAGTCAGGGTGCCAAATCGAAAAGCTTGTTTTGGCGTACGGAGAAAATGTTTTTGTGGTTTCTGATGTAGTAAATGGTGTAGATTTCAGAATCGATTGATGCCACTCTGTAAATCTTGAGCATTTTGAAATATCCAAGATGGCGCCTGCCGCGCACCGTTCGCGAACACTTGAGAAGTTTATTTTGGCGTACGGAGAAAATGTTTTCATGGTTTCTGATGTAGTAAATAGTGCAGATTTCATAACCGTGATGCCACTCTGCAAAACTTGAGCAATTTGAAAAATCCAAGATGGCGCCTACTGCGCATCCTTCGCGAAGAGTGGAAAACTTTGTTTTGACAGATGGAAAAAATGTTTTCATAGTTTCTGATGCAGTAAATAGCGTAGATTTTACAACTTATTGATGCCATTCTGCAAAATTTGATAAATTTAAAAAATCCAAGATGGCGTCCGCGAGATATTCGTCGTTCATTTGAGTGACGCTGTGATCGACGAAATACATCAGTGTTACCCAAATCGAAAAGCTTGTTTTGGTGCAGGGAGAAAATGTTTTCGCAGTTTCTGATGCAGTAAATAGCATTGATTTCAGAACCGATTGATGCCACTCTGTAAATCTTGAGAAATTTGAAAAATCCAAGATGGCGCCCATGATAGACATTAAAAAGATGTCCACTTTGGAGTGTGGTAATAGTAGCATGTGAGACATTTTTCTTAACGGTTTTTGATCCAGGAATCTAAATACATTGTTATTTTTCACATAAAATAACTGTGGAAACTAATTTGGATGTTATTCCAAGATGGCGCTCAAGAGATGGCCGCTTTAAAAATGTCCACTTTAGAGTGTAGTAATAGTAGCATGTAAGACATCGTTTTAAATGTTTTGGGGTCAAGAAATCTGAATACAATGTTATTTTTCACTTAAATTAAATCTGGAATACAAGTCAGATGGTATTCCAAGATGGCGCCCATGATGGCCACTATAAAAATGTCCTATTTAGAGTGTAGTAATAGTGGCATGTAAGACATCGTTCTTAATATTTTTAAGTCAAGGAATCTGAATATATTGTTATTTTTCACTTAAAATGACTGTAGAAACTAATTTAGATGGTAAACTTATGAATTCAACACAAATTATGTACCTGCCATTAATTGATCTATCTCCAACAAATTATGATACAGTATTAATCTCAACGTTGGAAGTCTGGAAATTTACCATAGTTTGTGAGCAGCCATGTGTTGTATGCATAGCAGATCAGGTTATTTTCAAAATAATGGTTGATATAATATTGAATGTTTCCCAAACAGTTTTCAAACTTTGTTCCTCGCCTTGGGAGGATGAAAACACTGATGCTCTTCATATGAGCTGTAGGTTCACTAATGGCAGTAAATGGAATTGTGGAAATACCAGAATCAGCATTTGCAGGTGTGTTGAAATAGTTATCAGGAAAGAAGTTTACTGAAAACATTCGTGCACTAAGGTTAGTGCCCAAAGAAATGCTGCGACCTATTCTAAATTACATTGGTGCAACTAGTATTGACAAAATGATGGCTAAACTGGAGGATGAATGCCCTTTAAACAAAACAACTAAGTTATGGACCGAATATTACATCAAATCTGTCCAGCTAATAATGAATTTTGTGAGAGCTAAAAGGGAAGTTAATTAGTGCCTTTTTCTTAGACTATACGTTATATACTTATCTTTAGACAGTAGGCCATATTTTGCATGTGCAGTCTATTATAATTATTAAAAGTATGCCACTGTTTCTGTGATATTCATAGAAAAGATGCCACAAAGATGTTTAGAAATGTTTTTGAAAGTAGAACATGGGATGAGATATATAACTCGTTATTGGAATGTGATATGATCCGATACGATGATAGATAACAATATTAGGTGATATAAACATGTTGCAAAATGATCTTCTTTGACGGGTCTTACCCTAAACAGTGCTAGAGTCAAGCGATGGACTTCAAGTATACTTGTGAGGAATCAGCCAGAGAATGATTTTTGCAAAGTGGTAGAACTGGAATTATGCATGCAGCTTTTAAACCCATCAGAGCACAAAAGACCTAGTACACATTGTGACTGGAAATATTACAACAAGAAAAATTAACGTCGACAATGCTTTTGAATTGGGTGGTAAATGTGTACTGAAGTTTAAAGACACCCTTCCAAGTGGTTTATATGACAGTTTACAGAAAGGTGTTGTCAACATGGATGAAAGGAAACAATGCTCCGCACAAACGGCGACCACACATATGGAAGCTACACTTTTCTAATTCAGAATAATAGTCCTTCAGGCAAGCAAATGCATACAAATGGTCGACATATTAAAATACGAATTTGCTAATGTGTCCACGTTTATGTTTAGAGAGAGACTGAGACAGGAAACCTGCTTTATTGAGATCACTAAATGAAACGCATTCAAACACAGCGAGCAGAATACTAAACGTAATTTTGGTGGACGGCTGTGCTTTGCAGTGGGTTAAACATTGATCCTCACGAGGACCAGTAGCTAATTTCATGGAAAACTTCTTTAAAACACAACAGTCAAATAATGATAATAAACGACATATCTTTGAATTTACATGCAGTATCTAGAACTCTTCTCTAAAGAAAGAACATGTGGAAAGCCGAACTTCGAACTTGTATCGATACCTATACCTAACAGAATCGGGTTTGTACAGAGCGATGGTGAAGTGCTCCTAAAGTTCTAACGAAACCTGCTCAGCAATAAGATGTGGCAGTCATTATAGCAACTTTTCGTGCAGTAAGTGAAGAAATGAAAGTGTTGCAATTCCTCATATCAAAGTTTCCGAAGCAATAAACGGGGAACAAGTATAAAGAAAATTATCTTCATGCCAATATGTTTCTGAATTCTATATTTAATTATTGCCAATATATTTCTTATTTGTTTCGTGATTGCGTAAGTCTTCATTTTACTTCAATGCGTACCTGATTTTATTAAAAGTGAAAAGTCATTGCAACTTACAATTAGTTCCTTCCTTAACGAGAAACAAATGTGATTTTATATAGTTTGTCACATTATTTTTTTACATTATCTTAATTATTTTATAAATAAACTACTTGGAGTTCATTTTTTCTACAGTTGCACTTTTGCTGAGAACATAAAAACTACTATTACCACACTCCAATGGGAACATTTTTAAACCGCCATTATGAGCGCCCTCTTGGAATACAGTACTAATTAGTTCTCACAATTATTTTAAGTGAAAAATAACAATATTTTCAGTTTCCCAGATCCAAAAACATTTAAAACTATGTCTCACATGCCACTATTATTACATCCAAAGTGGATGTTTTTATAGCTTGGAATACCACCTGAAATGTATTCCAGATTTATTTTAAGTGAAAAATAATATTGTATTCAGATTCCTTGACCCCAAAACATTTAAAACGATGTCTTACAAGCCACTATTACTACTCTAAAGTGGACATTTTTAAAGCAGCCATCTCTTGAGCGCCATCTTGGAATACCATCCAAATTAATTTCCACAGTTATTTTATGTGAAAAATAACATTGTATTCAGATTCCTGGATCAAAAACCATTAAGAAAAATGTCTCACATGCCACTATTACCACATTCCAAAGTGGACATCTTTTTAATGTCTATCATGGGCGCCATCTTGGATTTTTCAAATTGCTCAAGATTTACAGAGTGGCATCAATCGGTTCTGAAATCAACGCTATGTACTGCATCAGAAACTGCGAAAACATTTTCTCCCTGCGCCAAAACAAGCTTTTCGATTTGGGCAACACTGATGTATTTCGTCGATCACAGCGTCACTCAAATGAACGACGAATATCTCGCGGGCGCCATCTTGGATATTTCAAATTTATCAAACTTTGAAGAGTGGCATCAATCAGTTGTAAAATCTACGCTATTTACTGCATCAGAAACTATGAAAATTTTTTTCCATCTGTCAAAACAAAGTTTTCCATTCTTCGCGAAGGATGCGCAGTAGGCGCCATCTTGGATTTTTTAAATTGCTCAAGTTTTGCAGAGTGGCATCAATCGGTTCTGAAATCTACACTATTTACTACATCAGAAACCATGAAATTTTTTTCTCCGTACGCTAAAATAAACTTCTCAAGTGTTCGCGAACGGTGCGCGGCAGGCGCCATCTTGGATATTTCAAAATGCTCAAGATTTACAGAGTGGCATCAATCGATTCTGAAATCTACACCATCTACTACATCAGAAACCACGAAAACATTTTCTCCGTACGACAAAACAAGGTTGACCTATTTTTTGGCATTTGGCACCCTGACTAAATACACAAGTTTCATTTTTGAAAAAGAGATGTACTCAAAAGTGAGTAAAATGAATAAAAAGAGCAGTTGCTTAGGCTGCCTTCATAAATCACTTTCAATAAATTTCAACAATTACAACTTTACCGGGAATCGTACCCAATCCGACTACCATGTGTCGACCGCACCGAAGTCCAGTGCCTTATGCGTTGTACCACCAGAGCGCTGTGAAGAAGTTATAAACAGAAGTAATGTTAAAAAGGCGCGCGAAAAGAATGGAAAGTAAGATAATCGACCCGTAATAACTCAGTTTCCATTTAAGACATCAAATAATGAGAAAAACCATCTTGTGAAGATGGCTTGAGCAGAGAAGCTGAGATCAGCAATATTAAACCATACTGCTCATTTTTGCAAAAGTACGATTACTTAAATTGGAGTACGTCATCGCTCATTTATGATGCAATTTTACTCAAAAGAAAAACGAGTACGTCCATATGTACTCATTTTTAAGCAAATTTGTTTTTTACAGTATAGCAGTGGCGGCCCGTGGTCAAAAATGTTAGTGCAGCCGAAAACATGTACTCCCCCCCTACCCCCCCCCCCAAAAAAAATAAATTATTACTCAAAAACAAAGTTTCCTTTCAACTTTTATGAAAGATAACATGTAAAAATAATAGAAAACACTTACTTATTTTTTGAAAATTAAATTAATCCTCCTATCAAACTTGCGAATCGGTCAATTTTAATATTAATTTAAGTAAAGAAACAACAACACACGTGTAAGCTTATCGAAAACTATTTCCGTTTGAAGATATTCTTCGAAATTATCGTTTTCCTCCACCCCCGCCTCGCCGATTCAGCAACGAACCAATCATTTAATTCAAATCCCTAGTACAGCTAATTTGAAAAAATCCTTTTGCGTTACGTTTGTGTCGTCACATCCTCCATTTTAGCGTGTTGGGGAAGTCATACTACGTAAGGTTGCCATGGCAACGATGCAGCCGATTTCGAACTTCGCTTTTTGGCTGCATTCTTGATTGAATGGAGTTTTTTCCTCTCCTGAATTTGTGCATTACAGAAACTGGTTTGGTAATTATCGGAGATTTTTTTTACTTAAGAGTTGAAATTTCATCTTCATTTCCAATTCTAATCTTCATTTAAGAAAATTAGTAAAATGTATAATTTTATTTTTAAAATACACTAATAAAATTAGGTGCAGCCCGGCTGTACTTGCTGTAGTGCACGAACCGCCACTGCAGTATAGGGGGGGGGGGGGGGGGGGGGGCGGGCGGATAGCCCAGTTGATAAAGGTGTCAGCTGGGAATCCAAGGATTCACGGTTCGTACCTGTACGAGGACTAGACTAAAGAATAGTAAAAAAGTAGTGATATTGCGATCGGAGGGTTGCCAACATCGCTACCAAACTACTAGAATGTCGTCCAGAACATCCACAAAAAATTATAGGCGTGTATACGGGACTGGTGCACGATACATCTGATCGGTCCAAAGTCCTGACGTCTATTGAAGGCGTTGGGTGCCAGCTCAGGTGTTGTCCTCGTCATCTGACCATGGTTCAAAAATATGAGACATCGTTTCCGGGTCTTTCATTCGAGATAGGCTCCGAACCGTCGCCAATAGCCCACTGTGCAGCTCTAGTGCGACGTTAATTAAACAACCAACCAACTTTTACAGTGTAGGAATGAACACCCACTCAGCCTATCCTAAAAACACATTTGAGTGGGCACACAGAAATGATGAAACACTGCGATTTCCCCCACTCGCATATTTGGACGTTCATTTTTCCGTCCACGCACCGCAGCCACGAGGTCGCATATCCAACGGGGGGGAGGGAGGGGAGAGCACTGCGGAAGAAGAGAGGCCATTAGAGAAAATGCGGAAGTTTGATCAACATATTTAGTTGCACTTCATTTAGGTACACTTCATTCCGCATTGAACCCTTTGCAGTAGAGTCACATGTTTGCTTTTAACCTTCTTTTGGACGTAATGGAGCAATTACATCCCGTTCCTGTTATTTTTTTAAAGAGGTATTTTGTACCGTGCTCCTTTTTTTTTACATTTTCGGCAGATGAATTTTACATCAATCAAATGTTTTTGAATATACAAACAAATGAAAAATTCGAGGATCCTCCCATGTTAACAAATCACTTCAAGCATGCTCCAACCATTCATGGTTCAATCACATGGAGGTTTGACTTCGTCTTCTAAGAAAATACTATTTTGATATCAAATGTATTAGAATTAGTAGAAAAATTTGTTTTTAGAAATACTAACCGTAGATTCATGAAGTATAGCTGAATTACATTGCAAGGATTATGTTTGTCAATACCTGCCATCCATCCTACTGGTTACATTTATTTTCTAACCGTAGTATGGTTTTATATCTATCTTTATATGAAATAGAACAGAACACTTTTAATTTTCATTGTTTACAACATATTTTTGTGTTTAGTTTTCACTATGTACAATATTGATTTTTATATTGGCATACTATTTTTGTATTAGTTGTAATTTAATTAGTTTCATAACTATTTGTAGAGTATGTGTTAAGGCGAGCACATATAGCAGCGATTTCAAAATTTTAATGCTCTTCTGTTATCAACAATCACTTACAAACTCTTCATGTTGCTCAGATGGTCTGATCAACCATTTGGCTGATATTACCTTCCTCTCATACTTTTTTTCTTCTTCTTGCATTGGTGCTCATTACCGGTGTGTGCATGTTTTGCGGGAAGGAGATGAAAGGTATTTTGAACCCCCTTTAACTTACCACCTCCTTTTACAAAACCATTTCTTTTGACATCCTTCATTTCAATTCCTTTTTAAGCTATCTCTCATTTATTTTGTATACTACCCCCGTTTTTAAAAGTCCTTTTCATTCTTGCTGACATTGCTGTTTCACCTATTCTCCCTATTAGGGAAAATTCTCGTTCTTCTGTTTTCTACTTTCAATCTGGAATGACATGCTTCACGGGCTCCCTGGTGATCTAAATAAAGAATCTAAATGTAACCTTGGCCCTTTTTGTTGAATCAATCTTAATATTTCATATATATATATATATATATATATATATATATATATATATATATTTAAAAAAATCAAAAATCGCGACTTCAAAACATTCCTGCGTGAATATACTGTGATTTAACCTGTAAGTTAAAAAATGTAATTAAAAAATTTTTAACACCATTTTCGAAAAATTTGTTTATATAGAACAGAAGGTTAAGCTAAGCTGCAATAACGATTTTGCTGCATTCTCAACGTCCAGATTCGAACCACGACCCTCCGATCATACGCCCGTCTCCGGAACTACTGGACAAGACAATCCCTCGCCAAACTTACTTCGGTATCAATCTGGAATTTCTTGTGGTTTTGAATTCTTCAACCCCTTTAAGTTGTTGTTTCATGTCCGAGTTGTCATGTCCCTCCACGTCTCCTTCTGCATGTGGCTTCTCCTGCAACAACAACACGAATGTCAACTGCTGCTGCGAACGTCGCGAGGTGTGTCAACCACTCACTCGAGCGTAACTGTGAAGGCCCGTGTACACGAGCGAGAAAAGTTGCGCGAGTTTCATGCGAGATGCAATCTCGCACGTGCTCACGACCCTTGCAAGCCCAGTAGCAGCGAGTTTTCGCCTCTCGCAGCGAGAGCGCGCGACGTGAAAAAGGAAGCCGTGTAAACAGATCATGCAACTCTTATCGCTCGGTTCCAACCACGGAGTAAAGAAAAAGGTAGAGATGATTTGGTGAAATTTAGTGAGACGTAAGTTAGCAACCCCAAACTAGGCACAAACAAACCTAGTTTGCAGTAGTTTTTCTACGAGGGATGCATTATTTTCAAATTAAGAAAACGTATGCTAAAACTTAAAAAATGACTGTTTGTGCAGTTGTGGGATGCAGTACAAGTTCCAAATCGATAAAGGATGCTATTATTTCCAATTCATAGGTAAATTAAATTATAAAATAAATTATCGCCAAGTACTGGTACAAAGTAGTGCTTTGGAATAACGCCAAATACTTCGCCAGTTCCTACTTTTTAAGCGATTGCTTACTTCACATTGCAAACCGGTTTTAGACTTGTTCGCACCTCCACCTTCTTCTTTACTCCGTGGTTCCAACTGTTTGGAAGTTGTCGCGAGAACACTGCGCGAGATTTCAATAATGGCACCTTTATCCAGTGTTTGTTTAGGGAACGGAACTGTATGTGCATAAACTGATATATAACACTTTCAGATAGTTTTATAAAGGAATTAGATAGTAATCGGGCGAAAGTTATTAATGGTATTGTGTTATAAAAGCAATGCGGGGAAGTGCTTATAAAGATTTATTTAAGTAAATTATTTTTTACACACCCAGTGTTAGTTTCGAATTCAAATACTAATAAAACAAGATATTTCCGAAATGTAGGGGGATTTTTTAAAAGCAACGTGGATCCCCGAAATTTAGTAGGATTGCTTTTAAAAAACAATAGGGATAAGGAAGTGCGTAAAAGTTACTTTTCCGTAAATTGTTTGTTGCACACTTTTTTTGCATGTATGAGGTTTTTCTCCAGTGTAAGTTTCGAATTCAAACACTAAAACAAGATATTTCCGAAATTTAGGGGGATTGCTTTTTAAAAACAATGTGGAAAAGGAAGTGCCTAAAAAGGTTCTCCTAAGTAAATTGTTGCACACATTGCATGAGGTGAACATTAAACAGTGTATGAAAGCATTGTTTCCAATGTGCTTTCTAATTGCACGAAATGAAAAAAAAAAATTCAATGTGTTTTCTAATATTTCCAAATAAAACCATTATTTGCGATACGTTCCCTAATTTTTTTAACTGAAAACATATTACTTCCAATATATTTTTTCTAATTTTTAAAATAAAAACGTTATATTAAATAATTATTTATATTTTTCAGATTATATGTGAGTAAATTTTATTATTAACATATATATTTCTGAATTAAACAATGTAAATTTTCCTCACACCCTATAAACACAAATAAAAAAAGACTGAACTAATTAGTATAACAATACATTTTCTTCGAATGATCCTTTTCAATCACAATTGCCGCTCCCTTTCTCGGCCGAAATGATATATAGTGAGGTGGCAGTTGTAATATTTTTTAGCCTTACTTTAGAAAGTGAGCCGAAAATGTTTTTTATTCAATATGGGTCAACTAGTATAAAATTTTTACTTGTTGTCGATTTTACATGTAATTTTTTCAATGTACAGGGGAGCCTCTAAAGTTATACTAAATTAACAAAGTAAAACGCAATATAGTAAATAGCATAAGTTATTATTATATGCGATTAAACGTATCAAATTAAAGTTTTTTTTAAACGGAGAGCGATTATGAATATATATATATATATATATATATATATATATATTAAAAATTCATACATATTATTTACACGGAGGTATGGAGTCAAAAGCCTTGGAGCCGTGATGAAATCAACAATGGTTAAGTATTTCGCAATTGCTTCAGTATTATTGACCAAAATTGTTCAAGTATGTAAAAAGTATGCAGTATAAATATCTGATAGAAACCATAGAGTAATGATAAAAATAGAGGAATAAAAATGCCGATTTTCGCATGTGCATCATCGAAACACGTGATCAGTGTCCAGATTCCCCCGCCCGCGCGAAAAAAGTTCTTTCCTCCTAATAGATTTCCAATAGGAACAGCGATGATTCACGTCGATCGCAAACAAAACACAACAGAAAATGGTTCATAAATGTGCCGCTTATGGATGTAATGAAAAATTTTGCAAAGGAGGTACATATACTTTCCATTGGTAAGTTTTTCTGAACATTTTACTTCAAACCAAATTTTAAAATCATGTAAAATAAACAAAAATACTTTGTTTAACATGAGGTTTACGAATTCTTTTCTTAATTTTTATGAATATAATCTGTTTCAATTGAGTAAATATTTATAGGAAATTATACTACTGTCTCGTATTTTCCTTAGGTAGCAAATTCGATGTTTCGTAAATATTAAATTTTGTTTTTGTAAGGTTTTTAATACTTTCTGAACACGTTATGGAGCGCCGGTGTTACTTGGCGTGACTTGGCATGCTTTGGCGACTTTCAAAACTAAATGAAATCGAAAGTATTGTAATATGGTTTTGTTTAATTTTCTATTTAAATATCGTTTCTTGAAGAATGGTACTTTAAAGGAATTTAACATATAAATTAAAGAGGCCATTTCGGAATTTACTAAAAATAACATATGGCAGTTGTATTACAAAATTCTGTAATAGCTTTCATTTATATTTTGTTTTTATTTTAATTAGAATTAAATAGAATAAAATTACCATTAAATATTTTTCGTATCTTAGACGAGCATATTTTAAACGATAGCCCTATTGACAACCATAAAGTTTTACTTATTAAATCTATATTGTTTGACTATTTAAAAATAAGGCTTAGCCATGCAGCAAAACAATACACTAGAGAATTACAAAAAAATCAAATTAGGAACTTAAACACTAAAACAACGATATTTAAAGGTCAATAGTTTATTTTATATTTTCATTAGTTGATTTTTAGACAATAAAATAAATTTTATAATTTGTATTAACGAGGATTTATCCAAAATATTTTGGAAATGTCGTTAAAGTAAAAAATACCAGTGTGTAAATAATTGTAAAAATTCGACAATAATCAAAGCGTTTGCTTTTTAAGTATAAACTTAGAGCGTCTGTTATTGAAAATAAATAGTATTTATATATTACTTAACTTTGTATAATACTCTGCGTTTTTTTTTGTATCATATCTAACAATTCAATTTTAATGATATTATAAATGACGTATAGCCTTGAAACTTTACATACTTACGTAATACTGATGAAAATACGATATTTAGTCAAATATAAAATTTATATAGATTAAGTAGGAGATTATATTTATATTTAAATAGTGTAACGTTAATCCGGGTTATGAGCACTATGCTCAGGCAAAATGCGCTATTGAAAAGCGTCTTTTGGAAGGACGACTTTATAATAGAATAGTACGAATTGATACTACTTATTTTCGGACAAAAAACAATTTAATCCTAATTGTACAATAAAAAAACCCACGTAGATTTTTTAAAAAGTTTATTTTTGTATGCGGGGGAGGTGGGATTACATTTCTTACTTTAAATTCTTTATAATTTAAATATAATTATGTATTTTACTTGTATATTTGTCTGTTTTTATGTAGATGCACAATAAGCGTAGTTCTTTTAATTGTTATTTTGTATATTTCAATAAGAAAATATGAACAATAAAACCTTAGAAATCTAAAGACATTCGTTTCTTAGAGCATTGAACACAAACAAAAGGATATTTTCGTTTCGTTAATGAAAGGAAAATATTTAATGCACATTGTTTGAAAATAAGTAAATACCTACATATCTTATGTTTAGAAGTTCAATACCGACGGAACACCCTATCGCCGAAAAGAAGAAACTGCGCCAATTTCGGAACTTCTGCTTGTAGGGTGTGGCAGCGCTAAAACCACGTGATGAGGACCGTTTTTTATCGGTGTCGACAATGTGGCCTTGCCAGAGCCTGACATGGAGAGCGCTCTCTATTATATTTATACTCTTTGATAGAAACTGTATATGACTGCATTACCAGAGTTCCGAGGAAAAGGGCATTAGCAGAGGCTCTATCAACTGAACGGAATATTGTGAATTCAATTAAATATGTCATTAACACTGAAAGGTCAAAATTTTTATACTTTAAGTTAAAATACTATAGTTCAGGCTTTCAATGCCATCCATTAAATTATCTAATACTTCACGTATGACTACAGTGTTTGTCTAACAGTATTGGAATAATATTTGAAGAAAAAAAATCACACTACTAACGCAAACCTTTTAAATAAAATTTTATATGAATAAATCAGACATTTTTAGCCAAAAATATTGCTAATAATATATTTCAAATTAGCAGTTACAATCTCCTTAAATATCATAATACTTAACATCTTAAACCATCATTAATACCATCAGCAATAATATTAACTAAGTTTCCTTCAATACAAAAATAAGTTTCGCTAATTGAAAACTTCTATTTCTTCGTATGAAATTTTTTTTAACTGGGGTATACATTTAGAGAAACCAAGAAAAAACGAACCACCCCTGGTTTCTCGGCCACTATTTATTGTAGGGTTAAACTTAATATACCATTTGGTAAGAAATAAAGTTTACATAGGGGACTGACTATCTTCATATTTTAATCCGCACCAACTTTAAAATTTCCAATAACAACACCCAATTTTGACTCAATATTTAGAATCTACGACATAATTTATCGTTGGATATCAATTTGCAAGACATTTGGTCAAGTAGTTTTTTAATTATGAATTTCGAAAGTTTAGAACTTGTAATGTTGTTAAATGAATTTCTTAAACTTTTAATCATATATTTCGAAATAACAATTTTATTAAGCTTATATTTTTATCTGTGTTACTTCTAAATGACCCAAATAAAATACACTAACTTTCATTACTTATATATATATTTTTTAATTATATTTAAATTAGGATATTAATATTCATAAAATTTATGAATAGCAACCATGCTATATTTTGATAGTAATGGATTCAGAAAAATGTTTTATGCATATCTGAAATTTCGTGATTTTTCTCTTTGTAGTTTTTTTGCTATATTAAAATGTGCATCAAATGATCATTTCAGGGCTCATACAAAAATTTAAAATCAACAGTACTTAAAAGAAATTATCGCAATTTTGCAGAAAGCCCTGTGATCGCGTTGGCATAAATTTAAAATCTTATATACCGGCGAGGGGTACACGGTAGTGGTACACGTTAAATATGACCAACGTCCAATGTCCTGTCGCCTATTGAGGTTGCGTCGATTGCCAGATCAGGTGTTGTCCCCGTCATTTGACCATGTTTCAAAAATACAAAGCATCGTTCCCGGGTGTCTCCTACGATATAGACCCCGAACCGTCGTCAATAGCCCTCTGTGCAGCTCTAGTGTGCCTTTATTTCAACCAAACAAACAATAAACCAGCCGAGAAAACAATGAGCTAGTTTTAAATTTTCAAAAAGTAGAGGGACACTTACTTCCGCTCGTCACCTCTAATCTGCTTTACTTTGCTATTACTTGAATGTTGGCTATTTTAAGGTTTTTGAACCACAGCACCATATGTGGCTTTATTTAAAAACTGATTTTTTAAAAGTGCAAAAATGTTGCGCACATTGAAGTACTGTAAACATTGTTAAAAATCTTGATTCTTTCTTTATTAAATACAAATGTGCGCATTTTTGTTTTTTAAATGAGTTTTAAAAGTATTAAAATACTTTGGGACACCCTGCATAACCTAAGACAAGCACAAACTTATGGTAAAAAAATAAGTATTTACATAACCTCAATTCAAACTGAGGGCGTAAATATAACATTTACAATATTTCGTTTAAATTTAGAAACTACGTATATTGAATAATAACCCTAATTAAAATATTTTTTAAAAAATTGTTCCATCTGAATTTTATATTTAAAGTAAATCATTGGTATATGTATTTTAACTTGGAATAAATATTTTTTAAAGATATATTCTATTATTTTTAGTTTTTATTACAATATTAAGTTTATCATTTGCCTACATAATTTCAGAACATCCTAAGAATACAAATAATATAATTTGACGTAATCAAAAATACTACATAAAATCATATTAAAGTAGTAACATATCTTTAAGTATAAAACAGACTGTATCATATTATTTGAACAATTCTTGGCGAGACTCACCACGCATAAGAACGCCAAAACATTTTCTAGCAGCGTCCTTTATTTCGTAGTCCAACTAATACTTTGTTCAATGTGGAGGTAGCTCCTCAAATAAGATCGATATCTCTGCATATAAATGTAGGAAATTAAAATTTTTATTTAAATTATTTTGAAGGCGGGGAACATTTCTGCGCTATCAAAAGTAGGTGTTGCTTTGAAAATTTTAAAAGTTGGTGCGGATTCGAGTATGAAAATAGTCCCCTATGCCAATTTTTTTATATCAAGTGTAGTATACTTTATTCCCTACAAAATGGTGTATTAAGTTTAGCTCTATAATAAATAGTAGCCGAAAAACCAGGGGTGGTTCGTTTTTTCCCCCGGCTGTACCTTGTCTATCAGAAGCATACTTATTAATATTTTTAATTTTTGGGACATTTTGGTCAATACTGGAGTAATTGTACATGGTATCTTAAAGGTAACTTTTTCAAAATATCACTATCTAGGCTCATAAGAGTTCAGCCTATCTTCTAACATGGGGATCCGAAGCTTATTTTAATTCTGAAGAATTCCGATACTTCCACTCTCATCCCCCAGCCTGAGCAACCCATTATAGGGCCAAATTAAATCAAATCCACAGATGATTGCATTTCATTTAAATAATAGAATTCACATGTTAATTGTGCAATTTTAAATTTCAGTTGCAAACGATATGCATAGTATTTTTGCTTATGTAAATCAATGGAATACATTTAAAATAGTTATATTTTTTAATGAAACATAGTATAAAGATGTATTAGTTCATCAATTGAAACTTTTAATTTTCCGAAGAAAAAAAATATTGTCAATGTGGTACAGCTTGTAGTTCACGACATTTTTTTGTATTATATTAATGATTAAACTCCGTTTTAAATTGAAAGCGATAATTTTCACCAATGGTAAAAAAAAGTATTTTGAATAAATGAGCAGTGGTGGATTTAAATAGGGGCTAAAGGGGGCTATAGCCCCCCCCCCCCTTTGGGCTGTGGCCAATTTTTTTTTAAAAAATCAAGAAGAAAAAAATTTTCTTAAAAAATTTGATTGGAAAATAATGGCTATGAGTTAAGAGGGGCTATAGCCCCTCATATGGTTAAAGTTTTCGGGGAGTTGAGGAGAGGACCAAGTTTTATGGTTTTCATTGGGGATGGAAAGAGGGGGGAGGGGTCTACGCGTCTTGTCGCACTAAGATGACCTTGGACACAGCAACTGCCCAGAAACACATTGCCTGGACGCAGTAGCGGATTTACATAGGGGCTAAAAGAGGGTATAGCCCCCTCCTTAGCTTATAACTATTTGAATTTTTATTTTCAATTTACATAAAATTGATGATTTAAAAAAAATACGATTCAAAGGAATTTGGTTCGGTTTTCCTTATTTAAGCTGAGCAACTATCATATAAAAGGTGTTAAGAATTGATTGTCAAGGATAATGTGATTCCATAATCACTACTTCATCAAAATACTTGAAAATCCCAATAGTATTTACAACTGCAGTCTCGCGTTTTGCATCGCTTAAAATATATAAAATTACACTAATAAAAACACACAAAAAAAGAAAAATTACCTGACTATCTAACCCAGCTATTAATGAAGCAATAGCATAGATTTCACCTTTTTAATGTTTTCGCTCATCAAAACTAACCATGGCGACAAAATTTTTTATTTCCCTCCTTCACTCTCTGAATCTCAGATCTAAATCTACCGAACCCTTAATTTCTTCAGCGAATCTCCCGCCTCCCTTAAAACTTTTAACGAATGACCGTACTCGGATGATACAACAAAGTGTTTCAGTTTTGCTGCTTCTGGGCATTTGCAGTTTCAAGGTTATCAGATAATGCGAAAAGACGCGTAGCCCCCCCAAAAACTTTTTTTAAGAAAAAACATTTTTTTTTATATTTAAAAAAAAATTTGGCCACGGACCAGGGGGGGGGGCTATAGCCCCCTTTAGCCCCTATGTAAATCCGCCACTGGTCTAGGGGCCCGCACAACTCACCAATAATAACATAGATTACTGAAAAAATGAGTGTCTCAACACTTCTAAATTATGACAACGACTTGTTTGAAAATAAATCACTTAGACAAAAAACCAATATACCAAACAAGTTTCTAAATAACTAATAAATCAAACTATGAAAATAATAATCTACAAAATTTTTATGAGGCAGAAAAATTCTATTTTACTTAATGGATTTGTAAAATGCAAATATAACATAACACTTTTATATTCTTTTAAAATATGTGTTTAATTTGTGATAATTTAAAATGGCATTGTGTTACTATTTTTGGACATGAGTAGTTTTTATTCTACACCATTATTCTATTCATGGTGATACGGAGACAAGTGCAATATTTTATTGTAATTTTCATAAATTCCAAAATTACATCGCACATTGAAATTGTTGAATTGTTCAACATAGTATTGAAAATTTACAAAAAAAAAGTGTATCCCAATTTTATTAAAACTGAAAAATTATTTAGTTTGCAAATTTTCAATTCTTGCATTTCAAAACATTTCCGATCTCCCCTCCCCATTTCGATTTACGAAAGAGTATTCCATACCACCAAGTAGTTGAGGGCTCGCACCACATATTTAGCCTAGGGGTCCACTAACTCTAAATCCGGCTCTGGCTTGACGGGAATACCCCAAACAACTGCCCCAAGGTTGAACCAGTCGTTTATGAGCAGCGTGGTGGGGCAAAAATTTCCCTTTTTTATTATCAGAAGGCGTCGAGACCAAATTTATTCTTATACAAAAAGAAGTACATTGCACCAGAATAAAACACAACAAAGTTGCTTCTTTACATTGGAGGCATTTATCCCGCCAAGGTATCAAAATAAGATTTTTTAGGCGGAGTTTACACATACCGTTTAACGGCAATCGTCGAAAATAGGAATTTGTATATATATACCCTCCCCCCCCCAAAAAAAAAAAAAAAATTAGCCCCGCCCTTTGGATGACCCTATATCCGCCACTGTAAAGGAGTAGTAATTTTTGAAAGTAGGTATAATTCAATTTTATATATAAGATTACTCCTATCGTTTTATATATTGGATTCAGTGAAACTAGATGAGCGAATGCATAAGTTTATCGCACCAAGAATTTCGAAGAGGCGGTTGTGGATTACGTCTGTCGGGTCAGACACAGTACCATAAAAATGCGAATTCGATTCCCAATATTGCTCTCGAATATCTAGTCGAGAGTCCAGAGAACTCATGAAAGGAGGATTGCCAGTTCGCGTGTTCCATATTTCCCTCTTAAAGACATTCACCATGTAGAAGGGAAGGGTGCACGTTAAATCTGTAGTGGTCAAAAGTCTTGACACCTATTCAGGTTGCGTGGAGTGCCAGCTCAGGAATTGACCTCGTTATCTTACCATGTTTACAATTTATGAGGCGTATATTGGGTGTGTTGTGGCCAGGGGCGGCTTAAGGCCAAAGCGAAACAAGCGATCACATGAGGGTCGAATTAAAGCGGGCGCAAAAGTTTATATAAAATTAAAAATATAAATAATATCTGTCAAAAAACCCAAAATATTTCGATTTTGTATGACATTAAAATTAATTAATTGCATTTATAATAAGTTATTACTGTATTTTCATTCTTGACCCTACATGCTACTCGTTTTCCAAATTTTTGGAATTTTGTACCTCAGTGAAACCATGTATTTTAAGCTAGCAGAGTTAGAAAATTCCAATGTTAAAAAAAATATTACTTCAATTAAATAATTAATAAATTACAATACTACTAAAATTAAAAAGATATTACCTGTAAAAAATAACATATTACTGTCTAAATAAAAAGTTTTCTTTATGCTGAAGTGTAAAAATTGTAAATGATAACAGAACATTTACAAGATGCATTTTTGAAAAGAACTTGACTTCGTTTTTTTCTACCGTGTTCATGTGCCACCCTTTTTGGAGTCAGCAAATGTCGACGTCGGAATTTTTATTCCAACGACCCGGACGGCGAAAGCGGATTCGAAAGCTTATACATGTTCCCCACCCTAAATCTGATCGGGGTCCAAAGTCCTGACGTCTATTGAAGGCGTTGAGCGTTGGGTGCCAGTTCAGGTGTTTCCTCGTCATCTGGCCATGGTTCTAAAATAACGAGGTGCATGTATGAATGTGTGTGTGTGAATGTGTATGCGTTCCCGGGCCTTTCCTTTTTTCGAGAAGAGCCCTAGTTGCTCAGTTGGTAAGGCGTTCAGCTACTAATCAGAGGATTGGTGGTTCGAATCCGTGAAATAGACTTGACATAGAAAAGTAAAAAAGTAGTGATCTTGCGATCGGAGGGTTGCCAGCTTCGCTACAAAAATACTAGAAAGTCGTTCAGAATATCCAACAAATTATACTGTCGTGTATACGGGACTGGTGCACGATAAATCACCAAAGTCCCGACGTCTATTGAAGGCGTTGTGTGCCAGTTCAGGTGTTTCCTCGTCATCTGACCATGGTTCTAAAATAACGAGGTGCATGTGTGTGTGTATGAATGTGTGTGTGAATGTGTATGTGTTCCCGGGTCTTTCCTTCGAGATTGATCACGAACCGTCGCCAATAGCTCACTGTGCAGCTCTAGTGCGACGTTAATTAACAAACCAAACCTTTTTTCGAGATAGACCCCGAACCGTCGCCAATAGCCCACTGTGCAGCTCTAGTGCGACATTATTTAACCAAACCAAACAGAAGCTTATTTTTAATAAGAGAATGATCTTTCACAACTACTTTTAGTAATCATCATTGACAAATATATTAGAAACGTCACTTTCACGTTGGGAAAGTGACATTGTAAATGCATCATTCTTCCAATAAGAGTACCTTCCATGTGTAAATGGTGTTCTTTGTTTGGGCAAAAAGTTTGCACACAAAACATGACACATCCCCGTCACTCGGTAAAAAAAAGCCATGAGCTTTTTATTACTTCACCATTACGAGTTTTCCACTCACAAAAACTAGTTTGACACTTCTAAAAAATGTGTATTTTTGTTTGAGTGATTTATTTTCAAGCAGATCGTTGTCACAATTTTGAAGTGTTGAGTCAACCATTTGTTTTCCTTCTCAGTAATCTATGTTATTTTTGGTGTGTGGAGCGGCTGCAGACTGCGCCTAAATCCGACCCTGACTCGACTAGTCAACTGATTTTTCAATCTCCGGAACATATTGAAAACCTCTCCAAATTTCTTATTGTAACTTCGTGTAATCGTACGCAACCAAAGCGATCGCACACGAGACGAGGCATTCCTCCAACCGCAACAAAGGAACACGAAAGAAAACACGGAAATGTCTGCGGAGTGCTAATTATCCAGTCATCATCATCATCATTACTGTCTCATTCTGAATAGAGAGAGACCGATCGTCTTCGTTCCCACGCGTGTCTCCTCTTCGGATTTTATATCTCTTGTTTTAGAGTAGACCTTTAGGGCTGGTTGAAATAAAGTCATACTAGAGCTGCATACTGGGCTATGTCATTGGCGACGGTTCGGGGTTCGTCTTGAAAAACAAAGTCTCGTATTTTTTAATCATGGTCAGATGTCGAGGTCAACACCTGAGCTGGCACCCGACGCAGCCTCAATAAGCGTCTGAGCATTAGACCACGGTCAGATTAAACCAAGGGAACATGTACAGCCGGGGGGAAAAAACGAACCACCAATGACTATTTCGTTAGTTTTTATAGTAGAGCTAAACTTAATATACCATTTTGTAGGGAATAAAGTCTACTATACATTGATATACAAAAAATTTGTATAGGGGACTATCTTCATACTCGAATCCGCACCAACTCTAAAATTTTCAATAGCAACACCTACTTTTGATAGCGCAGAAATGTTCCCCGCCCTCAAAAAAAATCTAAATATAAATTTTCGTTAATTTCCTACATTTATATGCAGAGATATTAGACAATATGTATCAATCTTATTTGAGGGGCTACCTCCACATTGAACAAAGTATTAGTTGGACTTCGAAATGAAGTACACTGGTATAAAATGTTTTGGTGCTAGCCGTGGTTCTTCTTTTTCCGTGGTCATTCATTCCCCCACTCCCGTCTTTATATAAGAATTTAGATTTTTATGCCAACGCGATCACAGCGCTTTTAATTCACAAAACTAGTGGATTTCTGTTAAGTTCTACAGATTTTAAATTTGTGTATGACCCCTTAAATGATCATTTGATGTACATTTTAATATAGCCAAAAAACTACAAAGAGGAAAATCATTAAATTTTAGATATGCATATAAAACGTTTTTCTGAATCCATCACTATCAAAATATAGCATGGTTGATATTCATAAATTTTATGAATATTAATATCCAAATTTAAATAAAATAAAAAAAATATACATATAAGTAATGAAGTTAGTGTATTTTATTTGGGTCGTTTAGAAGTAACACAGATAAAAATATCAGCTTAATAAAATTATTATTTCGAAAGATATGATTAAAAGTTTAAGAAATTCATTTAACATTACGAGTTCTAAACTTTGGATATTCATAATTAAAACACTACTTAACCAAATGACTTGCAAATTGATATCCAACGATAAATTCTGTCGTAGATTCTAAATATTGAGTCAAAATTGGGTGGTGCTATTGGAAATTTTAAAGTTGGTGCGGATTAAAATATGAAGATAGTCAGTCCCCTATGCAAATTTTTGGTAATCAATGTGTAGTAAACTTTATTTCTTACCAAATGGTATATTAAGTTTAGCTCTACTATAAAAACTAACGAAATAATCATCGGTGGTTCGTTTTTTTTTTCCCCGGCTGCACAGCCGGGGGAAAAAAACGAACCCACTATTTATTGTAGAGTTAAACTTAATATACCATTTAGTAAGAAATAAAGTCTACTACACATTGATATTCCAAAAGTTTGCATAAGGGACTATCTTCATATTAAAATCCGCACCAACTTTAAAATTTCCAATAGCAACACCCAATTTTGACTCAATATTTAGAATGTACGACAAAAATTATCGTTGAATATTAATTTGCAAGTCATTTGATCAAGTAGTTTGTTAATTATGAATTTCGAAAGTTTAGAACTTGTAATGTTGTTAAATGAATTTCTTAAACTTTTAATCATATATTTCGAAATAACAATTTTATTAAGCTTATATTTTTATCTGTGTTACTTCTAAATGACCCAAATAAAATACACTAACTTTCATTACTTATATATATATTTTTTAATTATATTTAAATTAGGATATTAATATTCATAAAATTTATGAATAGCAACCATGCTCTATTTTGATAGTAATGGATTCAAAAAAACTTTTTATGCATATCTGAAATTTCGTGATTTTTCTCTTTGTAGTTTTTTTTTGCTATAATAAAATTTGCATCAAATGATCATTTCAGGACTCATACAAAAATTTAAAATCAACAGTACTTAAAAGAAATCATCGCAATTTTGCAGAAAGCCCTGTGATCGCGTTGTCATAAATTTAAAATCTTATATACCGGCGAGGGTTACACGGGAGTGGTGCACGTTAAATATGACCCAAGCCCAATGTTCTGTCGCCTATTGATATTGCGTCGGGTGCCAGCTCCGGTGTTGTCCCCGTCATTTGACGATGTTTCAAAAAATACGAAGCATCGTTCCCGGGTCTTTCCTAAGATATAGACCCCGAACCGTCGTCAATAGCCCACTGTGCAGCTCTAGTGCGACGTTAATTAAACCAAGCAAACAATGAATCAGCCGAGAAAACAATGAGCTAGTTTTAAATTTTTTAAATGTAAAGTGGCACTTGCTTCCGCTCGTCAAGGCTAATTTGCTTTACTTTGCTATTACTTGAATATATTGGCTATTTTAAGGTTTGTAAGGTTTTGGACCACAACACCGTATGTGGCTTTATTTAAAAACTGATTTTTTTTCCGCACAAATGTTGCGCACTTTGAAGTGCTGTAAACATAGTTAAAAATCTTGATTATTTCTTTATTAAATACAAATGTGGATGTTTTTGTCTTTTAAATGAGTTTTAAAAGTATTAAAATACTTTTTTGACACTCTGTATAACCTAAAGCCGGCGCCACATATGCGGTATTCGCCGAATCCCAAGCAACGAAACCTTCGATATTCGCCTAAAGACGCATATGTGGATGGGTCGCTCGGTATTCGGCAAGTGCCGCGTCGCTCGCGTTTCGACGATTTTCAGCACCACACTACAAAGTGCTCGCCTTATCACGAGCAACTTCGCTCGGGTTAAAGCGAGCAAATTGAATAATTGTGTTTCCCACTTGTTTCGGGAAAATGGAACACATCTCGAAGCGAGCTCAATGGTGATTGGCTATCGATATTTTATTCTATATTTTGATAGCCAATTACCATTTACTATCAATATAGTACTATTTTCTTTTTTTATTTAAAGAGGGAATATTGTTCTTTTCGTATCAATTTGACTTTAAAATATATCGTGGTGTTTGTTGTGCTATTATTTTAGAATTTTTATTTAGTTTATTCATTTATTTTTATGAAGTTGTCTGTTTCACTTAAATATTTGTGTTTCACTTAAATATTTGTGTTCCATTTACTTATTTCATTTATTTATCAATAAAATTATTTCATTTATCAATCAATTAAATTATTTCATTTTATTACTTATTTATATATTTGAAGCATTTAACTATTTTTATGCAGATGCGAAAAAATGAAGATATTATTTTAACATTTCTATTCGAATTTTCAATGTGTTTAAACGATTTGAAGTCTCACGACCTAAATAAAATGGAGTTTTGTCATGAAACGTCTTTAAAACCATCTATAAAGGTTGTGTGTAGGGACATAGTAGTCATGATAGAAACACCATTTTACGCTTTTAGGATAACCGATTCCGACACTATAACTTTCTAAATATAGCACGTTTGACATAAATTTGGTCCAGCCGATGATCTAAAGTTTCATATTTAAAAAACTTTTGGTGTTTTGAGCTTTTTTTTATCGTATATTTACTTGTTTAGTTCGTCTACTTAAAACAATTCCTTCGTTTATTAAGTTGTGAATTTTACTAAATTATTTGTTCAGATTACTTTTTTATTTATTAATTAATTTCATTTATTTGTTTTTTCATTTAGATTTCTTGCATTTAACTGTTTTGATGAAGACACAAAAATATGAAAATATTTAAATAGTATTTTAAAACCTCGAAATGAAATGTCATTGATTTAAACGTTTTGAAGAATCTTGAGTTGAAAAATAAAATGTGGTTTTGATGTGAAACAGTTTTAAAACCAGCTATTCTTTTAGGTGATACATTCTGATACTGTAACATAGTAAAATGAAGCACGATTGTTATAAAAGGAAATTTGGCGAGGATTCGTGTAAAATCTTGAACTAAAGCAAAGCACGTACGGAGAGCG
Organism: Troglohyphantes excavatus; assembly: GCA_963932185.1. Classification (NCBI taxonomy): domain Eukaryota; kingdom Metazoa; phylum Arthropoda; class Arachnida; order Araneae; family Linyphiidae; genus Troglohyphantes; species Troglohyphantes excavatus. The sequence goes on along the minus strand of OZ010671.1, from coordinate 73,004,585 downwards.
GACGTGGAACATACGAGGAATCAGGCGTAGCAGTTTGCATATCTTCCTCTGTTAGCGAGGTTTCCGTTGATAAACGAACCTTATTTAGATATTAGTTATCGGATTACTTAATATGTCAATTTTAAATCTTTATATAAGATATGTTTGGTTGAATTGACGTCGCACTAAAGTTACAGAATAAACTACGAACGACGGTTCGGGTTTTATCCCCATAGAAAAATTCGGGAACACTGTTTTTTTCATTGTGAGCCGTGGTCAAATGACTTCGACAACACCTGAGCTGGCACCCTACTGGTTAATTTTTATACAAAAAATTTCAAACGTTCAAAAAAATATAAGTTTTCAACACCATTGACATTGAAGCAACAATGCCAAGTATTTTACTTTTATTGTTGCTGAATACATCATTTTTATCGACATGATATTACAAGGCTATATTCGTAAAGGCTTTTTTAATCCTTAAATAAATTTTAGGAATTTTAATATAACAATTTTTTTTTCTTACAAAAACATCACTTTAAATATCAATAGCATGTAAAGTCATGAACGTAAAAATTAAAAAAAAGTACTAGGTTTAGGTATTTCGAAAACTACTCAAAATAATTGAATAAATCTAGATTTTGATAAAGTTTATTTTACACAGTGCACAGAGAGTGATATGTGGTGGCTACGCTAACAAACACAAAAATCGCGCAGCTTTTACTACGAGTAACGCCGGGCCATATTGTTAAAATACCAATAAAACAGTAATTAACGATAGAAATTTTTCCGAAAATGGATAAACAAAAGCAAAGTGTCAATCTTTATACATTTAATCTCGACATCAAATTTTGAATAGTATTCACTGTCGAATATTAATATAATTTTTTTTAATGAACTCTATGTTGACCTGGTGTCGATATTATATCTTGTAAACAAATAATCGTTAGTACATTGGCTAAGAAAAAAAGCAAACGATAATTTCAATATGTTAAAAGATACGGAATAAAAACCAGATCCCCAAGACAACGTCAACGTGCATAAAGTCCATTATTTATACTTAGTTAAAAAATGGATTGACACTAAAGAAATTTTTATATGTAGCATGCAAATTCAATTGTCAAAATGCGAAATATTCGGTGAACATTTTTGCCAGAACACTTAAAGTTTTTCGAACTGATTATTGTTTGTATTTTATTATCGTTATCGCTAAAGCAAATATATTGAGAGGGAAAATATATATTCCAGAACTGAAAATTAAATCATTTTTAAGTGTACCAACAAAATTAGGATACACTGTTTTTTGTAATTTTTCAATATTCTATGCTACAAAATTTCAACGGTTTCAAGGAATCTCCATGTGCATGGCATTCTGGAATCTATGAAAATAATAATAAAATATTGCACTCGCAAATGGCTATGAGCAAAATAAAAATGTAAAAAAAAAAAAAAAAAAAACTGATTTCCAATTTTAAAAAAATGTCATTGTAATTATCACAAATTAAAAATATGTTTTTAAAGAACATAAAAGTATTAAAATATATTTATATTGTACAAATCTGTTAATAAAATAGAATATTTTTCCATCATAAAAATATTGTAGTATACTATTTTTATCAAAATTTATATTTATATTTTTATTAAATCCGGCCATGCTTTCTACTGCGAATAAATGTTCTAAAATCGGCAAGTATACTCGCAAGAAGCCGAGTTGCTCAGGTTTTTGTAATCCGAGCAAGTAATAGTAAATCGCTCGGGTTATGGCGAGTCGCTCGGGTTAAGGCAACACCACCGTAACTGACTCAAGGCCTGCGCACGATGCCGATCAGAAAGCTATGAGTCATCAGATGAAGACCCAGCGCCATTCGATTCGCCGCTGAATCTGTTCGTTACAAATGTAAACAAGGTTGTTTTCGAATCGCGAGAAGTTCATTTTATATATATATATATTTGAATTATTTTGCAGTTTTAGGAACGTCAGTTACATAAAATGCCTTCTCGGTGCTGCGTTCCCAATTGCAAAGGGAATTATGACAGCGTTTTAGAACGTGTGAGTATTTTTAAATTTCCTGATAATGTCGAGACGCGAAAAAAGTGGATAAGAGCTATACCTAGAAAGGATTTCACACCTTCCAAGTCTTCTAGGGTAAGTTGTATTTTTGTAATTACTTATAAATAACAAAGAATTAAAAATGGTTCTTGAAATTTGAATCTATTTCATGCATATTTACTTCAATATAGTGTGAAAAGTTCGTCATTATTTTCATGCATTACTAATCTAGGAATCATTCCACATAAAATATTGGAATTATTTATTTTTTGCAGCAATAAGTTTGGGAGATAAGGTAATATTTAATAATGCTCTTATTGGTACAGAAATGTATGGTTTATATTTGGTATCGGTATAGATTCAATAAACAGAAGTGAGTTTAAGCTTTTTATAAACATATTTTTTCGAAAATCTTTCTTCGGGTCTATCAAATTTAGAGCAAAATAAAAACTTCAATTCTATAATTCTTAATTGCATGTTTAGAATAGGCCCTGGTCATTAAAGAACAGTCTCCATTGATATACAGAACAATTTATTGTAAATGAGATAGAATTGCAACAACCTCTATATTGAAAATTCATTGAAGCTGACGTGCGGGTTAAATTTATTGCCCAGTTTCATTTAAAAAAAGGTTCCATGTTCATTAAACTCAAATATTTCATCCGAAGGTGAATATAAACAAATATTTGATCTGGAAAATTGGCCCATTAATTTTTTTTTGTTAAAAGAATACCAAGAAATAGTCGACAAGGGCATCACAATTTTGAAAACTGCATCATTAAAAGTCCTAAATATGTATTTTATTTCTATTATATTTTCTTATTAGTAACAAGTTTTAATTTAATTTTTTAAAGGTTTGTGAAGTACACTTCAAAGTAGACGATATTGAAAAAGAGACCTGGATTTATGACAGCAAGACTGGCGAGAAAATTACTGCATCTCTACGTTATCCTCGTTTGAAGAAGGATGCAGTGCCTTCTTTGTTTCCTGGATGTCCAACGTATTTGTCAGTAGCAGAACTAGACAGAGAATCACCAGACGAAAAGAAAATTCGGATGGAGAATGAGCAATTGCAGCAAGCAATTAAACTTAGTAAAGAAGCCAAAGAGACTGATGACCAAAAGACCAAATTCTCATCTTATCATGAGTTTCAAGACTGCTTGAAAAACTTTCAAGTCCCTGATAATTGGACTGTAATAGAACAACCCCACAAAATCATCTTTGCTCACCTTCACAATTGTGATGCGCCTGTGATTGATGTCTCGGTTGTTGTTCTCGAAACTCTGGAGCTGAAAGTCTTTTTGGAAACTGAGCAACTGAGCACATGGAACAACATCAACTTTCCAAACAGTATAAACTGTTTAAAAGAATTGTCTTCGATTTTAGAAAACCTGCAGACAAATACAACCAACCATATCACACAAAACTTGCTTCCACTGCTAGAAAACATCCTCGATAGGTTGGATTCATCTTTTACTATAACATTTATCAAGGAGCAAGTGCAGTTGCTTCAAAAGAAAATAGCACAACGCAGATATTCACCCGAGTTGATGATATTTTCAGCGTTGCTTCATTCAATTTCTCCTCATGCATATAAGTTCTTGAGGAATTCTAGAAATATTATTGTTCCTCATCCTACAACTCTGAGGAGAATTTCTTCAAATATGTTGACAAATCCATCTTTGGAACAATTTGATTCAGGTTTTTTGAAATACACGGAGGAAAAGAGCAAGCTATTGAAAGAAGATGACAAAACCGTAATTGTAATGATGGATGAAATTCACCTCAAACCATACATTGACTACAAAGGCGGAAATGTAGTAGGCACTGCATTTGACAATGCGCAAGCTGCCACAAGTGCACATGCATTTATGATCAGGAGCATGATGTCCACCTATAAAGATGTTGTTCATATTTTACCTGTGTTCACAATAACTGGCGAAATTCTGCATACATTGCTGAAAAAAATTATCATCGGGCTAGAGAAAATTGGATTTACCGTTTTAGCCGTAGTAAGCGACAACAATTCGATAAATAGAAGAGCAATGTCCTTATTTTCAAGCCCACCATCTTTGTGTATCAAATATCCACATCCTGTTGATCCAGAGAGGCCGCTCTATTTTGTTGTGGACGCTGTACACATTTTAAAATGTGTCAGGAACAACTGGCTAAACCAGGGTAATCCTGAAAAATGTATGTTTTTCCCGAAGTTTGAGCATGTGGACACGGTCGCTGTTGTAAATACATTAGACACAGCATCATTTTCGACTGCGAAAATTGCATGAGTTGGAGCATGTTGCCATAGTTAAATTTGGTTATGGTTTAACATATAAAGCCTTAAATCCATCCAACTTAGAGCGACAAAATGTCAAATTAGCATTGCAGGTTTTTAATGAATTTGTCATAAAAGCACTGTTAGAGTTGGGTAATAAGCATGCTTTAGACCATTTTAAATCTACTGCTTCTTATATTGAGGCTATTCTGCAATGGTGGTGGATTGTAAATGTGAAGACTCCAGATAAGGGACGTCGTTTGAATAATATATATATGCACCCCTTAACAATAGCTGAAAATGATGCAAGACTTATATTTTTGAGAAAATTTATTTCTTGGTTAGACATTTGGAAGCAATCCAAGTGTTCCAAGGTTTGCAATTCCCAAATGCCGATGTAATTAGGATTGTTAGCTTGGGCTATATAGTTGCTCAAAAACTTCTATCAACTGAAAATGAAAATAAATTTTTAAAGATGTCCCAACAAAGGATTTATATGACAGAACTAATTATGCGCAAGAATACAAATTTTGAAATTTTTAATGATGTTGATGTGTGTGCTGCGGGACATATAGCTGAATATATAGTCAGAAAAATTGCATGGGTGACAACAAATATCCTTTTGAAAAATTATTGTAACGTTAAGAATGATATTAGAAAAACTAGTAAAACTGCTTCTAAAAAGCGTAAACTGGAAACTCTAAAAAAGTAAATAGTTATTTTATTTATAGGCAGCTGGAAATGTACCCAAATCCATCCTTTACAATTTATCTGTTCCTCATCGTGTATCTACCTGCATATTTCCTCATTGAAGACGAACTGTCCACCTGTACATTATTTACTTGCTGTTCAACGTGTCATCCTTTACAATTTATCTGTTCCCCATCGTGTATCCACCTGCATATTTCCGCATGGAAGACGAACTGTCCACCTGTACATTATTTACTTGCTCTTCAACGTGCCATCCTTTACAATTTATCTGTTCCTCATCGTGTATCTACCTGCATATTTCCTCATGGAAGCCGAACTGTCCACCTGTACATTATTTACTTGCTGTTCAACGTGCCATCCTTTACAATTTATCTGTTCCTCATCGTGTATCTACCTGCATATTTCCTCATGGAAGACGAACTGTCCACCTGTACATTATTTACTTGCTCTTCAACGTGCCATCCTTTACAATTTATCTGTTCCTCATCGTGTATCTACCTGCATATTTCCTCATTGAAGACGAACTGTCCACCTGTACATTATTTACTTGCTGTTCAACGTGTCATCCTGTACAATTTATCTGTTCCCCATCGTGTATCCACCTGCATATTTCCGCATGGAAGACGAACTGTCCACCTGTACATTATTTACTTGCTCTTCAACGTGCCATCCTTTACAATTTATCTGTTCCTCATCGTGTATCTACCTGCATATTTCCTCATGGAAGCCGAACTGTCCACCTGTACATTATTTACTTGCTCTTCAACGTGCCATCCTTTACAATTTATCTGTTCCCCATCGTGTATCCACCTGCATATTTCCGCATGGAAGACGAACTGTCCACCTGTACATTATTTACTTGCTCTTCAACGTGCCATCCTTTACAATTTATCTGTTCCTCATCGTGTATCTACCTGCATATTTCCTCATGGAAGCCGAACTGTCCACCTGTACATTATTTACTTGCTGTTCAACGTGCCATCCTTTACAATTTATCTGTTCCTCATCGTGTATCTACCTGCATATTTCCTCATGGAAGCCGAACTGTCCACCTGTACATTATTTACTTGCTGTTCAACGTGTCATCCTGTACAATTTATCTGTTCCCCATCGTGTATCCACCTGCATATTTCCGCATGGAAGACGAACTGTCTACCTGTACATTTTTTACTTGCTGTTCAATGTGTCATCTTATTAGATCTTGTAAAAGTATTTTTCTTTTATTTGCATTTCATATGGCTCTCTACCAACTTTACACATACAGAAAAAGGCTTGAGTTAGAATTTATTTTGCTCTTGTCTCGGGTTGGCCTGTTATAGCACTTAACTACAGGAACCGACCCGCCTTATCAAATATTAGAATCAGTACACTCACATGCACCTTTTTTGCCATATTCGTGATTAATTGCATATGTTTTCTTTTTTTATATTGATTAATTGCATATTTTTTATGTTTTCAGTCTTAATGTGGTCATTTTTAAGCAGTTGATTGACTTCACGACAAATACGTCATTTTGACCTCAGTGCCAAGCCATAACGATCAATTTTATTGATTTCTTTAAAAAGTGTGAAAGGTTAACAAATTATTTTGATATCTTTAATTTTTTATTAATTAATTAATAAAATATAATTAAAAATTAGGGCAAGATCATCCAGTTCATTCAATTCTCCCAAAAAGTGACTTGTTTATAATTTAAGTAAACAGCCCATTCAGCCACTTATTTCATATGATTTATATTGTACCAAGAAAACTTTTATAAAATGTATAAATTTATAAAAAAAAATGCATTTGCACATGTGTTTTGAAGGTAACTAAAAGCAAGCAAATGTAAAGTTCACAATAAAAGTTTGAATTGAGTAATAAAACTCAAGTAAAATTATTTAAATAAATAAAAAATGTATATAAAAGATACAATTTATTCAATTCTACCAAAAAGTGACTTGTTTATTATAATTTAAGTAAAAAGCCCCTTCAGATAATTTTAATTGATATTGTACCAAGTAAACTTTTATAAAATGTATAAATTTATAAAGTATTTTTCATTTGCACATGTTTTTGAAAGCTCATTTTTAATTAAAAGCAGGCGAATGTAAAGTTCACAATAAAAGTTTGAATTGAGCAATAAAATGTTCGTAAAATTATTTAAATAAATAAGAAATTAATGCAAAAAAATCCAGTTTATTCATTCTACCAAAAAGAGACTTGTTTATTATATTTTAAGTAAACAGCCCATTCAGACACTTATCTCAGATAATTTTATTGATATTATACCAAGTAAACTTCTATAAAATGTATAAATTTATTTTAAAAAAGTATTCTTTACTTGCACATGTCTTTTGAAGGTTCATTTTGAACTAGCAAGCGAATATAAAGTTCATAACAAAAGTTTGAACTGAGAAATAAAAATTGTTTTTTATTTACTTAAATTAGTGAACTTATGTAATAAAAAATATCTTTTTTTTATATTATTTTGACCAAAAAGAGGACATGTTTATGAGCTAATAAACAGTCCATTCACTCAAGAATTAAATTGATTTGCATTGTTACTCAGTTCATGAATATTGATAAAACAAATGAAATAAATAATTTTGGTTTATTAAATAGGTACTGAATTCTAAAAATAGACATTGACCTTTCACCGTTATACACTACGCGAAATGTGCAAGAAAGTAAAATATGCTCGAACTTTGAAAAACGTCCGAAAATTATTTCGCTAAGTGCCATTCGCTTCTTCTTCGATACCGGTCTGCTTGCGATGACTCATCCGAAGCGCGCTCAGGCAACACCACCGTAACTGACTCAAGGCCTGAGCGCGCTTCGGATGAGTCATCGCAAGCAGACCGGTATCGAAGAAGAAGCGAATGGCACTTAGCGAAATAATTTTCGGACGTTTTTCAAAGTTCGAGCATATTTTACTTTCTTGCACATTTCGCGTAGTGTATAACGGTGAAAGGTCAATGTCTATTTTTAGAATTCAGTACCTATTTAATAAACCAAAATTATTTATTTCATTTGTTTTATCAATATTCATGAACTGAGTAACAATGCAAATCAATTTAATTCTTGAGTGAATGGACTGTTTATTAGCTCATAAACATGTCCTCTTTTTGGTCAAAATAATATAAAAAAAAGATATTTTTTATTACATAAGTTCACTAATTTAAGTAAATAAAAAACAATTTTTATTTCTCAGTTCAAACTTTTGTTATGAACTTTATATTCGCTTGCTAGTTCAAAATGAACCTTCAAAAGACATGTGCAAGTAAAGAATACTTTTTTAAAATAAATTTATACATTTTATAGAAGTTTACTTGGTATAATATCAATAAAATTATCTGAGATAAGTGTCTGAATGGGCTGTTTACTTAAAATATAATAAACAAGTCTCTTTTTGGTAGAATGAATAAACTGGATTTTTTTGCATTAATTTCTTATTTATTTAAATAATTTTACGAACATTTTATTGCTCAATTCAAACTTTTATTGTGAACTTTACATTCGCCTGCTTTTAATTAAAAATGAGCTTTCAAAAACATGTGCAAATGAAAAATACTTTATAAATTTATACATTTTATAAAAGTTTACTTGGTACAATATCAATTAAAATTATCTGAAGGGGCTTTTTACTTAAATTATAATAAACAAGTCACTTTTTGGTAGAATTGAATAAATTGTATCTTTTATATACATTTTTTATTTATTTAAATAATTTTACTTGAGTTTTATTACTCAATTCAAACTTTTATTGTGAACTTTACATTTGCTTGCTTTTAGTTACCTTCAAAACACATGTGCAAATGCATTTTTTTTTATAAATTTATACATTTTATAAAAGTTTTCTTGGTACAATATAAATCATATGAAATAAGTGGCTGAATGGGCTGTTTACTTAAATTATAAACAAGTCACTTTTTGGGAGAATTGAATGAACTGGATGATCTTGCCCTAATTTTTAATTATATTTTATTAATTAATTAATAAAAAATTAAAGATATCAAAATAATTTGTTAACCTTTCACACTTTTTAAAGAAATCAATAAAATTGATCGTTATGGCTTGGCACTGAGGTCAAAATGACGTATTTGTCGTGAAGTCAATCAACTGCTTAAAAATGACCACATTAAGACTGAAAACATAAAAAATATGCAATTAATCAATATAAAAAAAGAAAACATATGCAATTAATCACGAATATGGCAAAAAAGGTGCATGTGAGTGTACTGATTCTAATATTTGATAAGGCGGGTCGGTTCCTGTAGTTAAGTGCTATAACAGGCCAACCCGAGACAAGAGCAAAATAAATTCTAACTCAAGCCTTTTTCTGTATGTGTAAAGTTGGTAGAGAGCCATATGAAATGCAAATAAAAGAAAAATACTTTTACAAGATCTAATAAGATGACACATTGAACAGCAAGTAAAAAATGTACAGGTAGACAGTTCGTCTTCCATGCGGAAATATGCAGGTGGATACACGATGGGGAACAGATAAATTGTACAGGATGACACGTTGAACAGCAAGTAAATAATGTACAGGTGGACAGTTCGGCTTCCATGAGGAAATATGCAGGTAGATACACGATGAGGAACAGATAAATTGTAAAGGATGGCACGTTGAACAGCAAGTAAATAATGTACAGGTGGACAGTTCGGCTTCCATGAGGAAATATGCAGGTAGATACACGATGAGGAACAGATAAATTGTAAAGGATGGCACGTTGAAGAGCAAGTAAATAATGTACAGGTGGACAGTTCGTCTTCCATGCGGAAATATGCAGGTGGATACACGATGGGGAACAGATAAATTGTAAAGGATGGCACGTTGAAGAGCAAGTAAATAATGTACAGGTGGACAGTTCGGCTTCCATGAGGAAATATGCAGGTAGATACACGATGAGGAACAGATAAATTGTAAAGGATGGCACGTTGAAGAGCAAGTAAATAATGTACAGGTGGACAGTTCGTCTTCCATGCGGAAATATGCAGGTGGATACACGATGGGGAACAGATAAATTGTACAGGATGACACGTTGAACAGCAAGTAAATAATGTACAGGTGGACAGTTCGTCTTCAATGAGGAAATATGCAGGTAGATACACGATGAGGAACAGATAAATTGTAAAGGATGGCACGTTGAAGAGCAAGTAAATAATGTACAGGTGGACAGTTCGTCTTCCATGAGGAAATATGCAGGTAGATACACGATGAGGAACAGATAAATTGTAAAGGATGGCACGTTGAACAGCAAGTAAATAATGTACAGGTGGACAGTTCGGCTTCCATGAGGAAATATGCAGGTAGATACACGATGAGGAACAGATAAATTGTAAAGGATGGCACGTTGAAGAGCAAGTAAATAATGTACAGGTGGACAGTTCGTCTTCCATGCGGAAATATGCAGGTGGATACACGATGGGGAACAGATAAATTGTAAAGGATGACACGTTGAACAGCAAGTAAATAATGTACAGGTGGACAGTTCGTCTTCAATGAGGAAATATGCAGGTAGATACACGATGAGGAACAGATAAATTGTAAAGGATGGATTTGGGTACATTTCCAGCTGCCTATAAATAAAATAACTATTTACTTTTTTAGAGTTTCCAGTTTACGCTTTTTAGAAGCAGTTTTACTAGTTTTTCTAATATCATTCTTAACGTTACAATAATTTTTCAAAAGGATATTTGTTGTCACCCATGCAATTTTTCTGACTATATATTCAGCTATATGTCCCGCAGCACACACATCAACATCATTAAAAATTTCAAAATTTGTATTCTTGCGCATAATTAGTTCTGTCATATAAATCCTTTGTTGGGACATCTTTAAAAATTTATTTTCATTTTCAGTTGATAGAAGTTTTTGAGCAACTATATAGCCCAAGCTAACAATCCTAATTACATCGGCATTTGGGAATTGCAAACCTTGGAACACTTGGATTGCTTCCAAATGTCTAACCAAGAAATAAATTTTCTCAAAAATATAAGTCTTGCATCATTTTCAGCTATTGTTAAGGGGTGCATATATATATTATTCAAACGACGTCCCTTATCTGGAGTCTTCACATTTACAATCCACCACCATTGCAGAATAGCCTCAATATAAGAAGCAGTAGATTTAAAATGGTCTAAAGCATGCTTATTACCCAACTCTAACAGTGCTTTTATGACAAATTCATTAAAAACCTGCAATGCTAATTTGACATTTTGTCGCTCTAAGTTGGATGGATTTAAGGCTTTATATGTTAAACCATAACCAAATTTAACTATGGCAACATGCTCCAACTCATGCAATTTTCGCAGTCGAAAATGATGCTGTGTCTAATGTATTTACAACAGCGACCGTGTCCACATGCTCAAACTTCGGGAAAAACATACATTTTTCAGGATTACCCTGGTTTAGCCAGTTGTTCCTGACACATTTTAAAATGTGTACAGCGTCCACAACAAAATAGAGCGGCCTCTCTGGATCAACAGGATGTGGATATTTGATACACAAAGATGGTGGGCTTGAAAATAAGGACATTGCTCTTCTATTTATCGAATTGTTGTCGCTTACTACGGCTAAAACGGTAAATCCAATTTTCTCTAGCCCGATGATAATTTTTTTCAGCAATGTATGCAGAATTTCGCCAGTTATTGTGAACACAGGTAAAATATGAACAACATCTTTATAGGTGGACATCATGCTCCTGATCATAAATGCATGTGCACTTGTGGCAGCTTGCGCATTGTCAAATGCAGTGCCTACTACATTTCCGCCTTTGTAGTCAATGTATGGTTTGAGGTGAATTTCATCCATCATTACAATTACGGTTTTGTCATCTTCTTTCAATAGCTTGCTCTTTTCCTCCGTGTATTTCAAAAAACCTGAATCAAATTGTTCCAAAGATGGATTTGTCAACATATTTGAAGAAATTCTCCTCAGAGTTGTAGGATGAGGAACAATAATATTTCTAGAATTCCTCAAGAACTTATATGCATGAGGAGAAATTGAATGAAGCAACGCTGAAAATATCATCAACTCGGGTGAATATCTGCGTTGTGCTATTTTCTTTTGAAGCAACTGCACTTGCTCCTTGATAAATGTTATAGTAAAAGATGAATCCAACCTATCGAGGATGTTTTCTAGCAGTGGAAGCAAGTTTTGTGTGATATGGTTGGTTGTATTTGTCTGCAGGTTTTCTAAAATCGAAGACAATTCTTTTAAACAGTTTATACTGTTTGGAAAGTTGATGTTGTTCCATGTGCTCAGTTGCTCAGTTTCCAAAAAGACTTTCAGCTCCAGAGTTTCGAGAACAACAACCGAGACATCAATCACAGGCGCATCACAATTGTGAAGGTGAGCAAAGATGATTTTGTGGGGTTGTTCTATTACAGTCCAATTATCAGGGACTTGAAAGTTTTTCAAGCAGTCTTGAAACTCATGATAAGATGAGAATTTGGTCTTTTGGTCATCAGTCTCTTTGGCTTCTTTACTAAGTTTAATTGCTTGCTGCAATTGCTCATTCTCCATCCGAATTTTCTTTTCGTCTGGTGATTCTCTGTCTAGTTCTGCTACTGACAAATACGTTGGACATCCAGGAAACAAAGAAGGCACTGCATCCTTCTTCAAACGAGGATAACGTAGAGATGCAGTAATTTTCTCGCCAGTCTTGCTGTCATAAATCCAGGTCTCTTTTTCAATATCGTCTACTTTGAAGTGTACTTCACAAACCTTTAAAAAATTAAATTAAAACTTGTTACTAATAAGAAAATATAATAGAAATAAAATACATATTTAGGACTTTTAATGATGCAGTTTTCAAAATTGTGATGCCCTTGTCGACTATTTCTTGGTATTCTTTTAACAAAAAAAAATTAATGGGCCAATTTTCCAGATCAAATATTTGTTTATATTCACCTTCGGATGAAATATTTGAGTTTAATGAACATGGAACCTTTTTTTAAATGAAACTGGGCAATAAATTTAACCCGCACGTCAGCTTCAATGAATTTTCAATATAGAGGTTGTTGCAATTCTATCTCATTTACAATAAATTGTTCTGTATATCAATGGAGACTGTTCTTTAATGACCAGGGCCTATTCTAAACATGCAATTAAGAATTATAGAATTGAAGTTTTTATTTTGCTCTAAATTTGATAGACCCGAAGAAAGATTTTCGAAAAAATATGTTTATAAAAAGCTTAAACTCACTTCTGTTTATTGAATCTATACCGATACCAAATATAAACCATACATTTCTGTACCAATAAGAGCATTATTAAATATTACCTTATCTCCCAAACTTATTGCTGCAAAAAATAAATAATTCCAATATTTTATGTGGAATGATTCCTAGATTAGTAATGCATGAAAATAATGACGAACTTTTCACACTATATTGAAGTAAATATGCATGAAATAGATTCAAATTTCAAGAACCATTTTTAATTCTTTGTTATTTATAAGTAATTACAAAAATACAACTTACCCTAGAAGACTTGGAAGGTGTGAAATCCTTTCTAGGTATAGCTCTTATCCACTTTTTTCGCGTCTCGACATTATCAGGAAATTTAAAAATACTCACACGTTCTAAAACGCTGTCATAATTCCCTTTGCAATTGGGAACGCAGCACCGAGAAGGCATTTTATGTAACTGACGTTCCTAAAACTGCAAAATAATTCAAATATATATATATATAAAATGAACTTCTCGCGATTCGAAAACAACCTTGTTTACATTTGTAACGAACAGATTCAGCGGCGAATCGAATGGCGCTGGGTCTTCATCTGATGACTCATAGCTTTCTGATCGGCATCGTGCGCAGGCCTTGAGTCAGTTACGGTGGTGTTGGCTCAGGCCTTGAGTCAGTTACGGTGGTGTTGGTTAAGGCGAGTCGCTCGGTATTCGGCGAATACCGCATATGTGGCGCCGGCTTAAGACAAGCACGATATTATGGGAAAAAATAAGTAATTAACCTTCATTCAAACGGAGTGTGTAAATATAACATTTACAATATTTCATTTAAATTTAGAATTGAACTTGAATTGATCTAGAATTGAAATTTAGAATTAGAACCCCAATTAAAATATTTTTTTTTAATTATTCCATCTGATTTTTTAAATTAAAGTAACTCATTGGTCTATGAAGTTTAAACTTAGAATAAATAATTTTTTCAAGATAGATCGCATCGGGAGCAGGCCTGAAGCTAGAGTTTTTTTTCCAGGGGGGGAAAACATCATTTTCCGGGAGGGGGGAGGGGGGGGGGGGGTATATGCAAAAACATCATTTTTTTTTCTTAGGTTGTTATGAAACAATGTGTAAAATAACCGAAATAATCAGTTTTGAAAAGCGTTTCCTTTATCCTAATAAATATATCACTATAGCATGCACATACAATAATTATCGCATGAATCCCCCCTCTCATAGTAAGAAACAGCCGTTTGTGTGAAATATATTAGCGAAACTTTTATGGCTAAACAATCAAAAATTTGACCGGTCTGCTCATGAACGGCAGCGTTATCAACGGCTTGTTTAAAAAAGAACAGTTAAAATGAATTATTTGAAACACATTTTTTAAAGGTTGATATTTATGAGATGAAAGTAGGATTCGTCCATGAAATTCTCTTTCGTTTAGTACCTCATGTGTTAAGATCCGTTGTGTCAAAAAGGCGTAAAGGGATCTTTATAATAGAAATAATATAGGTCATACGAAATAAATTTAAAATTACGAAAATATCAAAGTTAAAATAGGCTAATCATTCTGTAATTGACTATTCATTATTATAGAAAAACAGAAAGATTTCTAGAGTGAAAATATAAATTGACATCATAAAAAGATGTTTCCTAAAACAAACCAATTAACCTATAATAGCCTGTAATATTAAAATATGTTACTAGTAATTTCTAAAACGTTACATTTTTCAGTTAACACCAAAGTAAATATAAAACTTTAACTTTCAACTAAATACACTTATGTAATTTTTCGGGGAGCTACATTGTCTTCAATTGTTCATAAAGGGATGCAATTCGTTTAATCTCAATGTTTGGTTACAATATGTGTGAATTTTAAATCTACCTTAAAAAGTTGCTGTGTTAGCGTCATCCAATATTAGGCAATGAGCTTTTGGGGTAGAGAATAATTCCTCGTATTTAAGTCAAAGGAATTCTTGAGGGGTGAAGCTGGGCTTTCATTTGGGGTCTGACTTCAGAAAAACCAGATCCAATAAATGCACGGGCTACATTTTCTTCTTGATATGGAGTGTCAGGAAAAATAACAAAATTAAAAAAGCAAGTAAAAAACATCAATTCCATTAAATATAATTGAAATCCGAAAATTAATAGAAATGTAATTTTGCTTTTTCATGCTTTTCTAGTAGGTTCATGCAATTAGAATTCCATTGAACTAGTGGACACATTTTCCGGTCCCCATTAAAGACATATTGATGCATATATTTGACATGTACTTATTTTAAGAAAATATAGTATAATTATATAACAATTGATAATTTAAAAAGTCCCTAGTGGTTTTTTAAAACTGTCATTCATTTGTGAAAGCCTACGAGGATTTTTAGGTATGTGCTTAACATGTCTAATTTTAAATGTAACATGAATTCAAAGTAATATTTGGAGCAGGATTAAAAGGATTTGGCGCAGGATGGGCAGCTCTAGTGCGACGTCAATTAAGCAAACCAAACCTCCCCCGCATCCTACCTACCTGTGAAATAATCCTAGATTCGGTGACCACATCCGACGATACCTTCTGAACGAAATCCTTTATTCCGAATGGAGAATGGCCTCGCCACATGTGCCGGCGAAGTGCGAATGGAAAAGGACGACTCATCTCCCCCCCCCCCCCCCCCCCCCCCCCATCCGACTTGCAGGGTTGCCACCTCCTCCGCGAAAAGAAAGGATCGCCAATCTGCGCTTTTCCGTCTGCGCGCACATGAACAACGACTGCAACTTTTTAATCAACTGACCACAATGAGCAATTTTAGGGGGGGGGGGGGGGGGTGCTGTACATGCTCTGCGGGCACACTGTTCTTCACTCCCATTTGCTCTTGACTCTTCTTATTTTTATTCATTTGTATAATAAAAGAAAACAGGCACGTAGGCATAGATTTTTCATGGGAGGGTTCAGTAACTGAACAACGGATTTCTTTAGGTAACTTATTTCAGTGCCCTCAACCAGAGGGGGATACTACTTCAAACTCCCCCCAAAAAAATTCAAAACTTCCCCTCACCCCCTTTTTAAACTTATTAATTTTTATTGAAGTATACAGGAATACATTGGCAGATAAATATCGAAACAGCAACTTAATTTATTTTTCATGAAATCGTTACCAATATCAGTCATTACCTATTTTTAAAATTAGTAAATGTTATTCGCTAATTAGGAAATAAATTATAGAACAAATTTAAAATTTGAGAACCCTTATTTAGAATAATATATGTTTGGAGCATCTTGTTTATACGACCGCCCAGTTTGACACTATTTTCACTTTGTAGCCGAAATCCAAATAGTAGATAATGAAACACTGATGACGTCATTTTAGGCTTCGTTTGAGATAAAAAAAATAAACTAAAAAAAATGCTTTTAGGAAACTAGTATCCGGTAAATACCAGGTTTTCCCTCCTATAACTCAACAAGAACGAGAAATTGTATTTTTTCTAGTTTTTTTTAAAGTATTTTTATGATTTCTACAGTAATTCGATTATTATTATTTTTTTCTTCTTGACTTTCAATGGGAGGGGTTTGAAGTACCACCCCCTGAACCTACGTGCCTGAAAGAACACCAGATCAGCAGGTTGAAGGTCGTTTCGCTTCTGTTCAGTTGAACATCCGCGCTTCCGTGCCAAGAAAATGTGGACGAGAGCGATGAGTTGGTTAAATTACGGTCGCATCGCAGAAGTTTTTGGGTTTGATTTTGTTAATTCGAAATTTTGAACTCTGGTCTGATGGAATTTAGTTAAGAGAACTAGGAGTTTGGTTTAATTTAGCAAATTAGTTGTTGATTTTGGACATTACATAATGATCTCTCGTGATGAAATACAGCATATAGTTTTAAAAATTATGATTGGTTGAATTGATTAACGTTCACAAGGGGTATTGGGGCAGATTCTGGATCTATCACGAAGAAAAGACACGAGTTGCGTCGTAATTCGGAACCACTAAATGTAATGTGGCAATATTTAACTGGACGGTTGGTTTTTTTAGTTAATCTGGGGGCCCGGTAGCCCAGTGGATAAAGGCGTTCAGCTAGTAATCAGAAGATTGCTAGCTAGATTCCGTGCGATGGACAAAGAAAAGTAAAAAGCAAGTAGAGATCTAGTGATCGGAGGGTACAGCTCTATTTTGGGGCAAATACAAATATTTATGGAAAAGTTGAGAAATCTATATCAGATATCAACATTAAATAAAGTACAGATTATAAGTAATGATAAACTTGTAAAAGTTTCATAAAAAAACATGTAATAAACCCCGATAAATGAAAGAGGTACAAAGACAGACATTTTTTTCACGACGTAAATCATGCAAAATACTTAACATTATCGGCTTTGTTTAAAATCACTCATGACCTTCTATTCTTACGTTTGGCTATTTTAAATATGACTATCAAATGCAAAAACATTATTTTATCGAATTTTAAGGAACCTTATAAAATTAAGCTTTTATTTAAAAATGCTGTATAATATTTGTCAACTTACCAATACAATTTCTCGATATCAAAAAATAATTTTCATTGTTTTTTTTACACTATAGTATTTGCAGTTTTGCTTCATACTTCGACAACAAGTTTTCAAAAATAAAGCAGCGTCCTTGCTGAAATATATTTTACGTTCTTTTATTGTAAAGCCATGAAATTATTAAAACTTATTTGACGCAAGACGAACACCCAAATATATTAAATCCATTTACAAATATATGAAATTAGTTTCTTGTGGAAGTGTATAAAAATCGTCATTTATGTTATACGTGTTATACAGATAAGGAGACAGTTTGTGCTTCATTGCAGTTTTTTTTTTTTTAATTATGCCACATGTTGCTGTAGTCAGCGTTTTCTTTTCCGAAGTATAATATGAACAGGGGAAGTTTTATAACAGTTGCGGAGGTATTGAGATATATGAAGCATAAATATCGAATCACCATAATGATGGAATCAACGAACTTCATCTCTCGGGAAAAAAGTTGTAACTATCTACCCATAAATATATCAAAACAATTTTTAAATATTTTGTAGCTCAGTTGTAATTTATAATATCAGGAAGACGACCCGTCCTGAGTTTATAGCAATCTTCGTATTTATTGTATTTATTATTGTTTTCACATTCTTTCTAACACCAGGACCGAAGGACTCTATTCTATGGTACTGCTTTCTAATTTAAAATTTATTGGCTCACAGCGAGCACTGAAGTGTATTCTGAATGTTGGAACCGGACAAAGATCAGTAAACGCGTATATCCTAGATATAGGATTAAACATTTCCTAATGGAGTTTTAAAAAATATGAATTATTTTCTATAAATAGCTTTTGTCGGTTTTTTTTAATACCCCCCCCCCCCCCTCCCCTAAAAATAATAATAATCTTGTAGCACGAGCCGCACACCCCTAAGAGTGGCCCTCCATTCTGCCATAGCCATTAATCAGATAATTTTCGGAAATTATTTTGAAGATCTTTCTAAAATGGTATTTAGTTTTAACAAAGGCAAGACGGTGCAATTTCAAGCAAGGGGAATTATTTACAATGTCGCCAGGTTTTGTGCCGAACATGCGTTTCTTAAAATTGCTGAAAATTCCTGTGACTGTGGATACATTATATATAAATTATATTTCATAAATTACTTTTTGTTTCCCCCCCCCCCCCTTTTCCGAAAAAAAAAGTACTAATAACAAAAAAAAATAGCGCTCTAATAAAAACACCCAAAAATTCTGATTATCAAGCCGAGATTCGAACCCACAACCAGGGCCGTCACACAATTTTTTTTTTTGGGGGGGAGAGAGGGGGGGGGGGGGAGTTCTGAAACAAGAAATTTCCCAACTTAAAGATTCGAAATTCCCAACTCAACATTGCACAAAATTTCCAGTTCTAAGTGGCCGTGATTTTTCTTTTTTTTATAGATAGTAGAATTAAAGGCTTAAAATAAACAGTAGAAAGCTACGATACATGTTTTTATACTGTTTTAGTTCATTTCATTTATTTCAGAATACTTTATTTAAAAATAATTCATGCATGAAGATAATTTGTAATTTTCCTGACAAAAAACTTTACATTAATTGAGAATTTAATGCAAATAGCCAATATGAATTATACTTAAATGAACCTTAACTCTTAACTAAAAATATGTGAAAAATTAATTTTCAATAACTAAGTAAACAGGAAGGAATACTTTGGCAGATGAATATCGAAACAGCAACAGTTATTTTAAAATACAAATACAACGTTAAATACGCAATAAAAATCCATCAAATTTGGACATGTTTTAATAATAAGAATAATATAAAGGCTACGTTATCTAAAGTATAGTGGGAGTCAAAGACTCGACATTGCATAGTATTGTGCAACCCATTCAAAGGAATGTCTTTACCTTTGACCAATAAATATTAACTTCTATAAATTTAATTTAAATTGTAAAAGTTATTTTAATTCAAAGTTGTAAAAGATTGAATAACCAAATATATCTTACTAGCTGAAATACCCGTTCTACGCACGGGAAGGAAATAAATTACAAAATTGATACAAATACAATATTTATAGCGAAATAAACAATATTATTAATTTCTCAACCATGAGGGGGAACCACAGTATTAAAAGTACTAATTTGAAACGAAATTTTATTGGAAAGGTCCTGCAAGAACTGGAAAGATTGCTAATATGAAGTTGTCTACACAATAACGTGGATATATATGCATTACTCCCGTTGGTCACCATCCATATTTTAACCTTTAGTAACATCCCAAAGATTTAAACGGGAAGAACTCTTATAAATGTTAATAAAAATTATCTGAAAAAGTTTTATTAGACACCTATGTCAACATTTGTCGTTAAGTTTCACAAATTGGTGAAAATATAAGCAGAAAAAAAAACGAAAAAGAATTTTAAAAGGTTCATTTGCCAAATTCAAGATTTTCATATTTTTTTCTTTTGTACGGTAAACCTTATCAATAAGCGAGGAGGGATGGTTCCCCAGCATTTTTTTTAGATTTTGTCCCCGCACTTTTTAAATATTTAACTTTTTTAAATAAAAAATAAATCATATTTTTTACTTCATTGAACTTCAAATCAATTTTAAAAAAAAAATCGTATCAATCCCCTACCCACTACTACAGAAGATTTACGCAAACCCAATCCCCCTCTGACACTTGTACCACGTGGGGGAAGAGTCCATAACAAAAGTTTTCGATTCCGCCACATAACTACTCGTATAGGCATACCTTCATATAAAGAAAGGTAGGCCGCATCGATCAAGCCGATTATTAACCCATTCCGCCGCTGACCGTGAAGGGAATGTCGCCCTTAACTGGAGGCTATTTCGTTCACATTACTCCCAAGGGAACCGTGTTATGGGCTATAAATGACCTACCATGGTATAGGAAAGTGAGTAGCGTCGATCAGGTTGTTTGTTAACCCATTTATCCTCTGATCTTTATACCGCATGAAGGAAAATGTCACCCTTGATGACAGGCAGTATACACTTCCACTCCAATAATTCTATGGAAAATCAGCCTTCGTGAATAAATGACATAACATGGAGTAGAGGAAGGTAGGCCGCGTCAATCAGATTGACCATTTATACACTCTCCCTCTGACCTTCCTACCACGTGGGGTCCAAAGTATTCATGAACCAATTATTACGGTACAGAGTGGCTTCTACCTACCAGATGTGTAAGATTATTCGTTACTTTTCTGTGTAAGATATAAGTAACAACTCTGTCAAAATTCATCTTCCTGGGTATACAGAAAGTTAGAAAATTAGTGATGAGTCAGTGGATAAGTGGCAAGGATTTTTACTTTTGGCAGTTAGAGTTTGAATTTTTAAAAATGAACATCCTTTCTTAGTGAGCAATTTTGGCTTAAAATGCCATGCTCCATGCCAAATTTAATTTTCATAGTTGTTGTAGTACAGAATATCCCGTTATCCCATCATATTTTCACCATTTTGACATATATTTTATAATGTTTTGACACTAATTTCGCCATTTTTATGTTATTTTTACAAATATGATCATATGTTAGTTCATTTGGCAATCTTTGATTCATTTGGCGAAAAGTTTTATTCATTCGGTGAAATTTTAATTTATTTGGCGATGTTTTTATTAACTTGGCGTAGGTTTTATTTATTTGGCGATGTTTTTATTAACTTGGCGTAGGTTTTATTTATTTGGCGATATTTAGTCATCAGCCAATCAGAATGCTCCTGATTACATAATATTAAAATTTTCCATTGTTTCAATTTTATATTTTACATTGTTACATGTTCTCCATGTTAATCCTATGGGAAGGTTTCTAAAAAATCGTTATTTTGGCATTTCGAGTTCGAATTTTTAAAAATCCTTTCGTAGTGCATCTCTACGGCCCAAGATGAGTCTGTGCTCCAAATTTCAGCACTCTATGTCTTTTAGATCTGTAGATACCCAAACTAACGTCGCTACAAACATCGAAAAAGGGGTTTTACAACCCCTTAAATACGTTCGATTTGGACAAAAATAGCTTACTTTTCCTATTTAAGGTATAAGTAACAAATTTGCCAAATTTCATCTTCATAGGTATACGGTAAGTTGGAGAATTAGTGATGAGTGAATGAGTGGGGATTTCGCATTTATATATATAGATTGTTACAGGTTCTCCATGTTAATCCTATGGGAAGGTTTCTAAAAAATCGTTATTTTGGCATTTCGAGTTCGAATTTTTAAAAATCCTTTCGTAGTGCATCTCTACGGCCCAAGATGAATCTGTGCTCCAAATTTCAGCACTCTAGGTCTTTTAGAACTGTAGATACCCAAACTAACGTCGCTACAAACATCGAAAAAGGGGTTTTACAACCCCTTAAATCCGTTCGATTTGAACAAAAATAGCTTACTTTTCCTATTTAAGGTATAAGTAACAAATTTGCCAAATTTCATCTTCATAGGTATACGGTAAGTTGGAGAATTAGTGATGAGTGAATGAGTGGGGATTTCGCATTTATATATATAGAAGATTATAAATATTAAATTCGAAGTATTTAAAAATTCTTTAAATGATAAATTGAAAGTTAAATCATATAATATAACTTTGACAACAAAGAACAAACACTCAAAAAGGATTTGACTTTTAACTTATCCTTTATTCGTTGTAGAATACTTAAATTTTAGTGGCAGAGCAGGAATCATAGCTTGGTAGAGGGAAGTCTCTTGGTAATTCAAGAGATATGAAAGTTATTAATAAGTTCTTATTCAGCTCTTGGTTACGAATGTCAATCACATTAAATTTAACAAATATTTAAGAAGGTCTGAAGTGGGGAGGAGATTATATCGCAGATAAACGAACACCTTGGCCGGTAAAATAATATAATTTAGATGACGTCACAAGTAATGTGTATTTTAAATGACAGTGGACAAATTTAATAAGTAATTCTGCCATATAAACTCAAATTGGGCATTTTTCTAAATATAAGGACACTTTCTTTATAAATAATAAGGATAGCCAATAAAATACGTAAACATTCAGAAAAAGTTTTACTAATTTAATACGCAAATGCGTCACTTGAAATAATTCTTGAAAATACAACTTTTTGAAAGAATTTTCCTAAATTAACGGCGCCAGAACCCTCAGGTGTTGTCCTCGTTATCTGACTATGGTTCAAAAATACGAGGCATTGTCCCCGAGTCTTTCCTTCGAGATGGGCCCCGAACTGTCGCCAATAGCCCAATATGCAGCTCTAGTGCGACATGCCATGCAATGTCCGTTCAGAGGTCTAATTTAAGTTTAATCTCACAAATTACGCAATTTCTAATCTTCCCCATTTGCTAATAATATTAAATTTCTTTGGGCTTAAGTTTAACCAAATCAGGGATTTTTAAAACTCGAAATTCCCAACTTTTAAGGTTTTCAGATTATTGGGGGTTCGAGCTCCCCCCAAACCCTCTCAGCGCGAAGGACCTTACGACCGAAACAAAACCGCAAATCGCAAAAAAACAAGATTTACTGTCGAAATAATGTCAAAAATGATCACACGTTCGGCGTCTATAGGTTACGCAATACTACATTTTAATGTAAAAAGGTATTAAAATATTGTTTGTTTTTCAAAAAATAAACACTGAATGAGCAGATGGGATCATTTATTTGGGCGCCAATGAATAACGATTATATTAGTAGCTGTCTGTCTGGAAATCAGAAAACATTGCTTCTCAATTTAGATAAAGCATTTATTGGACAATTTCTAATTTTCCATTTATAACCTTTTTGTTTTTGCTTTCATTTGTAAAAAATATTAATTTTCTTCAAACATAAATTTTTCCAACTCGGGTATTTTCAAACCTTGAATAGTCCACTGTGCAGCTCTAGTGCGACGTTAATTAACCGAACCAAACCAAATCTTCCGTATTTTGCGCGATTCGTCGTGAATGGTTTAGCTTGGCGCATTTTCGCTCGTTCGGGTGAAGCCGGTGCCACATGTGCGGTGTTCGCCGCATCCCACGCCTTCACCCACACGATTCGCCCTCACCCGCGATAATCACGCGCAACACAGCAGCAGCCACTTGCGATTTCAGAACGTCCATTCGCAGTAGAAAGTAGGCATACGCTGCGGCCTATCATTTAAAAAAAGTCAAATTGCCGAACATTTTTATTTGGAAGGATGATAATCCGAAACCTATTGAAAATAGTATACTACAATATTTTTAGGATTGAGAAATATTCTATTTTATTAACAGATGTGTAATTCTAATACTTTTAGGTTTATTAAAAAAATATTTTTAATTTGTGATAATTACAATGGCATTTGTAAAAAAAAAATATTGGAAATCAGTTGTTTTTATTTTTCTCAGAGCCATTCCAGTGTAATAAAAAGACGAGTGCCAATATTCTATTATCTTTTTCATTAACTTCCAGAATGCCAATGCACCTTGTTGAGATTACTTGAAACCGTCGAAATTTTGTAATTTAATTTGCAGTTCTGGTATCTATCTATATCTATCTATCTATCGTATATATATATATATATATATATATATATATATATATATATATATATATATATATATATATATATATATATATATATATATATATATATATATATATATAATTCTGCGGCCCCCCTCCCCTTCCTAGTTGTAAATGAGAGTCCCACTCAACACAGCCTAGGGTCCCTCTAACTCATCTGGCAGGAAAACCGAAAGAGTTCGTTCCAGTGCTCGGGTGAATATTTGGCGTCAAAACTCGTACACGCATTACTATGATTAGGATGAGATGCGCATTCCATGTCACACAGGTTCTTCTGCAAAGTGCCTTCTGCAATTAGACCACTCCATCGTACATACGTGAAACCTTCGGGGTGAAAAAAAAGACATTCGGAAAAAAAAACATCTCTTGTGAACATTTAAAACATTATTATTTGCACATAAAATTAACTTGGAATTGACAATAAAAACATTTCTAAACAAAAAGCAAGGCGAGGGAGGCATCAGTATTAATTAACAAATGTTTAACAAATTAAGTAAATGTTGCGTATCAATGTTACAAATATCTTCTTATGGAGCGTTTATTTATTGCTTACTGTTATTTTCCCACCTTTTATACATCCCCCTCAGGGGTGGCTTAAGCGCTGTGCAAACTGGGTATTGGCACAGGACGGCGCCCTCTTCAAAGGGCACCAAATTTAGTTAAATTTTTATTTTTTTAATAATTTTTTTTTCTAATAGCACTTCTCATTAACACAACTTTATTGGAAAAACTTTACTTTGCAAATTTATAACAACTTTATTTATTACACTAGGGGGCTCCGCCAACCCCCGGAGGATTGCTACGCAATCCTCTTTGGTTTGCTTTGCAAACCAATACCGGCTTCATATACTGTAGTATACACTGTATGTGTATATATATATATATATATATATATATATATATATATAACTTATTGCGCAATATTAAAATATAATCTATAAATGGAAATGGAAACATTCAGTATCATGGGTTGATTAGACTTAATTTCATAACGATTTACAAAAACTAAAAAAATTTCTATATAAAAAAGCAGCCAATAGCCCATTGAGCAGCTCTAGAGAGAAGTTAATTAACTCAACCAACCACCTACATGAAAAAGCTTCTTTTTTTTAAATTTAGAAGCGATATGCAGATATGCAAATGGTAATTTTTTGTTGGAGAGGGGGATGGGGTAAGGAAGCGAAGGGTGCCAAATAAATGCCCAGGTTGAAAATTTTTCTTGAGCCGCCCCTGATCACCCTCCTCCGTGTCACGTCACAATAGTTTTTTTTTTATTAAACCGTCATTAAAACTTCCATTCTGGGTATTTGACCAAATATCCTATTAAAAAGATAGTGATTTTTATTAAAAGTGACTTACAATAAAGTTCTTGAAAGAAGTTTCAAAACAATTCTACTGTTTTTCTACGTCGCATAAACATTGAGACCTCCACCCCCATGTCACGACGCCACAGTCCCACATGATCCCCCAAGGGTACCTGAAATAAATTGAAAAGTTCGAAAGTTTTGCCACCTGGGCCCTTTCTCTTAATTCCGCCACTGCGTAAAGGTGAACAAAGGTTTCTTGATTAAATTAAAGGATCTTGCAACTATATCCATTGAAAATTATATTTCACAAAGTATAAATTATTCCGCCCTAATTCAGAAATTTGACAGTGCTAAATCGAAAAAGGGGTCCATACAGTATTTTAAATTCATTTTATGCAATTGAGATCTATTGTTTAATAAAATCCTATATATATAATTTTTTTTAACCAAAACAATTATTATATTTCTTACTAATAAACAAAACGACGCCTAAATGTCGCTTAATTAATCGGTTAACCGACCGTACGGAAGGTGCTTTAAAATGTATGGTGTGTGTGGGTGGGTGGGTGCCCAGGAGATGTCACAACACCTAGAAAATGTTCTACTTTGTATGGCCACCGCAACCCGTAGAAGAAAAGCGCGAGGCCATGTTTTGTACCTATTCCGAATTCGAAATCCAGCCATTCCAAAAAGTTCTTGGAATAAAAAAAAAAAAAACAGACTTTCCTTATTTTTAACGAATCCCGCCCCCCTTGTCTCCCCTTTACCAAAACAGAAACGTCGCTGTCGCAAAAGCGTCGAAATAATTTACGACTTCTAAATTAAGACGCGTCGGAGTTCGAAGAAGTTCCGAGACAGTTTCGTCTCCTTCTCCTTGGGCAAGGTTTTCCTCTCGTAAATGGCAGTGCCGCCGTATTACTGAATTTTAAATTTACATTTCAAAGTGATAGTGAAGCAATCGCAGCGACAGAAGCATTCCACTTATGGAACCTATCAGCTCTACCGCATTCGAACATGTTCTCTCGCATAAAAGATAAAACCTCCGCATACTCGAATCAAGGGGTCTAGCACCATCTCGTGATTCCAACACTTTCTGTTGGAATCGAGATGCCAACAGACAATCTTGGGATCGTGAAGCGATATCGAAGGACAGATTGGTTTTCTAATCGCACTTTTAACGGAAGTGCTTATCCAGGTGATTGCTGAGGCCAGGAAGTACGTCACTTTATTTCAGTGAGCATAGTCAATACGATATCTCGGTTGGGAAAGATATCAATAGTAAGAATATGGTGATCCTACGACCCGCCTCCCCTAGAAGGGTGGGGGGTGGCGGGGGTTGGCTTGGGACAACGTCACTCTTAATTAGGGATTAATATATATATATTTTTCATTTTAAAGTTTATTCTTAGGATGGGGAATGTTGTGGCGTCAGTGTGTATGATGTCATCGTTTATTTTAAATATTATTTGCCGAAAATACGTGTTCCGAGTGTGGAAATCAAACCGGGAACCCTTAGAGATTGTATCAATTTTAAGATACATAGAAACTTAAGGATTAAAACAATTCTTTTTAATGTATTTTTTTTAAAAACAAGTACAAATCCAAAATGTATTCGAAAAATTAAAATATTTCTTTAAAAAAATATGTAACACTTTCTTCTATTTTTTTTTTTTTTTTTTTTAACTTTTAAATTTGTTATCTCTCGGACCGTCGTAAATATATTGTTTAGAAAAGGCCGAAGAAATAAACGATTGCTTAAAACGCTGTTTTTAAACTATTTCATCTTCAACAATAATTGACCTACAGCCCTATGCTATGAAAAGAATTTCATAGGAAATAACTCATTGCTCATTTCCGTTGCCTTTTATAAATATAATTGTTTTGTCATTGTTTCTAAATTAAAAAAATATTAAGTTAAATGACAGAGCAGTATAATTTCTACAGTTTATTTTACTAATATTTTCCCCACTATACTTCAGGTTGGCGA
Source organism: Troglohyphantes excavatus (assembly GCA_963932185.1). Taxonomy (NCBI): domain Eukaryota; kingdom Metazoa; phylum Arthropoda; class Arachnida; order Araneae; family Linyphiidae; genus Troglohyphantes; species Troglohyphantes excavatus. The sequence continues at coordinate 72,977,093 of OZ010671.1, read as the reverse complement.
AAACTGTAAACGAGTTAGATAGTAATAATTTCAACATAAAAATGATACTTGTTGATTGCAGTCCAGAATATTCGAAACTCTACAATTCTTTAGTAATAACCCATTAAATATTATAAGTATTTAGTTTAAAATATTTATCCTCGACATACTTGTTACACACTCACTTCCAAAAGTGAAGTTAATTTCCGAAAGCCAATCAGAATTGGAGAGGCCGCAATTCGCTGCGGAATTAGATGGAAATATTCAAAAATAATATCCAATCATGGTTTCGTGTCGAGAAATATGCAAAAAAAGCAGTCGTATAAAAATCCAGCAGTGTGAAGGGTTACAAAGTAAGTTGTAAGTGCTGATAAAAAGTGTTTAGAACTTTTGAACAATTTGTTTTTAAGACATATGTGTTTCTATAGCTTCCAGAAAACAAATGGGAGATTCTGAGTGCTGGCGTGCTGTGGGACGTATTGAAACAGGACAATCAATCATAGATATTGCTCTATTCTTCGGCGTTCATAATTTCACGATTATGGAAACAATTCTTAACAAGCCAAACAGTTGTCCGAAGACCTGTGGCCGGTCGTCCAAGGGATACGAGCCCCGCGGGAGATCGTCATACTGCTGTTGTAGCCAAGCGGAATCGAAGGAGTGTCCTCCCCACGTGCGACATCTGTGGCTGCAGCGTCCATTGGTAAGACGATATCGCCCACTACTGTGCGTCGAAGGCTACACATGAATAGACAGTACGCCCGGGTACCCAGAGTTTGTGTTCCTCTAAAGCCGTCCAATCCAGGGGGGCACGATTAAAGTGGTGTTGGCAACATGTCCATTGGAACTGTGTCCGATTGGGGTACCGTTTGGTTCACGGATAAGTGTAGATGTACCCTGCAACCAGAGGACAAGCTATAGTAAGGATCTGGAGAGAAGAACGAGGCACGCGAAATCGGCCCCAGAACTTCACCGGACATTGCGCATTCCGAAGTGAAAGCGCGTCATGGTGTGCGCATGGATTTCGTTGGGATATCGCACCGACCTGCACATTTTTAGACGGGTTTCTGTGACGGATGTCCGGTATTGGGATAAAGACCTATATAACCTACCTGTATAACAGCAGTCTGCATGTCACCGGCAAAACCTTTCACTCTTACAAATTTTGCAAAGGTTTGAAATAATCGTTCGACTGAGGGGGTTTGCCGTTGTTGAAACTGTGTCACATTAAGACACCTGTATTCATGGGTTGAACTGAGAAGTGTTGAATAGATGGCGCTGCTAATCGAAAGTTCGGTGACGCTTCTTCGTATACTTCCGGTTAGAGTGTTTGTAATCATAACCAACGCTAAACGATCTCGCATAATCATTTTCTTTTATAAGAATTTATAGCACAATGCATAAATTGTACTCAGCAAGAAAGAGAGACGAAGTTGTTGTTCCGTTCCACAATGTTCTTTACGTGCTGGACCGAATGCCATATCGGCTGTACACGCAAAAAAGTGCGCAACAAACAATTTAAGAAAAATAACCTTTTTTAAGCACTTCATTTTACCCCCATTGTTTTTAAAAAGCAATCCCACTAAATTTTGGAAATATCTTGGTTTAGTATTTGAATTCGAAATTTCACACTGGAGAAAAACATCATACGTACCAGTACACATACAAAGTGTGCAACAAACAATTTACGGAAAAGAACCTTTTTACGCACTTACCTTATTTCCATTGTTTTTAAAAAGCAATCCTGCTAAATTTCGCGAATCCACATTGCTTTTAAGAAAACCCCCCTACATTTCGGAAATATCTTGTTTTATTAGTGTTTGAATTCGAAACTCACACTGGAAAAAACCTCATACAATGCAAAAAGTGCGCAATAACAAACAATTTAAGAAAAATAACCTTTTTTTAAGCACTTCCTTTTATCCCCATTGTTTTAAAAAAGCAATCCTACTTCGGAAATATCTTATTTTAGTATTTGAATTCGAAATTTCACACTGGAGAAAAACATACATATAAAGTGTGCAATAAACAATTTCCGGAAAAGAACATTTTTACGTACTTCTTAATTTCCATTATTTTAAAAAGCAATCCTGATAAATTTCGGGAATCCATATTGCTTCTAAAAAATCCCCCTACATTTCGGAAATATCTTCTTTTATTAGTATTTGAATTCGAAACTCACACTGGTGCGCAACAAACAATTTACTGAAAAAAATCTTTTTATATAGGCACTTTCCTCATATTGATTTTATAAAGCAATCCTACTTAATAACGTATTTTAATAACAAATATATCACAAAATATATTTATATATATATATATATATATATATATATATATATATATATATATATATATATATATATATATATATATATATATATATATATATATATAATAAGATTAAATATTAAAGACGCATCTTCGATTGAAATTTACAAGAAAAAAATATTTATAAAAAAGGTTCTTATGATTCAGCCTTATAAAAATATATTTACATGTTTAATTTAGCTAATAGATTTTTACTGCAATTGTAAGAGGATTAGATGCGTTTGTAATGTACGTTTTTATGAAAGACTTGCGTTAAGTTTTCAACTGTCTAAAGGTGTCTACATAATTTAATGATCATACGAATAGGTAGTTTAAGTCTCTATTATTCTGGAAATACGTTTTTTTCGAAAAGATAGGCGATGAAGCATTTTTATTTTTAACATTAATCTTTGAAGATTTCTACTTATCATTTTCATCCTTGCTCTTATCCCGTTAGCTTTTCATAATACGGCATTTATGGGCACCTCAAGAGTTTCACACAAGTTTTTATATTTGATTTTATTTATTAAATTTAATATTTTTATTTTCTGAAATTTCGGATGTTACCGTACTACAGGATGAGAATCGCTGCCATACTTGGAAGGCATCGAACGCTTTTCTCGCGTGTTCTTCTGGAGGGTCGAAACTCAGAGGCCCGAGAAACCCTAGTGAACAGGCGTCGATTGCTGCTCTCGCACGTTTCGCTGGGGGGTTGCTCCTCCAGTCCTCTCACAAAAAAATTGTGTTGTGGGTCCCGAGTCATAGTTACTCACGCAGTTTACCCTAGTAACTCACGAGTCATAGCTAAATCATCGTTGCTTTGGCAACCTCTGCATAGTATGGAGATTTCTTTTCCTATGTAATAAACTGCATTTGTGGAGAGCTCCAGCCCGTAATGAATTTTCTGACTTTGGCTGCACTTGGGATTTCGATAAACTGATGCGCGAATCGCTTGTCTTGATTATGGGTCTTGTGCATTAATCGCGGGGATGGGTGTGAGAACCAAGAATCTCTCCAAACGGAAATATTTTTCGTTTAAATTTACTGTGTGCTGTTAATATTAAAATTGACCTATTCGCAAGTTTAAAAAAAAAAGGAGGATAGCTTTAATTTTTAAAAAATAAGTAAGGGTTTTCTATTTTTTTCGCATGTTGTCATTTTGTAAAAATAGAAAGGAAACTTTAATTTGAGTAATAAATATTAAAAAAATTCCGTTCATTTGTGGGAAAATAGAAGGGGGGGATGCATGATCTTGTCTGCACATGATCTCGGCTGCACTAACATTTCCGACGACGGGCTGTTATAAATAAACGGTAAATCGCGGATCCTCGGAACATTTTAATCCCTGAGGAGTATTTAATATTCTTTGCTTCGACAGTGAATTCTAGAAGTAACCGTGACTCTTAAAAGTAAATAAAACGATGTCATTTGGCGATGAATTATGCTTGGTGAGTATTATTTCTAACTTGTAAACACCTTCAACAGTATTTAAGGCTCTAAGGTTGGATTTTTCGACTTTTTGTCCTTTGGAGTTGCCAAATACAGAACATTGTCGCCGTGTGCAACAGCCCCATTACGTTTCAAAACAAATAAAACTGTGCGTGAGTCTAGGAAATATTATTAAAAAAAATGCTGTTAAGAGCTGTCAAAAAAAAGTCGCTTAAAGCTGAAAAAAGTAGAGGGTTTTGAGTAAAAAAGTCGCATTTGGTACTATTTTAATGAAAATAGTCACCATAGTCGACAAATCTTAAAAATTGTCGCTTTAGTTGCCTATTTAGTCGCCTTTGGCAGCCCTGACTTATGAAAATTCAATATTGTTTTCATATTTGTACGTAATTCTTTTGTTTTGTTTCATGCATAAACATATTTGCTACTTTCCTGCCGTATTTTGTGTCAATCAAAGTAGTACTTGTCGATTTTTCCGCTTCGGTGCTTAACTTTGGTAGTGAGTGTATATGAAAAATAATCTTGTATGTGCATTTTATGTCAGGGATATTCTGATATTAGCCCTGTATCGGGGAAGACTAGACTAGAAGAACTGCACTTTATATATTTTCGTCTGTATCTAAGTTTTACCCACGGAGGAAAGAAGGTGGAGGTGCGATTATGTCTAAAAACCGATTTGCAATATGACGTCAGCAATCGCTTAAAAAGTAGGTAATGGCGAAATATTTGGCGCTATTCCAAAGCACTACTTTGTACCAGTGCTTGGCGATAATTTATTTTATAATGTAATTTACTTATGAAGTGGAAATAATAGCATCCTTTATCGATTTGGAACTTGTACTGCATCTCACAACTATAATTTTTTTTTTAGTTTTCATACCTTAAAATTCACGTGTTAAATAACGCAGTCCATGTTGAAACGCACTGTCAGCTGGATTTGTTCGTACCTACTTTAAGGTTGCTACCTTACTTCCTGTGAAATCTCTCCAAATCACCTCCACCTTCTTTACTCCGTGGTTCTACCCTCCGATTACTAAATCGCTACAGTGGCGTAGCCAGCATTGGGTTACTTTGGGTTAGAACCCCCCCCCCCCATAGCCAGTTTAAAATCAAAATTATTAAAAAAAAAATAATAATAATAAGGGCAAAAAAAAAAAAAAAACGAAGATTTTTTTTCTGATTTCTACAGAGAAAACACACGTCTCATTTATTTCCTGGTCTACCCCACATGCAGGCACGTCGTACCGGGGGGGTTTAGTGGGAGTCCAACCCCCCCCCCCCCCCCTTATAATTTGGAAACCCTAAAAGTTGTGAATTTCAAGGTTTGAAAATACCCGAGTTGGGAAAATTTATGTCTGAAGAAAATTAATAATTTTAACAAATGAAAGCAAAAACACCAAGGTTATTAAGGGAAAATTAGAAATTGTCCAACTTGTAAAATTAAACTTAAATTCGTGTGTTTGGTTTCAGAGTTCACTACACACTTTATACTCCCAAGGCTACAGATGGAGTTGACTAATGCAGTCTGCAGCCAAAACACAACGCTAGTGGCGGAACTGTTTTATAAATTTCATTGTAATTTTTTTATTGCGTCAAGCGAAATTTTTTTTTAACCGTGGCATAGTTTTCTTAAAAAAAAAGAATCCCACATTTTAAATATATAACAAATTCTTTAAATTAAGGAGCAATGTTTTCAGATTTCCAGACATGTAGGCGCCTAAAAAAATGCTTGCATCTGCGCATTCTGTTGTTCTTTATTTTCAAAGTTATATTATATGTTTTAACGTTCTGCTTATCATTTAAAGAATTTTAAAATATATGGCGTTGCTCTTTACGCGAACGTCACACAGTGATCTTTTTATTAAAATAACTTCTCTTTTAATTGTGTTAGGTGTGATTGTCTAAATCAAAATCCACTCCTTTTTATTCGAAAATCACTTTTGTTTCATATAACTCTATTGGTTTTGCCTTCCACAATGTAAAATTTCTTCGAGCTAATATTCGAAGCGCCATGGCGCTTTGAGCACTTTCGCAGTCCGTTTTCCTTTATGTTTTTCTATATATTTTTTTTTTACCGGTTTCTAATAGAAACTTCCAGAACTTTCGATGGGTTCTTTTATTTAATTCAACGCTCGGTTAAAAAAAATCATGCAGAGTCCCCAAAAATTTTATGCGCGGAGGACGCATCTTTCAGTACCTATTCTCTTTACCTAATTTTATGTGATATGTGTTTCGTTAACTTCGGAGGATTCTCTCTTTGAATACTTTTAAGTTTATTGAATTTATTTATAATAATTTAAATTCCAGTTTTCCTGCATTGATTAATTTAGAATTAAAATGGTTATTAATTAAAAAAATTTAGAATTTAATTACTACTTGATAAATATGGTCATATTGGTATGTAGGTACTTTTGGTTTTTGAATATTATTTTATTTATGTTAAGATTAGCAATGGCTATTGGGTTGGCACAATTGTCGAGTACCTTCATAACCTTTGTGTTCATAACCTTTTTCTGGATTTTTTTCTGCGGCGCTGCATCTCGTGCTGATGATTAGGCAAGCATTTTTTCATTGTCTAGCTTCACTGATTCTACAAATTAATGTTTTTTTTTACGAGCAACGCCAATTTCCATTATGATTTTGCGGCAATGCGCCGTTTTGCTGCGTCACGCAACCAATGAAACCTCCTCCCCCATGTCACGTCACAGTCATGCATGATAAAAAATTAAACAGAAAATAATGATTATTATTCTGTTATTTTTAATTATATATTAAAGAATTATTTACAAATTTAAAATTACTACTTAAAATTTATTATTATTAATTAAAATTACTAATTTAAAATTGCTTCAATCCGGACCCCCCATCAATATTTAGCTACAGACTTAAATCCCAGTAAAATGTCAGTCAGGTTTGTTAGTAATTTAATTTAGGAAATGAACCTTCAAAAATTAAGCTTTTAATTTACATCTTATTTATAATTTATTTATATATATATGAAATGACCCATAGGGTGGTCATCCCATTATGGTGGTGTGCAGTCGTAATTTAATTCATGGTCGGGTCGAGTGGTACATTACAAAGAACAAGTTTATTCACAAAGAGCTCAAAGCCAGGACACGTCTTCACGGAGCGGAAAACAGAATCGAAGTCTTCTCACATAGGGATGATTACATGACATGAAGAGGGAAAAAGGGAATTATCATCGTCTCGGACCACAGTCGTTGTTCGTTCAAGGCTAATTTTAGGGGAAACGGGTGCAGTTGAACTTAGAAATCCCTGAGTGATGGGGAATTAGAAAATATGTGCGTGGGTAGAAAACTCCTTGAAGAGTCAGCATAACTCAAGAGAACGGAGTGATTTGTTATAGGCAAAGGAGAGTTTTATGACCAAGAGGGAAAATGCGCAAATTACACTTAAGTATTTTAAGGGATATATGTTACGGAATATTAAGAGGGGTTTGACAAAGGAATTCGGGATTTAAAAGAGGGGTGGTTACAGAAATATTCTTTCATATCCCTCCCGCAAAAGTGTTACACTTCGCCTGCGATGAGTACCAAGGCGAGAAAAAGACAAGCAAAGAAATGAAGAGGAAGTTAACCAAATGATTGATCAGACCATCGGATCAACATGAAGAATCTGAAAATGGAAAAAGAAAAAAGAAATATTAATGACAGTGGTAACGAAAATTTTGAAAACTCATGGACATGGGTGTGCAAACGACTGTGCCTCGATTCGATTCACAAAAATATGATTATATAAAAATTTGCTATCAAAAAAACATTGACTTTTTGAGATATAAAATACAGAAAAAATATACACTGAAACACTTTAAAATATCAAAACTAATTTTCAAAAGAAATGACTAAATTGATTAAATGATTAAATGCGCGCAGAACAGGTAAACACATAATACTGAAATTTTATGAACAAAATGACATGTCGACAAAACTAAAAATCTGAAGAAACTGTTGTGTGATGTTTCTCACATGTTAAAAAAAATATATGAAAATTGTAGAAAATGGTAGGCTTCAACAAACATCTTCGTACATAACGTTACTCAAAATACCCTTCTCCTCGAAAATTCAATTTTTGTCTTGAACTTTAAATGAAAGACTAACTCAACTTCATCAGTTCGAGTTGTCGCCAAAGTACCTGAAAACGAAAAAACAAATTTTTTTACAAATTTTAATACAAGTTTTGTATTAAAATTGCATGTTTTATGGAAGATGTTGTTTTGGCCGCCATTTGTTGAAGGACCTTTGTCATCAAAAATGTGTTGAAAAAAAATAAAGATGGCCATTGAAGAAAGTTTGTGCTTTCTGAAATCAGTTCACTTTCAGTGAGTGAATGTTGAGTGATGAGGATCCTCGTGAACCTATGTTAGGTTGATTGTTTCAAAGTTCTTTATCATTCCATGGAAAGTGGAAACTAAGTGCACTAACATAATATAAGACTTGAGGTACATTTGATAACAATTACACAAATAAAATTAACAACTTAAAATAATAAAATACATGGTAATAAAAAATCTAAGCACTACTGAAATTATAGATATAAACTTGAAGCCATTCAACTGATTTGGTTTTTATGTATCCGGACGTGGAAAAAAGTCCTAAATCGGGGTCAGGCACTGGTCGGGATCTTCCCTTTTAGTGACATTTTGTGGATGTCGCACATGTTGGGTGTTTGATGGAGTTTTGACATGTCTAAATTGACATGTGGACATCCCCTCGTCAAAACATACCAAAGAAGGAAGATAATTGGGAAAATTATGCTCGTAGCCCGAGTAAAATTCGAAGACCTAGCCTCAGTTTCATTTAAAGGAGCCTGTTGGTTCATGGCAGAATTAGAGTTAGTATTCTCAGGTGAAATTAAAGATCCCTGAGTATTTGGTGTTTGTTGTAGATTATCTTCGTTTATTGACATTGTAAACTGTAGGTTAAACAAATATAACAAATTAAAAATAATAGGTAATAAAATAAGAATAATTAAAATTCAAAAATAAAATCTATTTTTAGATCATAATAAAATATCACACAGTTTACGTAAGAGAACATAATCATCATATTCAAAAAAAAATGTTACGATCATAAACTCAATGTCACACAATTATTCATATATTCCTTTGTTGTTTAAAATACCATAAAAATTATTATATGTAAAAATTGTTTTAAAAATGGTTATTAAAATAAAAATAATTAAAGTTAAAGTTTAAAAAAAAATAATTCTGAATCTATTATATTTTGAAATAAACTATTAAGTCTAATTAATTCCTTGAAATTATCCAACATTTACAACTGTTAAATCTTATTGCAAAAAAATCTTTGTTTACAAAAATTAAATTTAATTTGAAACACTTAAAAATCATTAATATGAAAAATTAATATCAGTTCATTAATAAACATTTAAAATTAATTCTAAGTGAACTAAGAAAAGAAAACTCAATTTAAACTTCTGCAATTTTAAAGTAAAAAAAAATCAAAGTTGCTTTAAAAAAATTCTTACTAATTTAATTACTATTCAAATTAAATTGCACCAAATTAAATTTAAAATACTTAAACTCTTTTTCATATATTTCGGTAGAGTTTATATCACGGTACCTCCTGCAGGCCTCAGTAAAAAACAACACTGTAGAATCCATCTTTCCAGTCTCTGTAGGCTAGAAAACACGTTGCCTTCGATAAGGATAAACAACCTCACTTTGACACTTCGGAACAGCTGTTTTCAAAGTTGTGCGTATTGGGTGTGGTTTTTCCGAAGTTGCATATCGTTTCCTACTCTGTTGGGGATGGTAGACGTGGCACTTTAGATGGGGTGATTTGCCTACTTACGTTAAGGCCATAAGCGATGGAATTGATGTGCGTTGATGTTTGGGAGATCGGAGCATTGAAAAAAAAACTGCAAGCTGGGCACTGACGGTGGTACGATTGTTGACTATTGACTGGAGCTTTTTGTCAAAGAGATCCGTGATTTCACAGAGGTGGGGAGGAGGGACGGTCTCTTGCGGAATGTGATTACTTGCAGAGTTGTGGTCGGCTGGGATCTGTCATCGAGGGGTCGGCGCTAGAGTGATTGGAGCACAGAGGCTTGGAGTGCTTCGAAGAAGATGCGTCGCGCTTTGTTGTGGTCGGCTGGGATCTCTCATCGGGTGGTCGGCGCTAGAGTTCCTGACTGCCGGATTGCACGTCGGGCATCCATCGGATGAGGTTTGTTGGTGTTGGCGATCGACTCACTGGATTGTTGGGGTTAGCGCGGGACAGCTAGATTGTTTGTTTTGAGGCGACGTCGCTGGATGCGTCACGCGTAGGGTGTTGTTACGGAGATCCGCCATTGTCTGGAGTGCACGGTACATACTGGTGGTTTCGAAATGTCTGCATATTTGGAAAACAGTGGTGCACACAGCGGTGTTGATCGGAGAGAAAGCGCACATTCAGTTTCAGTTCGGGACAGTACACTTCTCTCGCTCTGTTAGGGCGTGGCAGCGTTGCAATCTTTTCATTTGTTGAAATCGAAAAATGCAGGTGTTCTGATCCTGTCCGACTTATGAAATGACCCATAGGGTGGTCATCCCATTATGGTGGTGTGCAGTCGTAATTTAATTCATGGTCGGGTCGAGTGGTACATTACAAAGAACAAGTTTATTCACAAAGAGCTCAAAGCCAGGACACGTCTTCACGGAGCGGAAAACAGAATCGAAGTCTTCTCACATAGGGATGATTACATGACATGAAGAGGGAAAAAGGGAATTATCATCGTCTCGGACCACAGTCGTTGTTCGTTCAAGGCTAATTTTAGGGGAAACGGGTGCAGTTGAACTTAGAAATCCCTGAGTGATGGGGAATTCGAAAATATGTGCGTGGGTAGAAAACTCCTTGAAGAGTCAGCATAACTCAAGAGAACGGAGTGATTTGTTATAGGCAAAGGAGAGTTTTATGACCAAGAGGGAAAATGCGCAAATTACACTTAAGTATTTTAAGGGATATATGTTACGGAATATTAAGAGGGGTTTGACAAAGGAATTCGGGATTTAAAAGAGGGGTGGTTACAGAAATATTCTTTCATATATATATTTAATTAATTAAAATTATTGTTTAGAATTTTAATTTAAAACTACTGTTTAAATTTACTAATTTAAAATTACTACTTAAAACTTATTATGATTAATTAAAATTACTACTTAAAACTTATTATGATTAATTAAAATTACTAATTCAAAATTATTAATTAAATTTTATTTAAATTATTAATTAAATTTTATTCAAATTATTAATTAAATTTTATTCAAATTATTAATTAAGTTTAATTAAAATTATTAATTAAATTTAATTAAAATTATTAATTAAATTTAATTAAAATTATTAGTTAAAATTGCTCAAATCAATTATTAATAAAAAAAATTATTTGGTTTTGGTCAGACCAAAAATAATTTATGAACCCCCCCCATCGAACAATCCTGGCTACGCCACTGAATCGCTACACACATGCTATGCTGGGAGGGGGGGGGGGGGGTATAACTCGCGCCCATCGGAGCCATTATTCAGAACACGAGTCTGGATTTCGATGAATTGTAACCTTGCCGGAATTCTGTCAGTCGGGATGACACATATCTATTTTATTTAAAAGAGCAAATTTGAATCCATGTTTCGCAAAAACTTGCAATTAAAATAACACTTTTTCTCCGTCGTGGGGCTATACAGTCCCCTTACTGGAACCACATATGGGGACAATGTTATCCAATTAGAACGTTTTCACGTAGTCTGATCCGACATTGTATACAGTAACATTTGATCCGACACCTGCACCGTACTCTCCGTCCTTGGAAGGACATTCATTGTACGTTCGATCATTAACATATAATTAATCATACATAATGATTCCGAAGTTTCACGTAGCTGATTTTCAAGACGCGTTTCACGCTAAAGAGTAAACAAAAAGAGAGAACTCACCAGTGGGGCCCCGGTGACGCATTCCGTTCGATCTCTTGTGGTCAGTCAGGGTGGTTCACCCAACGTTCGTTTCGCAGGAGAATGTCTCCCGGCAAGCACGTAGCCAGGATTTTGCTGAGGGGGGGGGTCCAAGAGTTGCTACGATTTGGGGGGGGGGGGGGTAGTTTCTTCCCCAGCTTTGACATTTAGAGCAAATTTTAATTAAAATTTTAAATTAAAAAAATTTGAACTATAAATGAAATTTTTTTTCTTCACATTTTGAGAACAGCGCAACTGTTTTGTCACTCTTACATCAACTGTGTTTCTGTCTCGCAAAAAGATCTTTCCGATATTTATTGTAAAAGAATAAACTTGATTCGTCTAATTTAACAAAACAAACCAAATATTTTACAATAAAAGTTCGTAAATATGACTTTATGCCTCAATGTCTAGTTTTAAGCTATTTACCTTTTACATTTTTAACAAATAAATATTTGAAATTATGTTTATTTTAGCTACTTAAATTAATAAATTTTAAAAATAGTTTTCAAATTAAAATTTTTCTGCTTTTAAAAAAACATAAAGTGTTAGTAATATAAAAAATATATACAATTTTTGACATGAGCCATTAGAAATTTTGATTTTATGTAAAACGTATTTTAATAGTATTTTCACTAATTCGATGCATTGAAATTTCATTTATTATAAGTAATTTATATGTTGTTAAAGATTAAAATGATCTTCGACTTAGTTTCTATACATAAACATTCTTAGTGTTATTGACTTAACAATGTATAGAAAAACAAACATTTTAATTAGTCACTGCCAATTGATTAGTATAATTACAAAAGTCCATTTCATTAGGAAAGATATGGTATGACGTTTAGAATACAGAAATATTTACTTATTTGCAATACAGTAAAATATGCTGATAGAAAAAACCTCCTACATTTGTTTAAACTAAAAAAAATGCTTCCTAAATTTGCCGTCTGTACTCTGAAATAACTAGTCGTAAAATAGAGCTGTAAGCTGTTCTACCTCTTCATTCTCTTTGTCGATATACTCCTCTACGACTCTCCGGACCTTAGAGCTCGGGACAATGCATTTGTAGTGTAGGGTTCATTCCAAAACCTGTAGGACCTGCCTCCACAAGCATAGAACAACATGCCCTTGTCACAATAGAGAGAGCATCTATCAGCCAAAACGGCTATCCAAGGGTCAGTTAATTACAAACAGGTGAGGACGACAGGACCATGAGGACGAAGCGAAGTAGACTATACATTACAATTCCCAGAAAAGCCTTTTTCTTTGACCATTGACATGTGCTTGCTACAATTTCAACGCGCCTTTTCCGACAAAGTATTCTATTGGCAGCACGAGTTGACAGTTTCTTTGTAAAAGTGGATATTTGACTAATGATACACACAAGTCGTCTTCCAAAGAAAACTGTTTAAAAAGGTTTGTAAGCGATTCCATTGTCAAACCTACAACTCATTGTCCTCCTGTTCCTTTCAAAAAGACCCCCCCCCCCAAACCCTCCAAGAGCAGTTTAAACACGTTTACGAATAAACAAGGGGTGAAACTGTCCGCGCTTCCTTTCCAAAGCGGCTCTTTGTAGTAATACACTAATGAATTTAGGTGCAGCCCGGCTTTACTTGCTGTAGTGGACGATCCGCCACTGGCGTTTTTTAGGGATAACATGTTGAAATTGACAAGAACGATAGAGAGTAGTATACGGCACAAGAAAAAATCTTGACCTGAAGAGGAAGGGGGGGGGGGGGGTCCGGACCCCCTGGACCCCCCCCCCCCCCCCCCCCCTCCTGGCTACGTCCTTGCTCCCGGGACGCGGCCGACGACACTCTCCGACGCCCAACAGCAAAACTGACCACCGGGAGAAATCGGCAAATCATTACTACCCATTCATCCATTAACGCATCATTTCCAATAGAACAAGACTAGATTTATGTTAATCCTGCTATTTGTTATTAATGTATAGTGTCAGAACGGATCCCCGTAACAGTGTCTCTATCTTGACAGAACATGCAGCGGCTGGTTGTCAAGTCTTATATCCCATCGAGCCTGTAGTTGGTCATCATTTGCTTTTGTTTAAAAAGAAAAAGTGGTAAAGAAAATATATTTTAATCGTTTCATGAAGTAATCTGAAAGCAACATTATTGAGCTAGTATCGACTTTGTAGGTTTGAGATATTCTGTCATACCTTTAAAAATAGTCAAAAGACACTATTAAGAAAGTTAAAAAATTTATTATCCATTATGCAATACAGAAAGCAAAATACATTACAATATGAATTTTGCATTAATGATCGATCAGCTTACAAAAAAAAAAGGTGGACATCTTTACTGGATTCACAAACTCGTATCTACAGGAAAGTCCTACCCAACATTGAAAACATACTGGAAATGATTTTTTTTTCTTCTTACAAATCCCAAAACTAGCTATTTTAAGATAAAATATTAATATGTTTCATACAGTGAAAAAAAATTAGTTACTAAAGGGATATTTAAAGGATTTGTTAGTATTAAAGGAAATTATTACTTTTTTTTAAAGTGTGGAAAACATCTCGCTTTAGTTTCAAAGTAACACAACAAATCAAAAAAAAAAAAAAAAAAAAAAATTTGTAAATTCATCCCCTTTTTTCCCCACACAAAATTAAAAGTGCTTTACTTTTTCTTAAAATTTTCACTTTACACACTCTACAGTTACTAAAAAGCAAAAACTCCTTAAGTATTTTCAGCATTTTAATAGTTGATACAATGAATGATTCGGTATAGATAAGTACTTGAACATTTAGAAACCAGAATCATTTTTAACTAGAAGAGCATATTTAAACAAATTAAATGTTTTAAGAGATTTAAAAGAATATTATTGTATAGTATTCTTTGTAGTATATCTAAAAAGGCACATTTTAAATAAATTTGTAATATTTGTTAACCTTTATTAGTTCAAGATCTTATATATATAAGGCATACGTTCACAAACATAACAGTTCAAGAAAAACAACTTTTTATAAGGGTTAATATTAAATGCTACAGTTTTTCCAAATGGTAGAATACTGTGAAACAGGGCCGCCGACAGGATTTCCGTGCCCCTATACAGGTTCCTCCAGGTCCCCATTAAATAAGCATGTGTATTATGACACAAAATAAAAATATCCGTATTTTCTAAAAAAGTAAACTAAAAAAAGCATAAAAATTTGACTTGTACCCTTTAATCATTAATTGTAATTTTTTTACTTTGTTTATATTGATTATTTAAATTAGAGTGTTTGAGAATAATTTAAAACCACAAGAGCTTTATAGAAGCTAAATTGTCCACATTTAAAAAATGCAAGTTGAATAGAAATAATTAGGAAAACATGCTTAAATTTATTATGCAATGCAGAGATATTGTTTCTATTAATAAAATTAATTTCTTTAAAATATATTATAACATTCATTGGTGAGGATTTTTCAATTTGCTATAACTCTGTTAAAAAAAAATTTAAGTATTAAGATTTTTTTTAACTTAGAGAAAGATTTAAATGAATTGTTTTAGCTATAGGCATAACTTAAAATTGTATTTTCGAAAAATTTCATTTAATATAAATTGATCATAATTAATCTTTCAGAAAATCTCAATTTAAATTTTTTAGTTATTATAACAACTTGTACAATTTTGAATACTTCGTTTAACAGTTTAAACTTTAAAAAAAAAAAAAAAAACTAAACAATTAAAAAACTGAAAAAGTATTCTAACTTTATTTGCTATTAATTCAAACATTACTAAAATATCACCTAAATAAAAAAATTTATAAACTAAATGATTTACTTTTACATCTGTTCTTCGTCTTACAATTTCAAATATTAAGATTTTTAACAATAAAAAATCATCATATTGTTTAAAAGCTGCATCAATTGATGAGCAATTATTAACATGACAAATATTAAATATTGTTAGTGATGTTTTTAATTCTAACAGACAATTTTTACAAATGGGGCACCATCAGAGACGTTGTTTGTATATAGTGCCGAACCAGGCCCTGCCGATAAGACAAATTAGGCCCGGACACTTTGTTATGGAACTGCACATTAATCGTGTAAATATAACCTATTATTGTTATTGCAATTTTCGCAAATATTTATGTAAACCTCCTATAATAATTTATTTTCAACATTGTTTTTCAGTTGTATAGTAAACTTTATATGTTATGGTTTTTAGACTTTCGAATTTTTTTTTTTTTTTAAAAGGTCTCTTCTGACATTTTAAAGAAAAGGGCCCATCTCTTTCATGACTATAATACCTATAGGACTCATTTTTGCTCATTGAATATCAGTGTGGGACACGAATCTACAGGAAGGATAGTCATTTTAACGGCCAAATAGAGAGAAGAATTCTTGCAGGACCAAATAATTAATCGATTATCCGGTCATTGGCGTTGGGTTTCCCTGTCTCTTCCATTTCTATGAAAACATTGATACAGTAAAATATTCTGTAGTCATATGCGAATATGATAAAATGCCCTTTTTAAATATAAAAAAAAAATAAGTTTATTAAAAAAGCCCTATCGCAAGATCTTTATGTAATGTATAGGCATCCTTTAACTTCCTACGGGCCTGTATAGTTTTGCCTCCCCCCCCCCCCCCCAGCCCCCCTCGGCGACCCTGCTTTGAAATGCATATAAAACATATTAACATGATAATTGAAATAGCCAAAATTTACTTAAACTGTAATGATACAGGACTGCCATTAAATATTAAGTCTAAAATTACTTCACTTTTTCAATTTATTAAAAAAGACCGAGAACATGTATGAAAATAATTCATATGTTAATAAACAATTTATTCAAATTAAGCACATGTAAATGGGGTCTCAAAAATGAAAAATATTATGGACATTTTTAAAATGGGGAGAAGAAAATCAGGTTAAAAATAGCACAAATAAATATTCAATTTCATGAAATTTTTCATACAAAAATTTAAACAGTATAATTAATTCCCTCTTACTTTAAATCAACTTAAATTTTCTGTGACAAATCCAGGACTTTTATATGTTCTCCAGTTGTATGGTAGCAATGCCGTTTTAATTACGTAAAATTTCTGATAAATTTAATAATTTAAATATCAATTTATGAGAAAAAAGTTACAAACTTATAATAGTAATTTGCTTTTAGAAGATTTAAAATAATTAAATGTAATTTATTTTAGTTAAAGAAACACTCTTCCCTATTGCATAATAAATCCAATTGAAACATATTGAGTAAGTTGATTCAAACAAGATGTTACATTAAACTTTTTTTCATATAATTAAATAGAAATCAATATGATTTTCAAACATGCTTGTGTTTAACTTAAGTTTGTCCTGTACTTTTCTAATTAAAATACTTTGGAATGGACTTCCGAAAAGCTTGGAAAACATCTTGCAAGTTCTTCTGGACATTTCTAATAAATTTAATTGAAAAAAACTCCAGCAACAATTTATAAGTAGGTAAAGGTACACAGATGTGGACCAATATTTTTATGTGATGATGCATTTAATAGCTAATTTTAACATAAAAAGGATATTGGATTATTAAAATCATAGTAAAAATTTTCTAAATCGGTTATCAAAAATTCGGAAACAATTTAAAAGTCAAGGTTTGTAAACACTACAAACCTTGTCAACTAGATCTAAGAAAGTTAAAAAATTTAAGTAAAATATAATACTTTGAAACATTAGTTTATCACCTTTAAAATAAAAAATGTATGCTCATATTTTTTTTTAAAAACATGCAATGTCAGTAAATATGCATTAATTTTTTTGCTTCAATTTTTTTACACACAATCTCTCTAGACATAATTTTCAGCTAAAAACTCACATTCTTTGTGTAAAAAAAATAAAAAAATGTACACTTTTCATTCAGAAACATTGACACCGGTAAAAGTAGTAAACATTGAATATTAATAAATTAAGTAGTTCCATCATTTTTATGTTTCATAAAAAACAGCAACGTGTCTCGAATTCAAAGTGCAAGGCAAAAGAAGCACACACTCAGGAACGATTCAAGGGATTTTTGTGAAACAATGGAAAATAATTTTGGCGCCATTATTTGTTTGTTTGCATGCATTTTCCAAAATAAACACAAGGAGTTTCTAAGGATTTTAAAAGACCCTAACATAAATTTATAAGGACTTTATTTTGTAATGCAAACAAAAACAAATTTCTAAACATTTGCCTTGAAGAGTTAGATCTATATTCGCAAAATGGTTTCTTAGTAAAAAAAAAAGTTTAAATAAACGAATTTAAAAGAGAAAAATAGGTGCAATCAGCTAAAAGCAACCGAAAGCAGCGGGATTTCTACTTAGAATAAAGTTGTGTTTATTCACATTAAGATAAAACATTTTTAATAGAGGTTCAGTAAAAAAAATTATGCATTTTTAGGACTTTTTAAGAGTTCTGGTAAGTTGAACGTTTCTAAGGACCCTTTGGACAAAAATAAGAAGGATTGTACAAACCCTGAAGCCATTTTGGCATTGTTTAATAGTGGAATGTTCTCATTTATATTGATTACTACTTAAAATACCCATATTGGTTTCACTAAGGTGCAAACTTTGGTGGGGTATCACTGGTCTCCAGGGTAAATAATGGGTTTTTCAGATAATAAAATAAAATTCAAACTATATTACTCCTATAAGGGTTGAAAAAATTAATAAATGAATCTCAAAGTATTAATTAGTTTAATTGTCATAAATACATTAATCAAAAATTTAATTTAGAAAAATTTCCAATGTTGACAAAAAAAAATTTAACTCAAGTCATTTATATTTTCACTAAAATAAAGTTTGGCGTCCAACTATTTGTGTCACTTAAGCCTTGAGAAGTTGATTTCTTATAAACAACAGACAAACAATTTAAAACCTTGCTTGTGAAAACAATTATAAACCGAAACTCTCAGTGCACACTACTGTTTTATTTTTATGAAATCTCATTGAGGAGAGCAACAAAAGTAATCAAACAGCGCCTCAAAGGGACTTTTTTCGCATAACACGTTTCTAAATTTCAGGGATTTTTCCTTTACTAATAAAATCACTAATTACCCTCCACATGTCTCGTTCTCACATTCAAGTGCATGGATAACTTTCAAAGTACATAACTAAAAATCCATTGGGGTGGGCATAACGGCGAAGCCAGGAAAACCTGTTAGCCCTTGGCACTCAAGGAACATTTTGGTTTGATATTTACGTATATTCCTGTTATTGAACAGTTACGTCCCATCCCTGTTATTTGCTCCTATGATACCCAACTGATGTCACATTCCTAATTAGAATTAGATAAAATAGAAACTAATGAAGGAAAAGTTTATTATTTTTATTTTAAAGAACATGCAGTTCTTGTTCAATTTGAAGAACAGGGAATAAAAGAACGGGTAAGTATTTTGGTGACTGAGAGTCTCCACTCAAGTGCAAGCAGGTAAGGAAGGCACTAAGGGTTATTGTGAACATAACTAATGCAGAGAAAGCTTCGGGTCCATTTCAATATTTAATGAACACAATCAACAAAAATAATGTGACATTTCAAGAGGACCCCATCATTTGCGACATATCAAGATTCACAAAAGTAGAAACAGAATTTAAGTTATATGCAAGATAGTTGAATAAGTGAACTAAAACAGTTTAAAAATGACAGGCATGCAACAACACAGGCCAGTTTGGAAATGTTAGTTTGTATTTTCTCCATATTATGCATTTTAACTTTCTTTGTAAATTTAGAAAGATCAATGAATGTACATTGTCAGAAGAATGTGGTTACCAAAACTAATAAAAATTAAAACAGTTTACTAGCCCTATCCAAAAAGTATAGCATCATAACAATAAGAAATAATATCAAACCACGAAAAATAATTATATGGATGTTATATTCTGGGAGCAATAAAACAAATCTAAAAAGATTAAATGCCCATTGGACATTTAACTTTAACTACTAATTGTGGCTTAAATAATTATACATATTATCTATGTAACTTTTATAAATTTTTAATCCAGTCAAAATTTAAGCAAAGAAAAGTCTTTAAAACTTTTCAAACTTATTAAAATGTAGTTTCATAAATAAATAGCTTTATTCATAAATTTTTATAACAATATTCCATTATAAACTGTAAAATAAACATACTTTACAATTACGATGAGTTGTAAGGCACAAACAGTCGTTTCTCTTTTTTGTGTCAATAGATTATTCTTGCCAATTGCATTGTATGTATACCTTATTTTAACCTGAAGAAATTAATAATTCTTTGGGCATCAAACAAGATGTCTCCAAGAGCATCGTTAAGCAAGGTTTCGAACTACAGCAGGCGGCAAACTCGTAGAATGTGTTTTTTGCCACTCTTGGACCTTTTTGGTTTGTGCAGAGAGATTGTCCCGTTAGTGGTGGTCGAGAATGAGGATCGCACGTACACGTTGTGCGGGGGATATCCATCGTAGTCATCTAAATGGGAGAATCATTTTTATTGCAAGAAAAAAAAATATTAGGATAAATTTTAATATACACAATTCTACTAGTAAAGCATTTTTAGAATTTAAACTTATTTTATAAGCATTTTAACATAAAAATCATTTGCATATTTTTATTTTTGAATCGGTACGAAACGGTTATCCACCATTTCCGTTCTTTCTCTTATGTGAACCTGGGTGACAAAAATAGTGGTTTAGAAGTTACAGAGAAAACAGGGTAACAAAAAAAAACACCAATTTTTTTGCTTTATAAACATTTTAAATAGGTTTAGACTTTTAAATAAGAAATATATCACTATTATTTTTTATATGAAGTAGAGAAATGAAAGTATTGTTTTTGAAAAATACTTTTACTTATTGTTAAATTTAGATTTTCTGAAGAGAAAAAAAAATTCAATTGAATCAATTCGCATTCCCATCAGCATATTCATTTCTTGTTCAAGTTTAAAACAATTATAAAATGTTCTATATTTTTTCCTCTTTAAGGTTTCAGTAGAACTAAGGATGTCAGGAAAGTACCTTCACATAAAAAAAAAATCATTTACCTAACCCTTTGCGCATTTAGGAAAATTTCCAAATTGTAAAGTTATTTTATCTGAAAAATAGTTTACTTTATTAACACGCGCCATAGTCCAGCGCGCTCAACAAAACTCCAAAATAAAACCATCAGAAACTTTAAATTAAAACTGCCAACGTGCGGCAAGTCAAAAGGTTATCAATTCGTCTGTTGAGTATTTAAAAAAAAAAGAATTTATGTATGTTCGCGCGGGATTTCGGTTCTACTTCAGATATTTAGACAATTCTTTTTTTGTTGCGATAGGGGATGCTTCACTTAAGAGCAATTTAAAAAAAATATTCGGTTATCCGGCATTTAACTATCAGGAACTCTCAATTAACCGAACAGTTTGAAACTAATCGGTTTTCCGGCTGTTATATATCCGGAAACGTCGATTAACCGGAGTTTTTTTAAACAATTTATCTGTTTTCATTGTTTAACAGAAGTTGTACAACAATGACATTTCTTTTACCCAGCAATGCGCTAAAAAGTAAAAAATAATGTTCAATTTTACGAACGAGTTGAAATTTTTTAAAATTATTTAATATTAATTTTATACTTATTACAACTTTTTGAAGTTGGTGCCAATATATAAAAATCATACTTAAATTTTGGCGCCGATTTCAAAAAGTTTTAATAAGTATAAAATTGATATTAAATAATTAAATTTTTTCAACTTGTTCGTAATAAGAAACATTATTTTTTACTTTTTAGCGCATTTTCTTAAAGTCGTTTTTTTTTTTTTTTTAGAAAGATTATTTTATATTTCTAAAGTATGTGTTAAATCACAGCTGTACTTGTATGTAAAAAGTGTTAGTGACACTGCCACCAAAAGCACTATATAGATTTGGATAGAATTCGTCGAATTTTTATAAATGTTGGTTGGTTTAAATAAAGTTAAAGCTTATTGTTTCTTCATAAACTTCAATGACATCCATTTTTATTTATCAGTGATTGATTTATTATAAAAGATATTTAACTGTAGTGAATATCAAAGCAAGGTTGTGCTATTTACAAGTTTAAAATACAGGTAACTGGACATTTGTGGCATCCACGACAGGACAATTATGTTTTTAAGATTGAAGATGTTTAAAGAAGTTAAATGCTTCAAGAAAGAATATTTGAAGTTTGTTGTAAAAGAAATAGGTGAAGATGTGCCAACTGATGCCAAGATAACAGATTTAAAGGATCTTATTTTAGAAAGTAAGGTGTATGGAAAAAATCCTGAATTTGTGAAAGTTCTTTTTCAAAATGCTATATAGGAAAGAAAAATAGGAAAGAATTAAAGAAAAACCGATTAAAGAAGGAAAAAGACTCAAAGAAGAAAAGAGACAAAAATCATAAAAAGCTCGATTTGAAAAGGAAGATATGTGTTTACGTTTGACAGTTACTGAAGCTAATTATATCCATACAAAGGAAGGAGGAATTTTCACCAACTTCCTTGTATGATAAACTTGAATCTTATCTGCGCATTGGATACTTTAAGTGTTACAAAAGATAAATGCACCTCAATTTTGTATCCCATGAATTAATGTGTTTTCCTGAAGAATCTTTAAAGGCTCGGAATAGAATCTCAACCTTTTTCTTCGAGAAAAGAGGCCCAAGAATATCTCAATGACTTGATGTTATTTTTAAAATCTGAAGTGGAAAGAGAAGAAAAAATATAAATGGCAATGGCTGGATTTGGTTTTGCAAAAAATGAAGATATAAGAAATAATAAAGAGAAGAAATATAATCATGAGTTTTCTAGAGAAGAATGCCAAGAGCAGTCGGTTTAGTTGACAACCTCTTCAGTAACAGAGGTGAAAAGGTGTTGAAGGTAAACATAAGAGCTCTGTTTTTCAGCTTAGAAGATGAATATAGAAGACAAAAAAAAGTTTTGAAGGATAAACGTTGCTGTCTTGCCTGTTTGTTATCTGGCTATGCTGTACAAAACTGCAAGGAATTTTTTTAATATACGTTTTGTGGAAAAAAGCAATTTCCTTTGACACGCGGAAAAGTTCAAACAAGTTACCACCCAAAGAGGAAATGGTTCAGAAAATGATGTAAACCTCTCAAAAGTTAATCAGAACCAAAAGGTTTTTCTACAAACTTTTAAAGCCAAGCTTATTTCTGAAGAAAAAGAGCAGAATGTATGTTTATTACTCGACAGTTAATCCCAAACACCATACTAGGATATAGCCACAGAAATTAGATATTTTTTTGTCAAGAAAAGGTAACCCATTTGTTATTTGGCAGAGTTTCAAGCAAAGAGTGTAAATATGATTGTTACAGAATAAAATTAAAAAATTTGAATGAGTGCAATTGTGAGTTGAACTTGCACTTCAAGTGCAACTTTGACGTTTTAGATTGAGATGTCATTTGCAAAAATACAGTGCCTGTTGTAAAAGATCAATGACTTGAGAGCTGAAAAATAAAAAATAAGCATTTGACCGACAGAAGTCACTTGTGATTCAATTCGAAATCTTGTTGGAGCCACATGATTGGCAAAAATTTGACCGGTCAATGAGAAGTGTTGTCTTCTGTATTAGTTGCGATTAAGACATATCTTGGGTGGACTTTGATGGAAAAAGTTCCATTAAGCAGCATAAAAAATGATAGCTTGGCTTTGTCAAGAGAAGTCTAAGTAAGAACAAGACTTTTTGACAAAATAAGAAGTATTTTTTAAGAAACTGTGCACTTTAATGAAAAAGGTTGATCTACAATTCATATGCCATGGAGCGAAGACTGTTCTTCACTTCCTGACAACATTGATTTAGCTAAAAAAAGGTTAGAAATAACCAATTCAAAGCTTGTTTCTAACCACTTGTATCAAGGATACAAAAAAGTTTCCCCAAGGACGGCGGAAAAAGGGAATCATTGCAGTAGTTGCTGATGGTGAAGTGGTCTGATGGCCATCAAGCTTGGGCAATGATTAGGTTTTCATCGAAAATCCGGAATTAAAATATCATTGCGATTTCGATTAATTAATTTTTGAATTGTGATGATTAATTCATTTGACGAATAATAGATTTTGCTATTAATTATTTTACGATTAGTTAAAAGTAGATATGGAAGAACTCTTGCCTGGAAACAAACTACACTCTCGAAACCAGAAGAATTAAATTTAACATTCGAATAGGATATACCGAATGGGAATAAAATCATTATCCTAATAAAATCAGAAGGAATGAATCATATTTCAAAACTGTATCAGCAGTTGCAAAATCATTTTCGTTGAAAACTATGTAAAAACAATAATAGAGTGTACTTAGAACCACAGTCAATTTCTATGCTTGTATTCATAAATTATGATATCATAAACAAAATTTAAAACATTATTTAGAATTAGCTAAATTTATGGTTCACAGATAGTCCAACTTTTTTTGGTCCTGTGAAAATGAAGGTTGATTCTGTTATTATTGTTTTTCTTCATAAACTTCAATGGGGTCTGTTTTTATTTACCAGCTAGCTAATGTTTTTATAAGAGATATTTAACTGTAGTAAATATTAACACTAAACCAACCATGCACGGTCAAATGTCCGTTTTTGAAATTTCGTTTAGAATTTCTTGTATACATGTTACTGTATACAAGAAACGTTTCTTGTATTCTACATTACTGTATCGCCATGTAACTTATTGACTTTTCCTATAATATTCATACAATCTATTTTGCAATATTCACAATTTTCTTTATTGTTTACTTTCCGAAAAAAATTATAGCATGTCTAGTCTACCACGAGCGGTCATTTGACCAATTCATGTTATTTACGACTATATTCTTCGGAAAGCGAACTGCTGAAATTGTACCCATAAAAGAATAGTGTATCTACAAAAGAAAAAGCCCCTAGTATCCTCCCCCCCACACTAAAAATAAACATTAATGTATCTCTAAAAAATAGAAATATACTCCTCATGTACCTCTACAAGTAAAAGCCCAATGTACCCATAAAAGTTAGTCAAAAAGTAGTCCTAAAAGTATAAAAAAAATTTTACCAACCCTTCTTAAAAAAATAGATTAATGTATCCCTATAAAAGCAAAACTAATGTAAAATGTTAATGAACCCCAATTTCTTTAACTAAAATATATTCCCAAAATCTAAATTCTAATGTATTCTAAAAACTAAATCTAAGTGTACTCCAAAATATATGAAGTTTTAACTAAGAAAAAGTACCCTCAAAACGAAAACAATCATGCAACCTTCAAGTTTTATAGGTACAATGTACCCATAAAAGTATAAGTCAATATGTCTTCACAAATGATAGATTAGAGTATATGCGAAACAGTGCAATGAAATAAATGTACTTCTTCAAAGTCCATTGCACCATTACTATCAGAATATTTAAAAGTGTCACTTCTTTCAATTAAATCTAAAGAAATCATGAAATGGGCAAATTATGAATATTTTATAGATAAAAATTAAGTAGAGGGCCATATTTACAGAAGAGTAACAATTGTATTCTATAAAATTAAAATTAGCGGCAAAATTATGAAATTTGCGCATTGTATTGGACAAAAGGCAATCCAATAGCAAAAGCTACAAACACCTCTAATCTGATATTATGAATTTAAATTGGTTTTAGACAGAAATATCTATATTAAATGCTTTAATTGTATCAAAATTTTGAAACTTGAATTTCATTCATTAGTAATAAAAGGTGGTATATAATGCATTGTTTAATCTGTTGCTTAGTGGTCTGTTAGTATTTGAAGGTTGGAAAAGTATTAAAGAAATATTTATCGTTATAAAATCTATTATAACGGTTTCTCTTAAATATAATACTAATCATGATTTCAAACATAAACATTAAAAACTGAGAATCATGTCCAAATAAAATGTCTAAAGTCATGGTAAGAAACTGCAATTTTGGGGGCTGGAGAAATCTGTATTAAAAAAAAAATGTGTGCAGATTGCAAAACACCAACTTCTGCGTATAATATGCTCAACATTTATATAAACTACTCATCCACACACTACGCACCTGAGGTTCGGATTAGTAAAATTCCATTTAGTTTCTTTTAAATGATTTTAAAAATATTGCAAAAACATCTTTAAAAAAAGTTTCCAAGATTTGACTAGAACATGCTTTTGCAGCATAGTTGGTCTCTTGGATGAAGAGCGCAGGTGCAAATGATAGTGAGGACATGACAAAAGACTGGATCGTAAGCTAAAATTTGCACACACAAAAAAAAACTATACAAAACATTACATTACAACTTTTTAAATCTTTTTATTATAAATATATAGAGATAAGAGAGAGAGAGAGAGAAGACTTACGATGTCCAAGAGAATGTATGTTTGGTGTAAGTTCTTCAATAGGTTCGTTTGTCAAATCCAAATACCTCTTCACCAAATGCCGGAAAACTGAAAGAGTTTTTTTTTTTTAAATACAATTGGCAATCCTAATTAGTTAAAGATCCACAGTAAAGCGAAATAAAATTGTGCTTTGTAAAACAAATTGTTTGGAATAACAATAGAAAAATAATACAAATGTGATAAATTACTAAATTTAAAATATATAATATTTTATAAGAATTTTAAAAGTAACTACGTATCATGAGTGCAATTTTTTTTCCCCAATTGATCAGTTTATCTCAGTAGTTCATCTCTCACCTTACAGCTACGTCTTTATGATTCGGACATTTCAATGGTGCATGAGAATGCCAATTAATTTATGTTGCAAATGAGGATAAATTGTTTCATAATAAAAAAATGCTCAATAAATAGCAGTTTGGGTCAAAATATTGAATTCAGGGAAGTGTTAAAATCGTAAAAGTTAAAATCGTTAAGTAAAATCGTAAGTTTCCTATTGCCAGTGATATTCAAATTTTGAGTAAAAATTCGAAATTTCCAACAGTAAACAAAATATTTGTTTTTTTTTAATTTCTGTAAAATCGACTAACTTTCATAGAGAAATTAGTAGTGATTCAATTGCCTGTCATACAAATATATTATATCATACAGTATGAATAAAATAATTTTTAAATTTGTAAAACTAAAAGTACCTTCTGAAACATTATAATCTTCTTTCACAGAAATTCGAAAAAAATCCAACTTCAAACGCCTGGCCAGCAGCTCAGCTTCATCTCTGTGGAAATTTCAGATGAGATACACACATTGCAGTGATGCAAAGCAGCAAGGACTACTGTCAGATGAAATCATAACAGCAGCGTTGCCAAGAAAAACTATTTTTAAACAAAGTACATTATACATTTTTTATTCAATGAGCGAATACATTTCCCTGGACGATTATAACTTTTCCAAAAAAAAAAAGACAAACTGAGAAAATTTTGTGTTGCAGTGTAAAATACTCATTTTTAAAATAGCTGCAAAGTAACGTAATCAGGTTTTCCAGAGGGTAATATTTTTCTGATGATTGCTTAAAAGGGAGCGGGGTCAAAAGTTGAAAATTCAAATATATTCCTTTTGGAGAAATTATTCGAAAAATGCCCAATAACTGGGAGGATCTATCTGGTTTCGAACTCTGCAAAAACTTCCAGCACTGCAAGTGGATTTTTACATCATTTAAGAAGGGGTTCCCCGTCGGCTGCATTTAATCCATCCTTGAATGGATGCGTTTCCCCCTCACGTGAGAAATTCTGTCTCGATTCTATTGTTAAATTGAAGGTCTCCGCAACACATACTGACAAACTGCAATTGATATGAAGTTGTGCATCGTTATGTCAGTACTACAACCGGACAGCTACGAAATTGGCATAATGCAGGTTAGTATAGACAACTTGATTTGTAGTTATCCAGTTATAGTAATGACATGGCGATATAATGTGGAGTAAGAGAAGACTAATCTTCATACAAGACGTGCAGTACACAATGGACAATGGATCTACTAAAGCTCACAGAGAGGATTTCCAATTTTTCAAGCAATTCGCCCAATTTTAAAAAAGTTCTCCATTTCATAATATTTTTAATTTAACAGTTTACAGTACAGCCTGAATGTTATCTCTATACACAATTAAACTTTTGAAAAATATACTAAAAAGCATACACAGGAAATATTAGTTACATTTCCAAGAAGAAAAAACTATACAATTAAAAAAAATTGCTTAAGATCAGAGGGTAAAAGACAAACTAGTAGCTCAGATGCAAAAGCAGCTATATGCAAATATCTTAGCTATTGATTGTTATTAAACTATTTGGTATTTATCCACAGCTTTGCGAGTTTTGATTTTGTTATGATCTAATTACTGTTTTAGTTAAACATATAAATTATATATTAAACAATAAGTAACAAAAGCAATTAAGTGATGCCATAAGCTATCTAAGAAGATAAGCTATTAATAAAAATAATTGGTTGAAAATTGAATGCTGTAGCTTGGGCTAAAAATTTGCGTTTCACAATTTGAAAAAGTAGCATATCGACTAATTTTATGCAAGTTAAAAAACCCTGCATCTCCATTCATTTTCTTTAAAAAATTTTTATTCTGGCATTAATTTAAAAGGTTGCATTGATACAGTTCTACCAATACTGGTTTTATATTTTTTACGAGCCATGTACAACATGTTTTACAGACACGGCTTAACATGAGAAGTTGGTGAGGGTATATTAGCTTCTAGTCAGATCGGATGTTCGTTTAATGTTGGCTGATTTAGTGATTTTTGCGTTATTTTTTCTTTTTGGGCTTAGGGTTGCAAACCCAACCAAGTCGCTTGATTGATAATAAAATCCATTTTTTGAATTTTTGGATTTTGAATTTCCAAGAAGAAAAAACTATACAATTAAAAAAAATTGCTTAAGATCAGAGGGTAAAAGACAAACTAGTAGCTCAGATGCAAAACTTAAAAACAAAGATATTTTATGAGAATATAAACAATTTAACAATATGAAAAATAAATAAGATTTTGCAAAAAAAGATAAGACCAAATGAGATTTTACTTTCCAAAACCAGGCGTCAATGAGCAGTCCCTACCCCTAAACAAAACCAACATTGCTATTGCATTTGGGCTACTCAGTAAAGTTGTATAAAATATTTTGAGTGCAATTTTAAATAAACTATGTTGTACACATTATTGGATACTGTATTGAGAATTATTCACTTATAATATGTCAAATAAATCATACTTAGCAACAGTTGCTTGATCTATAAGGTCAATTTTATTTTGTACTATAACAGTTGGAATTTCTCCACATTCATTTTCCACCTTAAAAAGAAAATAGCTTCAATAAAAAATATATATATATAAGAATTAGTTGTGTTTTAAAAACAAAGATATTTTATGAGAATATAAACAATTTAACAATATGAAAAATAAATAAGATTTTGCAAAAAAAGATAAGACCAAATGAGATTTTACTTTCCAAAACCAGGCGTCAATGAGCAGTCCCTACCCCTAAACAAAACCAACATTACTCACCTTCCATTAGTTTTAAGTGATGTTCCAGAAAACACTTTTACAAGGCAAAAGTAGAATAGTTTTTTTTTTAATTAAATGATTACAATTCATCAACAAAAAATAATGCAAGAGATACAATGTGTGGCACAAGTAGTGCATTATCCCCAGAACAGTCATCAAATTTCTAAAATTCTCGGTAGGTTCGACATACGTTCCATTTTTTAACCTGTCAATAAGATCACGTTCACACAACTTAAAGACCCTATTGACGACCTTAAAAACTGGGGCAGGATTTCATGTCAATGTGGCATGTCATATATCGGTTAAACCAAGAGAGCATTAAGATTTCGTATTAAGGAGCACCAAGCACATACTGTCAAACAAGAAATAAAGAAGTCCTCCATTGCTAAACAGTCTTGGGAACATGGTCATATATTTAATTTTTCTAACCCACATTTAATTTGCAGACCCAAATCTCCGGTCGAACTTGACTTCCTGGAGGTGTTTCATATTTTTAGCAATATTGATTCGATTGTCAATGAAACATTTGCGGTTCCAGTATTTCCCACTTGCTGGCACACAATAGTTAACTCCAACCGATTGAGATAGTTTTTTGTTCTTTGGAAACACTTTCAATTCTGGGTTTACTTCTATTTTATTGCACACACAGACTTTTCAGCTGATGAAGGGAGATGTACCTTCCGAAACATGTCCAGATTTGATGGATTTTTATTGCATATTTTAACGATGTATTTGTATTTTAATATTCTTAATGCAATGTTGTATAAGACGAGTTTTTATCTTACAAGAGGTACATAATTGGTATTACTGACTTGCAGCATCACATATTTAAACCCAAATATTTAGCCACTCGTTCTGCTTCAAACTAGCCCAAACAGACAATGACGAGTAATACTCATCATGGCATTTGTACTGTTTTAAAACATTTATTTTCGATGTATTTGATCCGTATCACTTCCAAAATTCAGAAATTTAATACAGTAAAAAGTCTCATCCAAAATCTTCGGGACAAAGGCAATGCATTTTGAAAAATTATGGATTTTACATCATCACGATATAAAAAAATTTTTACCTCTCCGTGCGAAAACAAGTCCGGATTCTAGTTTAAAATCAAAATGTTCCACAGCAAATTTAAATTTTCTGTAACAGTAATACCAAAACTATTTAAAGAAATCGCTAAATTAGAGAAAAAAAAAGATTAGAAAGCCGTTATTTTATTGGAGCCAGAATGCACAGAAAATTGTTAAATTAGTAACGTTTCGCTATTGCTAATAACAATATTGTAGCAGAATTAGAATTTCTTAACATTCCACATATTCCAAGTTTGACCATTAAGTGTGCAAAAGAGCAATATGCCTTTGTGCACTGTTTAAATAGATGCAAGTCCATGTGGTTAAGCTATGCCCCCTACCCCACAGACCAATTCGTCCCAGAACATGACTGAACACATTCAGAATGTCTGAATTTTCAAAATATACTAGGTTTGTCAAGGAATGAGAAGAATTTGTGAAGCTTAAATGGATGCCAGGGATGGGAAGTGCTAAAACCAAGTTTGGAACAGCAAAATTTAAGTTTTAGAGCAGAAACACGACAAATTGTAGCAGTAAAACGTTGCAGAAATGCAATAAATTTTTGTCACGCATTTTAGCAGATTAAACAATAATTGTAGGGATTGAAAAATTTAACATACAATTTTCATTAATTTGTTCACACAAAACACAAATTCAAGAATATTAACTGTTAACGATATAACATCTTTCACTTCCGAAAAGTAAAATAAAACCGATATGTTTATTTTATTGTTATATTAATTGTGTGTGGGGGGGGGGGGGGGAAGTTATATATACATGTAACACGTTAATTAAAATAACTGCTAAGCAAATCAATACTTATATATAAGAATGGAGTGTCTGTCAGTGGAATCGAACAAAACCCCTCATTTTGAGTTTTCTCCACGAATTAGGATACACTGATTCCGAAAATCACATTAAACTTTTTTTTTGTCTGTCAGTCTGTCCGGATTTAACTCAAAAACTACTGCACAGATTTTTATGTAACTTGCACCATTTGAACACACTTTTCTTAGTTTAAAATCTGCATTTTGTTTCATGTGGATATCTGCAACCATTCAAAAGTTATAGAACTTTTTCCATTTTCTCTAAAATTACGCCTATGGGAAATTTACATCTCGATCTTCCCGTCATAACATTATTGTTAAAAATCACCTTGGCGACCAAAAATATTTTTCGACAATACTGGGATAAACGATTTATTTTGATTGGCTGATAAGTAAATGTCGCCAAATGAATTAAAAATATCGCCAAACAAATTAAAAATGTCGCCAAAGGAATTAAAAATGTCACCAAATGAATTTAAAAATGTTGCCAAATATTGACAAATGAATTAAAAATGTTGCCAAATAAAATTTTAAATGTCGCCAAATGAATTAAAAATGTTGCAAAATTATTTAAAAATGTCGCCTAACGAATTAAAAATGTCGCCAAATGAATAAAAAATTTCTCCGAATCAATAAAATTTTTGCCAAATGAGCTAAAATAGAGATCTTATATTTAAAAATATCATCACAATGGCGAAATTAGTGTCCAAATAACAAAATTAACGTCATTAACAAAAACCTTGCCAACCGAAGGAGGAAGATAAACCAGCTCCTTCGACTGACACCATGTGTATTCATGTTCTGAACAATTTAACTTTATGACAATAGTGCTTTTTGTTACGGAGTGGAATATTTCTATGGTGTTGAAATGGGCCACCCTAAAAGTTTAATTTAAGGTTTTCTATATTTGTACCTCCATGTAGCTTATTTTTAAATTTTTACCTCAAAAACATATTATTGGAATTCAAAAGTGAATATTTGATAATTAATTTTTATAAGAAATATTGTCCGTAAATATTGACCCTTATGAAATTATGTTGAAAGACGGATATATAGACTCCGGTCACCAATTGGCACAAAAAAAAATCACCAAATACGATAAATTATTTCGATTTGGAACAATGCAATATTTTTCTTTGATATATTATTGCGTCGCCAATAATAAAACTAATGAATGTGAAATTTTTCTACAAGGGTAAATGGTTAATTTTTATACAAAAATATTCAATTTAAAAAAATTTTAGGAATTTTTATTCCACAAAAAGAAACATTTTACAAAAACATCAGTTTAAATAGTAGTCGCAATAGCATGTAAAGTCGTGAACATAAAAATAGATTTAGGTATCTCAAAAAATACTCAAAGTAATTCTGGGTAATATTCAAAGTTAATCGGGATTTTGATAAAGTTTATTTTTCCACAGTGCACAGAAAGTGATATGTGATGGCTACGCTGACAAGACAAAATCGTGCAGCTCTTACTGTGCAAAGTGACCACGAGCAACGCCGGGCCATATTGCTAGTATAAAATAAAACAGTTCCTTTCAAATACTCATTGTCGTTACACAAAAAGACAATCCCCAACTCCAACTTGGTCAAAATACATAGTTTTGAAAAATCGGAAATAATTAAAAAATAATTTTGTTTAGTAGTATAATGCAATTCGTGAAGAACTACAAAATTGTGAAAAATAGGCATTTATTTATCAGACACAAAAGAATTGAAAGTATTTCCCAGCTGTTGCAATTAGCGAATTTTTACAATTCTATATTTCTATTTATATATTTATTAGTTTATGGCATTTATCGTTTTGTAAAAAAACAAGGGTTGTGAGGAATTTCAATCTGAACAAAGATTTAGTTGATCACATTGGTGCTTCTAGATGACAAAAATAATTTCTATTAAAGTTTGTGAAAAATAATTTTTAAACTAAAGAATATGTTGTTCTCTTTCATTTTGAACAACAGAGAAAGACAAAAAAAATACTTAGTTATTTTGGTGACCTAAAAAGGTGACAATCGAGGGTTCATAAAATAGGTTGTTTGATACAAGTGATGTCATACTTTTAAATGGAGTTGGATGAAGAACAAGCTAACAAAAGGAAAACGTTTTTTCATCTTCCAGAACATGCAGTTCTCATTCAATGTAAAGAACAGGGTACAAAAGAACAGGTAGCTGTTTTGGTGGCCGAGAGTCGCCACATAACCGACAAAAAAAGAACTGGCAAAACTTGATCTCTCACCTTCCTCTTCCAAGATTCAATAGCCTTAAAAGAATCTCGGTCCACAGTGGAGAAGACCAGGACGCATGCCTGGGCCCCTGCAACACAACACATTCGAATATTAAAAGAAAAACATACACAGTGAAATAAAATGGATAGAAATAAATACATATTTTTGAAGGAATTGCAATCATGTTAATATCAGGCAAGATAATTAAAAACAAGAAGTAAACGGAAACATGTTCTAAAAAAGATATATAGGTAGCAACATACAACTGAAAAAATAGATTCAAATAATAGTTGGTCGATGTGGGAGTTAACTTTTGCATGCGCCATTTTTAACACTGGATCCAAATTCAACTGTTTATAATAACTGTATATAAAATCATTTCAGATATTCAATCATTTTTAAGAACAATATTTGCTGTCATTTTCTGAAGTGCTAATATAAAGGCAAGTTAAGCATTAAATAATGAAATTGGAATAATTTATGATCAATTTAATAACATTTTAATAAGATGAAACGGATATTCGGCTGATTTTTAACTACCCGTTAATTATCCGATATCCAGAAGCAAAGTGCACGATATCAGGATGAATAAAACGTAACAGATTTTTTTTGTGGCAATCAATTATCTTTTATTTACCACACTTTTTTCAGATGTAGCCCCACCCTTTTTTAAAATAACACTTTTTAAAAAGTAATTATAAGTCAATTGTTTTACTGCATTGTCAAAACAAGGAGCAATTTAGTACTCCAACCCCCTCCACACTTACTACTACAGACGAGACAAATCCAATCAATTTTTTATAACTTTGAAGCTATTTTTCCAAAACATATGTATAATTTCATTGTTATTATACATAGGTTTATATATACTTATACATTCTTTATTTATTTTATTTTTTATACTTAAGCACAGAACAATATACTTATGCATTGTTTATAATTCTAAGAGACTATTTTTACGTGAGGGGTCCCATCAATGATGTTATGCTTATTGTACGGAACTTTATAAATTAGACCCAGCCAATATGTACTGAATTTGATTCAGACAATGTAGTACAATTTCTGAAGAAATCGGGTACAGTTTGAAAATGAAAGTTTAGCTTTGGACCTAAATTACGCAAAAGAGTTTAAACAAGGCAATAGAGAGTTGAGTGTTCCTTCCAGATTTTCTTATTTATCTTTACAAAAAAATACTAAATAAATGTCATTACAAAATTTCAGTAACAATAAACAAAATTGCAGGAATTTTTTTTGTAAACTTTTATTGATCACTCCTATTATTAATTTACGCAAAAGTCAAATGCCTTTTCCAGCCCCCCAAAAATGGGACAACAAAATTTAGAACCTAAAATTAAAAAGACATCAGGACACATTGTCGAACTTTAAAACACATATATTGCATCATATTTTTCTTGCCTGGATATTTAGAAGAAAAGCTTACAAGCTTAATTACTAATTAAACAGAGAAAAAATTTCGAAACAAAAAAAAATTCTTCTAGTAAACATTTTTCTACCTTTGATCTTGCCACCTCACTTTTAGCATGTAATCGCTGCCTCAAAAAGTGGGGGGTGTAACCAAAAAATGAAGTAATTGGATTGGGAGAATCGTCGCTGGGGGGCGATAATCATCAAAAAAATTAACGCCTCACCACTGCTGGTAACCTCAAACCAAACCATCTTCTGTTTCACCCTGTGCTCAAAATTACTATGGAATCACCGCAATTGCGTAAAACGCATAGTTAAAAAGAAGTTTGTTGGTCTGAGAGAGATAGAATAAACAACTAATTCCAATTTACACTGAAAATGTTGAAATCAATGCTTTTTTTTAAAGACAGCTAAGGAAGCAAGGGCAATTGTGTTTGACTGAAAAAGGCAAAAAGGGCAGAATTTTTTTAATAGAGTGCAGCATTTTTGAAAAACGAGTATAAGGGTCATAGGCGTAAACTTGTATTGGGCCCATGGGCCCGAGCCCCCCCAATAATTTGAAAACCCGGCTAAGCCCCCCCAATAATTCAAAAGTTCTAACTTATATTTTGCAAAAAAAAAAAATCCTTTATTTTTTTTAACCTTCAACATGTACCATCAACCTTTCCTAGCAACTACAGAATTTCCTTATCTCTATTTTCAACAGAAGCATAGGCTAGAACCAGTGTCTACGTGGAAGAATGGGAAGAATAGGCGGTGTATTAGGGGGGGGGAAGGGTAGTATGCCCTCTAGTGAATACTGGCCACACCCCTTTTTTCTAGTAACAGTGGCCAACTTTGAGGAGATTTCCGCGAATTGATCACGTGGGTCCTGAGTACCAGTGGCGGCGATTCGGGGGGGCAAGGGGGGGGGGGGTTGCCCCCGCACTTTTTTCGGATGTTGCCCCCGCACTTTTTTCGGATGTTGCCCCCGCAACTTTTTCATATTGAACTTTTTAAAACTAAATTACAAGTCAATTGTTTTACTGCCTAACAAAGGAAAGTTTCAACTGCCTAACAAAGGGAAAATTTTGAACCGCAACTTCCTCACACTACCATTGGAACGTAAATAAGGAGGGGGGGGAGGTTTCAGGAGGTTCAAACCCCTCTCGTTCACAGATTTAATGTGCACTAGTCGTCTCCAAACCTTTGGACGATGGGAGAACGGGGTTGCAACCTCCCGGTAAGGAACTTGGCGCTTTAAAAAGAGCCAAATTAATTGCGAGTTCGAATATTAAATCAAGTAGTATATTTTAATAAATTTTGCTTCTAAAGTACCAGTAATTGTTAAATTAAATCAAAGCAAAACATATATTTGCAAAGTCTAATCAAAGCGATTAACTTTTTTAACCTCATAATTACTATAGTTTTTCTGAAAGAAATAGTTTATAAATAATTTTACTTATGATTACTTATTAAATAGTTCGGTTTTGAAATAGTTTATTTTTGTCAGAAAATCTCCGAACAATCCAGAAAAGTATATTTGTTTACTTTACTTATCAGCGAATGTTCTCAAAGATGATGGCAAAAAATATTTAATATTTTGTTTTTTAATTCTCAATGCTTTGATTTCGAAAACATCAAGAATATAGTTTATTGTAACTAAGAATTAAATCAACAAAATATCCAAATCGGGCCTCTGGCTCTCAGCAGAATGACTCATTCCCACGTTTTCTCAGTTTTACATATAAGCAGTAGCGAAAACGGCGCCGAATATGACTTATGACTCTCGTTTGTACAGTCATTTTGGAGTCTACAGAGCAAACTGTACATGACTTATGGCTACTCCGATAGATATTTATTTGTTTTTAAATCAGCCGTTGATTTTTTTTATTCAATCAGGGCCCTAGCTCAGTCTATTTACACATCGCAGCCTTCACTTAAGGGTCTAGTTAAATTGTCTTCGACTATAGCTAAAATAGCCAAGTGATATAAAGGTGTTTTGAATAGTTCATACTTTTTATACTCCTGAAAATTGGACTTTAGTTTTTGTAGCCCTTTTATATAGTATTTCTGAAAGTTATCGTGCTTTGTTTTGCCTTTTTAAGTCAGAATAACGAAAAAAAGAAAGCTTTTAACTTGTCTCAAATCAGCTTTATGGTATGAAAACTTTAATTTATTAAAATTTATTTAAATAATTTAAAATAATAATAAGTTTATTTAAATAATTATAAATTTTTTTTACTGTGTATTTTAAGTTGGTATACTTCAAATAACACAAAATAGTGTGCAATATCATAGCTTTTTTATAGCAATATAATAGCAATTTTTTTTGCCCCCCCCCCCCCATTTGGGAGACTTCTTGTTTCCCCTTTATCTTGCCCCCCCCACTTTAGTACCCAATCGCCGCCACTGCTGAGTACTAGAACTTCTGATAGCCTATATCCCAGGGTGAAAGCAAAGAATGGTGACAAGTAATTGGCCCTATATTGTGATTGCCCCGTTTAAAGTTTCAGCCTCGTCTCACAGTGGGTGGCCAGGGGTCGACATTTATGCAACTATCTGAAACAGACTTTAGGGATACTCTTCAGAAAGGCCTGTTGGGCTTCTTCAGTAGACGTGAGTGTCGGCTAATAGTGGATTCCCGTCTAGGACTGTTCCTATTGTACTTGTTGTACTGCAATGTAAATGTCAAAATCTTCATTTGGATGCTTGTTGAAATTACTGGTTGATTTAAATGCTTTGCCGCAATGCAACTATAGCAAGTTTATTAACAGGTAACTTGCATTTCATTAATTATTCTTAAAAACTTAAGCTTTTTGTTAATCGAAATGCAATACCCTGAACCCCTTCAAAATAATTCCTGGGGGTGCTCGAGCCCCCCCCCCCTCAGGAATTATTTTGAAGGGGCTCAGCCCCCCCTCAGTGGCGGCCCGTCGTCAAAAATGTTATTGCAGCCGAAAACATGTACCTCCCCCCCCCCCCTCCCCTTTCGCCTTTTTCCACAACCATACATGAACGGACATTCTTTAAAATTTAATTACTCAAACAAATCAAAGATTCTTTTCAACTTTTATGAAAGATAACATTTAAAAATAATAGAAAACACTTACTTATTTTTTTAAAATTAAATCAATCCTCCTATGAAACTTGCGAATCGGTCAATTAATTTTAATATTAATTTAAGTAATGAAACAACAAAACACGTGTAAACTTATCAAAAAAATATTTCCGTTTGGAGAAATTCCTCGCCGATTCAGCAACCAAAAAATCATTTAATCGAAATCCCTTGTACAGCTAATTTGAAAAAATCCTTTTGCGCTACGTTTGTGTCGTCACATCCTCCATTTTAGCGTGTATGGGAAGTCAAGGTTGCCACGGCAACTATGCAGCCGATTTCGAACTTCGCTTTTTGGCTGCAATTTTGATTGAATGGAGTTTTTTCCTCTCCTGAAATTGTGCATTACGGAAACACGTTTACTATTTATCGGAGAATTTTTTTACTTAGCGTTGAAATTTCATCTTCATTTCCAATTCTAACCTTCATTTAAGAAAATTAGTAAAATATATAATTTTAGTTTTAAAATACACTAATATAAAATTAGGTGCAGCCCGGCTGTACTTGCTGTAGTGCACGAGCCGCCATTGCTCCCCCCCCTAATATTATACTATTTTTTTTAAAAAATTACTTAAAAAACCAATCGTAGAATAGAGAATTCCTACAAAGAGGCATTCGAAAGGAAGCACCCCTTATTTATTCTAAACGTGTTTTAAAGTGGGGGGAATTTGCTTTGAAAGGTACAGGAGGACAATGAGTTCCTTTCTCAACTGTTTCCAATTGAAGACGACATATCATTAGTCATATGTCACCTTTTCTGAGAAGCACCAGAAAATTACCTGTTTGTCGTCAACAGCTGTACTTCGTTTGCAAAATGCCTACCGCCATCTGCGGTTACTCGACCAGCCATGTCAGGTAGTACCAGGGGGTAGTACGCTCATCTTCAAAGCATGTGAATGGCCACCAAAGCTGTGAATTGTATAGTTCGTTCCCATTTGTTTGTAATTTACTGGCCCTCGCCCTTATAGTCGATTTTAGCTGATTGATGATCCCCCCATTGTGAATGACAATGACCCATGTATGCTTGGGTAGACAGTTTTTGTATGTACGCTTTTCTGAAACTTGCCTCTAGGAACCGAAGTCATGGAAGGGCTACAGCAACAATAAAGAAATCCCTGGTGAGATCTTACAACCGCATTACAGTTTCTTTTTTTAGTGTAAAGACAGCAATCTTAGGAAGCATTTCTTTTTGCAAACGAATGGTAGTAGATTTCTTCTGTCAGCCTATTCCTCTGTTTTGTCTGTTAAGTAATTATTTCTGTATTCTAAAAGTCAATTAAAAGTAATACCCTCTTTTCTAACGATAAATGTTTTGTAATTATGCTTATCAATTGGCAGTAACTCTAGTTTTGTTATACACTATTAAGTGAATAACACTAAGCATATGCTTATGTTTAAAAACAAGTTGAAGTTCATTTTAATCTTGAATTACATATAATAAATGAAATGTCATTGTAGAATTCGTGTAAGGAAAATGTGTTTTTACATAAAGTCTAAATTGCTAATTATTTTATTGCATCAATAGAATACTTGTTATGGTTTATTTCATTTCAGTAATATTTAAAATGACAAATTTATAAGTTTTCACAATATAATATCTAATTTTATTATTTTTTTTGTACACAGTACTCTGGCTCACGTACATTTTTTTTTATATTACGTCTTTTTTAAATGTCAGAAAAGCATAAATATAATAGTTTAGTTTGAAAACTACCTATAAATTTATCAATTTAAGCAGCTAAAATAAACGTAATTTCAAGTATTTATATAAATGTCTACAACGCTAAAGCTTTAAAGAGTAATTTTTAGAATAATGTAAAAAATACGTTTTTAAATAAAAAAAATATTATTTATGGACATTTCATAAATTATAATCGTATTTCCCATAATTTGTTCCTTTTGAAATAATAAACCATCAGATTCATGCACTATTTCCTAAACAGCTTGTATAGTTGAAATTTCTTCTTTTAGAAAATTACATTTTGTTAAAGAAAGTTAAATAGAGACGAAATTCACAATTTAGCGTACAATACGGACATTTGAAATTACTATTAACCTGTTCCTGATTACTTTATGTTTTAAAGCTGTCAAAACAAAAACGGATACAAGTTAAAACATTTAACAAGTAAAAATTTAAAGCATTGATTGTTTTTTAATTGTTTAATAGCTCACAACTCCGTACTATTTTATATTGTATAACAATATATATATTGAAGAAAAAAATTCAGCCCCCCTGAAAAAAAAAAGTTCCTACGCCACTGAATTTGGCCATAAATCTAATTGAATGGACAAACTAGAAAATCATGACAAAGGAAAAATTACATTACCATAAATTTTCGGATTTGAATTATATTTACCCCCCCCCCCCCCCCTCCTGCTCTTCCCAAAAATACGCAATTTTCTTCAGTTAAAAGTTAAATTTTGGGCCCCCCCAAAAATTTTGACAACTTTACGCCTATGATAAGGGTGCTATTGAAACTTAAAAAAAGCATTAAAAGAGAGATATTTTTTATTTATTTCCTGAAAGATAGCCATTTTAAGAAATATAATTTAATTTTTTTTTTAGCTGTTTTATACTTTTCTATTTTAGAAATACTTTTATTAAGAGTGCAGAGAAAATCCGCTATTGTAATAAAAAATATTCAAAATGGTGTCGGAAGGCTTTTCTGTTGAAGCCAAACTAGATCACTGCGCATAATTTTTCGAGCATTCGTTGACATAATTTTCTTCCATCATGGGTTCAAATCTTTCAGAGCCCAGTGTTTTTGATTTTTAAAAAAATCCTCATTATTTATTAGAATTAATTAGTAAGTAACAATTTTATGGCTAATTATTATATTGTCATCATCGTATTTATGCCAAGTTTCAAATCGCATTTGGAAGTGGATTTAAATGGAGTTGCAAAATTTGGGGCGACATCACATTAAACCTTGAGTTAAATAAAAGCGTATAAAAAGACAGAAAAGTTGTAAAAAGACGGAAAAAAAAAAGTGTAAGGAACCCTTGTTTAACTCATGTTTTTTATGAAAAAGTTAAGCAAGATTACAAGTTGTATGCTATTACAGACGAACTAAACTTTTCTAATCACCCGAAAAATCAGGGGTAATTGGAAACAAGCAATTACATTGCATAAATTACATTACAAATTGGATCTGATAAATGACTTGTATTTTAAGGTATTTAATATTACATTCCTTATACCGCATTTAAAATATATTTA
Source organism: Troglohyphantes excavatus (assembly GCA_963932185.1). Lineage (NCBI taxonomy): Eukaryota > Metazoa > Arthropoda > Arachnida > Araneae > Linyphiidae > Troglohyphantes > Troglohyphantes excavatus. The sequence continues at coordinate 72,936,166 of OZ010671.1, read as the reverse complement.
AATTATTATTCTTAAGTTGAAAAAAAAAGGTGTTTCCAACTACCACGCTTCATCCTATATGTTCTCAAAATAAAATTACATGTTTACAAGGCCTTAGGGCTAATTCCATTAAAAACTTTTTTTTTCTTAGCGCTGTTATGAAGTTATCAACAACGGACAACAGCACCAACTTCGAGCTGGCAACCTTGGTGAAGCAAAAACATATTTCTGGTCAAAGATGTTCTACGAGCATGTAAGAGCTCAGCTAACTCACTAAAATTAGCTATTAAGTTGCTAATACTGCATGTAAATATTTCAAGCTAATGTAAATACTCTAGTCATTAAAATTAACTCTATTTATAACAATTTAAAGTCGACTGGTTCCTGTGCCTTAAAGTAAAAATCACACCTTTAGATAAATCACCACAACAAAAGGCAATCCAAATTCATAATAATGAAATTTGTATACAGCTATGGATTTAAGTACCAACTTACTGATCATACAATTGCAATGAAATTCGTAGAAAGTATTAAAATGTTTGTTATTCCTTTAGTTTAAATGATCCATTAGTAATGAAATATTTAAAAGCCTTAAATTATTGTCAATCACTATATTTTCAATGACACAAAAATTTCCTATTGAGGTTAAAAAAAAACTATTAAGGTTTGCACAAAATTCATTAAAAAAATTCTAACACGCTATTCTATTATATAAAATGCAATGCATGTACAAACTCTTACACCTTTAGTTCCATTGAAAGAATTTACATTCTATTTTTAGCTATTACAAATTCAGTACTCAAAATAGAGTTGTGCTGATTGCCAGCTGTAATGAGATATGTTATTTGTAATGTAAACCATGCTGTTGATAATGTAAGCCAAACTTTGTTAGGTTTACTGCTTTATACATATTATTTTCAACCATATTATAAAAGTTTTATGCTCTGAATGTTTAAAAAGTTAAAAAAAGCAAAGTTTAAAAGAAGAAAAATGCTGACCATATTTATCTAAAAATAAATGTTGAATAAATGATACCATTACGAATATGAAGTCACTTGAAAAATAATTCCTAGGTTTTAATGCAATGCATTTACACTTTAGCAGGGAACAAAATAACAGCCTAGTAAAATAATTTTTTCTAATTATTTTTTTTTCCATCAGTGAATATGTGTATTTTTATTTATTAGGGTCAAACTGTAGGTATGGACAAATCGCTTGACATACCTCTGTAATAAGCTTTTGTTATGGCATCAAATTCTTCTTGACCTGCTGTATCCCAGATCATCAGTCTTACATCTTCCCCATCGTAACTAAAAATATATATATATATTTCTTTTATGTACAAGATGAAGTCAAAGAATACAATAAAATAAAAATATAAGTTTGAAAGGGACATTGAACCCACAAATCAATAATTTGTATCACCAAGACAGAGTTTCATAATCAATGGTATATGTTTCATTCTACCCTACAAAAAACAAACCGCAAAACCATATCACTTTCAGTTTAGGGAGGAGGAGGTGAACTAAGACTTTCTTTAAAAAGAAATTTAGTTTCTGTAACATTCAACCAAAACTAACATCTCAATAGAATTTTGTTAATAAAAATAGTTATAACCTCCACATCGTTCATGTAATATTTTAAAACATCGAACAACTATGGTTAGCTGATTGTAATTAATACCTAATAAACCCAATAAAAACAAAAAATTAGTATGAAGTTGAAACAAATTAATTCGCAAATATTATAGTTATATTTTCCGCTATCAAAGCAGAATAATTGCAGCATCAAATTGCCTTCTTAAATTGCAATTTTTCTGGGCATAACTGATTGGTTATTAATAGTCAAATAACTGTAGTACCAAATAAAAATAAATAAAAATTATCCATAAACAAGAAAAATTCTGATTTTTGAGAAATTCAATAATTTTAGCCGTGGCGATTCGTGCATAAAAGGGGAAAAGGAAACAATTTTCAAGGTAAAAAGGCAGGAATGGCAGGTTTAAAAAATTATTGATTTACATTTACTTTGAATAATATTAAAAAGTAAGTTGAATACGCTTAGTTTGATCCAAAAAGCTAAATTGGTCAATGAAATTGAACAAAATCCACAATGTAAGAAGGATGCTGCTTTAAAGTACGGAATTCCTCCGAATACTCTTTAAAATATTTTGAAAATATAAGAGAAATTGCAAAGGTTGGAAGACTAGCGCCTTTCCAGATATCAAATAGGCTCTTTTAAAATGGTTAGAGACGTATCGAAACCAGAATTCCTCTTAGTAATTTGATGGTAAAAGAAAAGGCAATTGACATTGACCATCTACTAAATGTTGAAGGTTTTAATGGCTAGAAAAGTTTAAGAGAAGGTACAAGATTGTGTTTCAGGGGGACTCTACAAGCGCAGATCAGGTCAGGGGGGGGGGAATAACCTCCTCCCAACATCTAAGATTATTTTTTCAAAAGTCTCCATCGGCAATGGAAAGTTTAAAATTGAGAATTCATTTGATCAATTTAACCGCACATGTGTCATTAATAAAATATCTCATGAGAAAATTCATTCCTAAATCGATATACTAGTGTTCGCATCTTCAGCAGGGAGCGTGAGAACAAGGGAAATGGTTTAAAATCTATAATTTACGAAAACGATGCCTTGCCTGTTTTTTTTGCCAGTAGAATTAAAAATCCGTATTTTCTAAACAGCTATATATATCAAATCAAGTGCGTCTGCATCTTCCACATTTAATAAATCCTTATCAAAAGTGCCCCTAGATATTGGACTTCTTTCAAATGAGCATTTGAATGAATAACATTTCACGCCTTATTATCTAACAATAGAAATTCCGAAGTTTTAGGGTTTCCAGATTATTGGGGATAACGGGCCTGCAGCTATGTCCTTATGATTCAGACATTTCAATTGTGCATAAGAATAAAATAATTTTGATTTAATTTTAATAATACAAATAAATTAATTTTGATAATGACGATAAATTATTTTATTTAAAAAAATGCCCATTAAACAGCATTTTGGGTTAGAATATTGAATTCAGGGATGGGTTATGTTGGCAACAAGCGCTACGCACAATAGGCAAATTGTGATGTGACGTCAGTTATGTTTTTCGTAATAAAAGTAAGAAGCGGAGTCTCGGTTTTATGAGATCCGCGCTATTCACCTCAAGCATGACTCGACTTATTTCTTCCACAATTATCCAACATATGGTAGCGGAGCAGCGTGGTTACGTCCGTGGTTACTGTCGTAGTTCTTTCAATGATTCGAGAATTTTAAACTATTACTAAACGGTGTTTCGAGAATTGTCAAGCATGTCTGAATATAAAAGTTTCGACTTCGAGAAACTGAATGAACAAAATTATCGTACGTGGGAGTTCAACATGCGACTACTGTTGTGTAAAGAGGACCTGTGGACTATTATCGACGAATCTGAAAAACAGCCAACTGCAGATGCCGACGCTAAAGAGATGCAGAGGTATCGTTCGAGGAATAACAAAGCCTTTGGATTGATTGGTTTGGCTGTGGACGACCGACTGAAGGAGCACCTCATAGAATCGAAAGATGCGGTTGCTGCGTGGAAGAAATTAAAAGAAGTTCTTGAACCATCATCAATAGCACGGCTGGCTTCTTTGCGGAGGAAATTTCTGGAACTCAAGTACACTGGAGAATCAATGGCTGCGTTCATCAGCAAAATTGACAGAGCGGCTAAAGAAGTATGCGAAGCTGGTGGAAAGGTGGACGACTGTGATTTGGCTTATCAAAGGCTGGATAAACTTCCGGATGAATTTGAAGGTTTGGTATCTCAAATATACCAGGAGCCTAAAGAAAACTTTACCTCGGAGCTGGTAAGATCAAAGTTACTAGCCGAGTACGACCGTAGAGTATTGAAGAACGAAAGGTTCGCCAGTCAAATGAACTCTAAAGCTTTTGTTTATCGAAATACAAATGCTGGACTCGATTATCGACCAAGTGAAGCAGCTAACTACTCGAATCGAAGAGTATCTAACCAAACGTCTCAAGGAGAATATAGAAGTTCAGTTCCTCAACATGGGAGACCAGACTGGAAACCAAGAAGAGGTATTATATGCCACAGATGTCAACGAAAGGGACATTTTTCTCGGGACTGCTTGTCAAACAGACCGGCGTCTTACTCCTCTCCAAGACAGGGGAACTCTTCCTTATTTGCGGATGTGAATTACACGCAAACCCAGGACTTGTCGGACTGGATTATAGATTCGGGAGCAACGGAGCACGTCTGTCCTCAGCGAGATTTCTTCACGGACTATGAAGATATTGAACCTATCGAAATGGGACTTGCTGAAGGTACGTCTATAGTCAAAGGCAGAGGGACAGTAAATCTAATTGCTAAATTTAGAAATGAATATAAAAATATCGAATTAAAAAATGTATTTCATGCACCTAATTTAACTAAGAATTTAATTTCAGCATCTCGAATAGATATAGCAAACTGTAGCTTGATTATTAAAGATCGAACGTGTAAAATATTTGAATCGGATGGTTTAATTTTAGTAGAAGCAAAATTTGTAAATAAGTTGTATATATTAAAAGCTAAGGTTGTTAAACGTAACTCTTGTACTAAGGATTTAAAGTACAATAAAAGTTCTAGTAATTTTGTAACAAGGTCGATGAGTCGTAAAATTGAAGCTGAAAGATTAAATAAAGATAATGAGGTAATAATTCGCGAACTTAACCCTACATTAAAACTTGAAGAGGCTATTGTTCCGAAAAATATTAAAAGTAACTTAGAAATCGAGAAAGAAATGGTTAATAAAACGTGTGTCCCGGATAAATTAAGCTTATGGCATACAAGATTTTGTCATCAAAATATCCCTACTCTAAAGCGTTTAAGCTGTAGTAATTTAATAAGAGGCCTAGACAAACTTGAAAGATATTACTACGTGTGTTCTCCGTGTTGCGAAGCAAAAGCAACTCGCGCGTCATTTCCAAAAATAGACCGTAGAATCACAAATAGTAAGTTAGAAATCGTGCACATGGATTTATGGACTTCACCCGTGGGTTCGTTAGGTGGTTCTCGTTATCTATTAATTATCGTTGACGATTATACTCGATATTCTTTTGTGTATACATTAAAATATAAGAGTGATGTATTTAAAACTTTTCTTGAATTTCAGGCGACTGTAGAACGATCAACTAATTGTAAAATAAAGTCAATTTTAAGTGACAGGGGATTAGAATTTTGTTCCAATGAATTTAGTCAAAAACTTCAAGAATTGGGCATAAGGCACAGACGAACTTGTAGTTATAGTCCAGAAATGGATGGCGTCTCGGAAAGACAAATCAGGACGTGTATTGAAGGTGTTCGTACAATATTGTGTGAAACTAATTTACCTTACTCATTATGGGCTGAATTAGCAAGAGCTTTCATTCACGCAAAAAATAGGTTCCCACATAAAAGGTTAAATGGGCAAATACCCTATAATTTGTGGTTCGAAAGAGTATGTAACGTATCTTATCTTCGTGCCATAGGATGCGTGACATACGTGAACATTAACAAAAGGTATAGGCATAAACTAGAAGGTAAAGCGTGGAAAGGGATTTTAGTGGGTTATGCAACGTCTACTCAGGGATATCGTATATGGAATCCTAGTAACGGGAAGGTAGAAGAGACTAAACATGTACGTTTCGATGAATCGCTTAGAAACTATCAAAAATTTCAGACGGGAAGTGTAAAAGTATATATCTTTTCAAACGAACCTGAAATTGATAGCGACAATGAAAGTGTTTTCGACTCAAAAGAAATAAAAATTGACCCCGTAGTAAAAACTGAAATGAGTGAAAATGATCAACTTGAATTAAGGTTAACTTCTGCCCCAACTATCGATGAGGTTAAAAATATCCCGTGTTCATTTCTACCTCAAATTCCGACCACTTCGGCAATCGAAATACCGAAGCAGCCCGATGTTAAACATGAGGAGAAAGAAACTATTAGCGAAATTCAAACTAAAGGATCTAGTAAAGATTGGTTGCGCGAAATAAAATTTCGTAAAACTGCAGGGAAAGCGGATGTTTATTATTACCCTCCAGGTCATTTAAAAGAATCAATCAGATGTAGGAGTTTCAAAGATATTTCTCGATATTGTGATGCAAATCATCTAAGCTTTAATGAACGAGATTTTTCATTTAATGGAAATATTTTATATCTAAATGAAACGGAAAAACAAGATTTCCCAAATATTGAGGCAAATTTTTGCATAATTCCAAATAATTTTTTAGAAAGTCAAAATGTACCCCAAAAGAAAGAATGGTTAAATTCTATGATTGACGAAATTGAAACTTTAAAATCGCGTCAAGTTTTTCGGGAAGTCGAAAGGCCGAAAAATAAGAAAGTTTTAGGATCGCGGTGGGTGTACAATGCAAAAGAAAATAGTGAAGGGAAAATTGTTAGGTTTCGATCAAGGTTTGTAGCACAAGGATTCAATCAAAAGTTTGGAATAGATTACGAAAATGTTTATTCACCAGTGATTGATTTTCTATTTATAAATTATTTTATGATTGTATTGGTGGTTAGGAGAAATTGGGTATCTCACCATTTAGATGTCAAGTGTGCATATCTTTACGGGCAATTAAAGGAGGAAATATATGTAGAACCCCCCGAAGGTTTCTGCCAAAGTAAAAATACTGTTTGGTTATTGTTGAAATCATTATATGGGTTAAAGCAAAGTGGTAGAGTTTGGTTCGAAACTTTACAAGAGACTTTACAAATGTTGGGTTTTTCGAAAGCTAAACATTACGATTGTATTTATTTTAATTTTAATAGAGCAGTTATTCTATTCTATGTTGATGATATTATTGTATTTTCTGATAATGATGACACTTTGCATGAAGTATTGGATTTATTGAATTCTCAGTTTGATATTAAAGATCTAGGAATTGTTAAAAATATTTTGGGTGTATTGTATATGTATGAGGGTGATTGTATTTATTTGAACCAAGAGCAATACATGAGTAAAGTCATTGATGGGTTTGATATAAATGTTTTCAAGGCAAGGGTTCCAATTCCTGTGGGTATATCAATTGAATCCATAGCGGAAGAGGACGAAATGGTTGATACAGCTTTGTATCGTAGCATGATAGGTAGTTTATTATTTTTGGCGATAAGAACTCGTCCTGATATATTACATGCTGTTGTCTTATTATTTCAATATTGTTCTAAACCTGGTATTCATCATTTAAAGTTGGTGCAACAGATTTTTGGTTATATTAAAGGTACGAAAGGTTATTCAATTAATTTATCGAATGCTTCTGAAGATTGTATAACGATGTATGTGGATTCGAGTTGGGCCAGTGATCAAGATGATCGCAAAAGTTTCAGCGGTGATATTTTGTTAATTGGAAATGTTCCTATTTATTGGTCATGTTGTAAACAGAAAGTGGTAAGTTTGTCAAGTATGGAGGCTGAATATATAGCGATAGCAAATAGTTCAACGACATTAAGTTGGTTTCAAAATATTGTTAATGATTGCAATGATAATGGTATAAGTGTTTCTATAAATGTACCTATATTGTATTCTGACTCTTTAAGTGCAATTCATTTTTCAAAGAACTTAATTTGTAACAAGCGAACACGTCATATTGACATAAAATTTCATTATATAAGAGACTGTGTAAAATATAAAAAAATTTCTTTGCAATATATTCAAGGAAATATGAACTTGGCTGATGTATTCACCAAACCTCTTGCCTGTAACAAACTTTCAGAATTTTGTGAATGTATTTATTTTTTATGTCACATCAAAGGGGGGAATGTTGGCAACAAGCGCTACACACAATAGGCAAATTGTGATGTGACGTCAGTTATGTTTTTCGTAATAAAAGTAAGAAGCGGAGTCTCGGTTTTATGAGATCCGCGCTATTCACCTCAAGCATGACTCGACTTATTTCTTCCACAATTATCCAACAGGTTACAAGTTTTCTTTCCCCAGTGATACTAAAAATTCTTTAGACAGAATTACTTAAAGTATGCTTGTTTTAATTTCAATAAAGAAATAAATAACTTAATATTTTAAAAATTTAATTGAAAAGTGAATGAAAAAAAAGTTAAATTTCAATGTAGTTATTCCAGCAACGGAAAAGCTTTCGATTATCAAGTAGCTTGGAGGAGGGGGGGGGGATTAAATTTGGTGTCCTTGATAACACACCATATACTGTATTAACCACCCCCCTCCCCCCCCCCCCCCCTAACAATAACCTCTGGATTTGCCCTTGAGACTCGACATGGACAAGCCTTATGAAAAATATGCTGAATGGAAAAATAACTTATTAGAATATCCTAAAAGGAAGAGGATGTACTGAATTTGAATGACACTGGTCTCTTCTATAAATGTATACCGAATAAAACTATGTAGTTTATGAACAAGACTTATTCTATTAAGTATAGATTTTGACACTTGTGGTAGCAGCAAACGCCAATGGTACTGAAAAATTGATCTTCTTGGTGATTGACAAAGCTAAAAATCCTCATTGTTTAAAAATTACAGTCTTTACCTGTGCAGTACAAAGCTAACAAAACGACGCGGATGACTTTGAGTTTGTTTGAAGATTAGAATATAAATTTTATTTCCAGAAGCAAGAGGTATTAAGCTTCATCGATAATTGAATAGCGCATGGTGACATTTTAAAACCTAAAAGTGATTACTAAGCTGGTTTTACTACCGGCCTACACGACTGCCAAGCTTCAACCAGCGGACCAGGGAATAATCAAGTGTTTGAAGCATGCAAGCGATTGGTTCAGCAAACCATCATCGATGTTGAAAAGGGAGTTAGTTGAGCACAAGATCAACGTTCTAGATGCTATTAGACATATTTCAAGTTCTTGGGGCAGTGACATTACAGGAACTGTAATTAAAAACTGCTTCAAGAGCTGTGGATTTTTTAATAGCAAAGAAAACAAAGCTGAAGTGGCTGACAAATGGAATCATTTTGAAGATTTTGATAAGGTGGAGATGAAAGACTGCATAAGCATAGATTAAATTCTAACCACGTCTGAATTCTTATTCGACGTAGAAATTGTGTATGCCATACGTGGAGAGTCAGAGTATGCAGATTCTAATAAAGAAGAAGCCATACTATCTCCAACTAATCAGCAAGCAGCGAAGGCATCAAATATTTTACAGCAGTACTTGGAAATTTTGGAAATGTGGATAAGTCACTGTTTAATCGTGTTAAAAAGTTAAACGGTTTTTTAAGATATCATAAACAGAAGCATTGTAAGCAGTCAAAAATAACTGCCTTTTTCAAATCAACTCGTAATTAAATTTAATGTCTGTAAATATATTTTTATCATTAATACATGTTTTCCTAAACTTAGTACATACGTGCAGATCATCATCTACTATTTCCGCTAACGTTTAGTGGGGTAGCAACGACTTCCGATAACTCGAAGTACTTTTGTGGTCCTAGAGACTTCGAATTATCAAGAGATAAATGTATTTCAGAATTGTGTTAAAAGTAATTAAAACCTCTTTCTTGCAACATTTCACAAGTTTTTATTGCTCTTTAGCAACCTTTACTCTTGTTCTGTGAATCTGGTGTTCCATACCAACACCTTTTTCACATGAGCAAAAAACACTTGACGAAAGACACCATCTAAAATCTTTTTTAAAAATTACCAACCGACACTAAACCAGCTCCCCAAGGTTATGAAAGGTGGTCATACCAAAGACCAAAACAACTGTCAGACTTCAATAATACATTTTCACACACTGATGTCGGAATGCCCTAGTGCGGATACACACCACTAGAGGGAGTTACTTTGTAATGTGTTTCAGCGCCACCTGGGTGTCGCTGGCAACACTGATCAGTTGCAAGAGAGAGCTAGAGGAGTGTTGATGAAGGAAGGTGGATTTCTATCCACGGGAGCATGGAATAAAAGCGTTGTGGCGTAATAATCTTGTACTGCCCCTTATTTCGTTCACCATCACCCATCTCTAACTCCACATGGGGGCTCGAGGCCGTGTGTGAATCACTGAGCAACAGAGGATTAGTGTTGCGGCAGAATCGGAAAACGGAAGGAACCGGAGGCTAAGCCTAACGCACCACGAGACAACTGCGGTCGTCGTCGAATAAGGAAGCGAAATCCGATTCACAACACAGCAGAATCCGAAAACATCGTCGTCAGTGAAGAGCGGATCAGCGACGTGCGAAAGCAATAGTGGAGTGTACAAAAGTGACTAACGTTTGCCCTCAAGATGTCGTACCTGGCAAAGACGCGTAAGGTAGATTTGATGGTACTTTTAGACGAACTGGATCTGACTCCACCGGAAAACCCAAAGGTTATACAAATGTGCAAAATCATAACTGGACACACAGGGTATGATGAAGAAATTACCAAAAACCTGTTATATGCCATTGTAGCGGAAAGAGAAGAAAGAGAAACTCATGAAAGAGAAGCCCTGGAAAAAGAGAGAGAAGCTCTAGAAAAGGAAAAAATACAAGAGTTCGAAATAGCGAAATTAAGAATAGATGCAGAAAACCGTCGAACAGACTCGTCGACAACAGAACAAACAAGTGTCTCCAGTCGTAACGTGATAAAGCCCTTTGAAGGAGGCGACATTAGCATGTACCTGGCTTTATTCGAGAGACAGATAGTTCGACTGGGAGTGGACAAAAATACATGGGTAAATCACCTGATTGGTCTACTACCACTAGAGGTCGCAAATGTCATTACGAGGGAACCGGAAAATGTGACGAGCGACTACGAACAGATCAAGACCATACTACTTAGGCAGTTTCGTCTGACAGCGGAACAGTTCCGACTAAATTTTAGTTTTGCCAGAAAAGAACCAAGTCAAACGTGGAGAGACTTTTCGTACGTTCTAAAGAACTACCTAACCGAGTGGCTAAACGGAATGGAAATAAACACATTCGAAGCGCTCAAAGAACTCATGTTAGTCGACCAAATCAAAAGAAAATTGCCGAGAGAGATGCAGGAGCATTTCATAGATGAACTGCAAAAAATCAAGGAAGTAGCAACTCTAACGGATAAATTAGATGATTTTCAAGCTGCACGAAACTTCAGAAGAAGCACAAAGCCGTATGAAAACAAAGCATACGAGGAGACAGGTCTTCGAAACCGAGACGGCGCCAGCGCGCAGACGGGAGGAGCTTACGCGAAGGAGCGGGAGCCTACCCAGCAAAATCGACAGGTGAATAGAAAACTAGGAATAATATGCTTTGCTTGCGGAAATATCGGTCATAAGTCATTTGAATGCAAGGAAAATAAAGACGACAGTGAAAATAAAGTCAATAGTACGAACGCACTTAGATGTGGATTGATACGTGTGATATCATCGCAAAACTTGCAAACACAGACGGCGCGTCAGCCTGAAAAAGACTGTGCACCAAAGAAAATAAGAGAAGTAGGTTTGAGAATCGCTTCGAAAAAAGAAAACTCAAAGATGTTCTCTCAAAACCAATTTGAACATTTCCGAAAAACAAAACAGAATCGGAAAAGTCAATCAAAATACAAATTCCCGAAGAGCAAAAGCTACAACCACAATTGGCGAATTAGCTCGCAAGTTGATCCTCAATTTCCAACTAAATACAAACCAACTGATGCAAACGAACGAGGTTGGCGACAGAATACAACATGCCAAGTCTGCAATTGGCGAGCAAGCCCAAATCATAGGAACGGCATTAAGAGAAGCAAATCTACCATCCAACAATTTGGAAGCGAGTGGAGTTGGCGACAGAAGTCACGTCTTGGCGATCACCGATCCATGGTTGAGAGCTGCGGTCCAATCACGGATCAGGATCAACGAACACAACCACCTTGGCGACGATATGGCCCAAATACAGAAGCCAACTGGAGAATACCAACACACCAAACAAGGAGCGAACGACCTTGGCGTTAACTATCTTTTTTTTCTGTGAAGCAACCCTTGAAACTGAACCCTCAAAAAGTGAATCTTTATTTTTTTTTGTCCTTCGAAAAAGTTATGCAGAATTGCGAAATATGCTTTTCGTCTTATTTGTTTATTTTTTTATTTGAGGTAGTGAAAGTTTTTTTATTTTTATTTTAGGAATTCGAATAGCCGTTTGAATTTTTTTTTATCAGTTGAAAGAATTTTTTTTCTGAGAGAAGCTTTATTTTTATTTACAACAGCGGTGAAGTAATAAAGTGTTGCGATACTTTGCATACACCAGTAAATAATGAAAATTGTGTATTTTTGAAAAGTTTTATGATTTAATTTTTAGATTTCAAGCGTAATGTCATTTTTAGAAAAAAATTTAATTTTACTATTGTTTACATTTTTGAAAGTGATTTGAAAAGAATCTATTGGTGAAAAGTGAAGAACTTTTTTTTGGTGTTAATTATTTTTAAGTTTGAACAGTTGAATTTTTGAGTTTGGAAGAATTTAGAACATTTTGAATTTGAAATTTTGGAATACTTATTTTTAGGACATATAGAACTCTAATGATAAAAAGTGATTTAGGTATTTAAATTTTTACAATAATAAATTTGATAATGCTTACGAGATTTTAAATTTGAAGTAAGATAATAATTGATTTTTGGATGTTATGAAAAATAATTTAAAGTTATAATAGGATGATGATTAAGGTGTGAAATATGTGATGATGAATGTATGTTAATAATGTCATGTATTGTAATATAATGTATTGTATTGTAGTATATCATTGTAATTGTGTAATTCCGAGGGCGGAATAATGTCAGGATTGCCCGAGTGTCGGAATGCCCTAGTGCGGATACACACCACTAGAGGGAGTTACTTTGTAATGTGTTCCAGCGCCACCTGGGTGTCGCTGGCAACACTGATCAGTTGTAAGAGAGAGCTAGAGGAGTGTTGATGAAGGAAGGTGGATTTCTATCCACGGGAGCATGGAATAAAAGCGTTGTGGCGTAATAATCTTGTACTGCCCCTTATTTCGTTCACCATCACCCATCTCTAACTCCACACTGATTACGTTCAAATATTCCAAATTAAATAGTAGGTGTATTTAAAGCAATCTCTGTATTGAGACCTATAGAAAATAAATATTTTAAGGAAGTACTCACTCAATCTGTCTCTCCAGGAAGTCCACCCCGATCGTCTTCTTGTAGGCGTGGGTGAAGATGCCCTTGCAATAGCGCTGGATCATGCTCGACTTACCAACTGCGCCATTCCCCACCACCACCACCTGTGGAAAGAGTGGAAACTTTTTAGAGGCTCCACTTTCACATGGCTCACGGTTTCAATTTTTGCTCTTTTTTTTATTTAATAATCATCTCAAGAAGTATACTGAGTTCTATGATCTTTTAAACTTTGCGAAAAAAATGCACCATTTTTTCTGAAAAATTTTGGTACAAATTCGCCATTATCTTTCGACATTTCTTTTTAATCCTTCTCATAAAAAAGATAAAAATGCTAAATGCAATAGATTCTCTGTGTAACAAACCCCCAGGGAACCAACTCAAGATGGTCGTTGCAATGAGTAAATCCAAACTAATCCATTGATTAGGAATTCCTAAGAAAATACCGAGGGGCCACTGTGAGGATGTCTCTTTATGAAGATAATATTTAAAATCCAAAATTTGACATTTAAAAATTAATATTTCCCCAACAAACCAAATCTGTAAGTAGCCCTAATTAGACCCCTTACAAAACTGATAAAAAAGCTACTTAGATACAAAATTTAGCAATAAAATGCGTAGTCTTGTAACTTCGCTCCAAACCATCTATTCTTTAAAAAAACACAGAAAAAAATTTGGCATTTCATATGCGGGCACAGGCAACCAATAGGATTCGTGGAATGCCCTGTGCTCGAAAATACCGCAGAATCATTGTGATTTCACAACACGCGTAGTTAAAAAGGAGTTTGCTTTTCTACTGTCAAAATTCACTTAATTCAAATTTACACACAATTTTTTTTTTAATCGATGCTTTTTTTAAAGACAGCTAGGGAAGCAAGGACACTTGTGCTTGACTGAAAAGGGCAAGAGGGTCGGAATTTTTTCAAACTGGGCAGCATTTTTAAAAAAGGGGGCATGAGGGCACTATTGAAATGAAAAAAGGGTGGGCAGGACTGACCGTCCTTCAAAAAACGCCTAGATAGCCATTCTACGGTTTGGATGAATAAACATGTTGTTTGCATCTTCAGAGCATATCTTTAATGACTCTCATAATCCCACAGATATAAAGTGCTTTTTTGCCCAACGAAGGTTTAACTAATTTTACAAGCTAAATTATGCAAAATCCTTAGAAATTTAAAAATTTTCATTTTTGAAAATCTAAGAAATTGCGACGGGTGTTGATTTTTGGCCAAATTAAGAATTGATTATCTGTGTATCAGTTTATTAGCTGACTAAATAAACTTTTTAAATTTAATAGAAAGCATAGAGATCTCTTAAACTTAAATATAGTGATAAGCTGGTACTATTTTTAAACCTTCGAAGTTGTAGAAATCGCTAAGTAGGGGAAATCAATTTTGAACATAAAACATACTTGTCAGAAAATCAAGGAATCATATTGAAAAAAAAATTCAATATATCGATCGAAGCCAAGAAAAGAATAATAATAAAAAAAGCATAGTAGAACGAAAATATATTTTTCCAATTCGTAGCGATTTGAATCGCCTAAAAGTGCTTCTCCCCAGTTCTGTTGCTAGACAATATGCTCAGGGAGAGCAAACACAACTACCAGTTCAGTGGTGTTCTTTAAAAAAAAGCAAAGAAAACCCAACGAACCAATCAGGAAATGCAAGATGATTCCATATTATGTGTTTTTAAAAGTTTTTATTTATATTATCAGTTCCCATGTATACTAATTTAGAAGAGTTATAACAATTGTGCTACTTTCATTACGTTTGAAATTCAACTGCTAAAATACACAAATGACTTATATTTTGTACAAACATGTGCACTTTTTATTAACGTATGTGAAAAATAGTGGCAGATTCGTAAGTATGAAAATTAATTGGGCCCGAATTACAAGTAAATTCAAGCATAATAATCAATACTAGTTAATAGGAATAAAATAACCTTCTTTTAAAAATAAAAACCAGCTAAAAAAGAAGCTCTAAAAAGTACCAAAAAAAATTATTATTAATTTAAGGAACTAAAGGGGAAAAGTTTAAATATTAAATTTATACTTATCACATTTTGATATTTGGCGTTAAAATTTAGGTGTTTTTTGTAAATTGGCCAACTTAATTAATAAGTGCAAAATTAGTTCTAAATGATTAATTTTGTTCCATTTGTCCCTAAAATTAAAATATTTGTACTTTCCAGTTCTTTATTTCTTAAAGTAAGTTTTTTTTTTAAAGATTATTTTTCCTTTAAGAGGGGACTTCGCTCCCCTATACTATTCTTCAATAGGAAATTCGAGCTGTTACACACTTTTTACCTTGAATCCGGATAGTATATATTTTTAAATTATCCAGTTTAATGAAATTATATAGCCAGCCAGAATGAAATTATATAGCAGTTTTCACAAATTGCGAAATGCCATTTAAATGACAAAATTAAAGAAAATGATTACAAAGGATAGTTAACTGTGCCTTTTAATTGAAGACACGGATAAACGAAAATTTATATTATTTTCGAAAATGAAGGAAATAGAATTTTCTCTATCGGACAAACCAAAAACAATAAAAATCAAAGTAGGGCAAGTTTTTTTTTCTCAAAAGTTTTGGTTAATTGGTATTTCCGGATAGTTAAATGCCGGATATTTTTTATAAAAGGTGCCTAAGTGAACATCCCCTATCCAACAAATATAAATAACCATCTTTCTGAATTTAACAGAAATCAAGAGCGAACACATATAATATATATTATATCCCTCCCTATAAATTTCCTACATACCCAATGCCAACTCACTTTGATATTTTCACTCTTAAATCAGTGTGAATATTTAATCTATTACAATATTTATTTTTCATGTAATAGTATGTAGAAAAGACACCTCAACTCACTTTGATGGCAACCTCGAAGTCCTCCTCCCTCATGACGGGGTAGGAGAGGGGGGACACTGCATGACCACAATTCAGAAATCCAGGCAACTCTTTGAAGGGATTTTCACGTTCGCTCCATTATAACCCTAAAAAAAAGTTAATGTAAAATATTGATATTGTAAAACTAACTTCAATTAATGTCAATAAAGCAAAGAAGAAAATGAAGATGAGCTCAAGTCCAGAACCGGTTTGTAACGTGAAGTAAGTAAACGCTAAAAAATTAGACCCAAACAAACCCTTGGTATTTGGTGTTATTCCATAGTACAAAAACTAAGTGAAATACTTTATCTTACCTATAAATGGATAATAGAATCTTTTGTTAATTCAAATCACGTACTGTATCCCACAACTGCACAAATTGTCATTTTTTAAGCTCTGATATATTAAGAATAAAACAAAGCAGAGCTATCATTGAAAATGCACTGCCAGCTCGGTGTGTTGGGCTTCATTTGTCGGAATGTAGGGTTGCTATCTTAAATACTTCATGTGAAATCTCCCCAAATAACTTCCTTTTTCCTTGTGCACATAATGGATTGAACATATTTGGCATAAGTAAAAATGGTCATGTATTTTTTTCAAAGTTAACTTCATAACACCTTCGAAATCGAGGAACATGTTTGTTCTTTTTACAGAACAGTTACATCATGCTCTCTGTCCCAATGATACCCAAGTAATGCCATGCTTTTAAATGAAGTTATATAAAGAAAAAGCAAACAAAAGCGTCTGTTAAGTTCAAGAACATGCAGTTCTCCTTTAACCCACTGACGGATGAGGTACACCCGTTTAGAAAAGGATAGCGACACGAATATCAGTCCACTATTTTATCTTTCCAAAAGGATACAAGCGTTTATATCCGCTACCGATTTCCTCTTCCAAAAGGATAGGGACGCACGCATATAGCCGGCTACTGCTTTCCCCCTCAAGACGCACGCCTTCACGCCACATTGAACCCAGATGGGGGTAACACAATGAATGGGTCATTGTGAGGAATTTGAGGAGAGGAGTACATCTGCCCTGTATTTAGGATCGACCCCAAGCAAGGTTTTCAAGTGGTTGTGTTGTCGGTAGGAAAAAGTAAATAGTTGGATTCTAAAGCACAAAATTAAAAAAAAGTTAACCTTGAACTATACGAGTTTTAGGTAATTTTTTTCATGTTTAATTAGAAAAAAATTAACTGTTTACTTTGAATACAACTAGGTGTAATTTCTTTAGTCATTAA
Source organism: Troglohyphantes excavatus (assembly GCA_963932185.1). Lineage (NCBI taxonomy): Eukaryota > Metazoa > Arthropoda > Arachnida > Araneae > Linyphiidae > Troglohyphantes > Troglohyphantes excavatus. Next base: position 72,918,972 of record OZ010671.1, on the reverse strand, counting down.
TATGTATATACTTTACTTTTAATAAATAAGAAATAATAAAAATAAAACATTACTATTGAAATTTCGATTGATCATTTGGCACATATATGAGTTTTGTCCTTGTTTTAAATGTATAATGCATACAAATTCAATTAAAATAAAACTTCTAAATAAATAAAAAAACACTTAACTGATAGCAAGAGCAAAAAAAAAATGAAAAATTTCATATTCTTTCATTTTATGGAATTTTAATTTCTAAATGTTATAAAGAGGTATACTAATATTTTAATTATAAAAAAAAATACTATTTGGTATTTATCAAAGTGATTTATAATTTATGTGAAGCTATTTCTGTAAGCTAATTAATCTACTTTATAATAAGAATAAACATTGAAGAGGTTAAACCATTACTTTTCAAGATATTAAAAATATCTATATGGAAACAAGGACAAATTTGGGATTTGAAAGGAAGGTCACATGATCAAAATATAATAACTTAGTTATGAAAATTAATATTCCAATTTAAATGTATTTCTGATTGCAATTTAAATAATTTTACACAAATATTTAGGTGTTATCAATAATTTAAACTAATTATTAATTATTTAAAAAATAATTTATTAATAATAGTTCAAACTTGAAGGTTCTTTTAAATGTAAATATCAGATGTGAAAAGTTGCTTAGTTTTCACACATATGGCTTCGAATGATGAAATAAGTGTTTTATTATAACTTTTGCTTTTGTACAATGGTTCAAAGTTTTATTGCTTAGTTCTACATATATTAATATTATATTATAGGGACATACAAAATTTAAACCCTCATTAAATTTTAAGTCATCAATGTGAGAGGGACAAAATTATAGGAAAAATGCAATAGAGCAAAAAAGACTTTTAAATTAAAAAAAAGTTATATTTTCTATGTAACAATACAAGCTAGTCCTACACTGACAACTATCGGACATCCAACTGAACTATTTAATTGCATGCAACTGAAAAATTCAAATTGTATATGCTCAGTTAACAATTATTGGACAAAATATCCTTTCGCTCAATACCGCGTTAACAACTTTGTCAAAAAATCGACAATTTGGAGATTTTGTGTGGATTGTAAAAATAAGAGCTTGGCCGATTTTTCATATTTATTTTATGATTTCGAAATCTGAAACGTGGCAGCACCGAGTTGAATGCAATTAAATTAATCGCTGGACAGTTGCCGAGTGATTTTTAGTCATTCAGCTAATTAAAAGTTCCAGTGCAGTTATTGCTCATGCCAGGCAAATAATTTATAATCAGAGATTTGATTACATCAATCACAAGTCCGTGACTTTTCCCTTACCAAATTCAAGAGTTTAATAACTATTGGCTAAATCGTGTACAGGTTATGCATTAAACAACCCTATTCCTAAATCACATCAAAGTAAACTTTTCTCAAAATTACAGTAGATACATAAATGATGTCTCATTTTAAAGGTGAGAGTTTGCAGATTTTAAATATGTGTGCAATGCTTATATAATATATGTAGTTGTTGGTTCACAGGTTCATGTTTATACTCACTTAGATGCATGCAGTGCATATCTGATTGGACTAAGTGAAAGGAATAATATCAAACTATTTTCTTCTTTTAGCATGGTTTGTTTGCATAATAGTTAGGGGTTCTAGTTTTGATATTAGGATTTTTTATAACTTGTTTGGCATGGTTAAAAATGCTGGCAATTTTTTTTTCTAGCTTTTATTGGCACGTCCGTTACTATTTTTGGCCTATATTGATGCTGCAACTTTATTTTTGAACTGAAAAATTTAAAACTTTAGGTTTACTTTTTGTTTGACTTAAATAACATTATATTTAAAAAGAAATTTTATATAAAAAAAATAATCGGGTAAATTATTGGTAACGGACGTACCAGTACGTCCGTTTGTAAATGCATGTTTTTTTTACCAAAAACCACGCATTTTCATAAAGTCAATTTTTTCTCAATAAAACCCATTTAAAAGTGTTTATATTATATTCTGATTGAAATAAACTTACATTTTTATCATTTCATCACATATTCTATTACAAAATATAAAATAATTATTTTTTAAAGATAGAGCAAAATCAAAATCACAGACATACTTTTTGCAAGAATAAAAAAAAAAAATTCAATTTTTTTACTCCTCATTTATTAATTACAAATACAAATACAAATATTGACGACCAACAACAGGCTCAAGGTCCAACAATGTTGGTCCATCTAATACCTCTTAACTATCCCCCAATGCATATCTAACTTCTTCTTAAATTCCGTTACTCCTTTACAATTAACAATATTCACTGGAAAGTTGTTCCATTTGTCTATTACCCTATTATAGAAATAGTGTTTTCTCCCTTCCCGATTAAAATGGGATTTGTTTAACTTAAACCCATGACCTCTCGTTCTATCACTCATATTAAAATCTAAACCCTCCACATCTCCTTGTTTAATAAATTTGAATAGTTGAATCAAATCTCCCCTAACCCTTCTCTCTTCCAGAGTATACATATTTATATAACAGATTACTACCCTGACTTCCCAAAGATTGATTTTTTAATCCCAATTTATCAACCCGCCAGTGAATATTCGGTTAATATACATATCCGAACATTCACCCGCTGCATAAATTAAAGAATTGTAGGCAAACATTTTGGTATGTTTAAAAAGGGCACAAAATTACCTTTCACAGTGATACAAATTTTCTCTTTGACAAATATATATTTTTTCAATGTTTTGAATGTACTAAGTTAGAAAAACAATCACAACATTTCAAGAAAAACAATTTTATGATGATAAAAATGACGTCCGTTACCAAAAACCATGGAATATCCTATTAGTAGACTCAACATAATTACGAACATGAATGTTCATTTTTGTAATGGCCATTACAAAATGAAAAAAAAAAATATTTGGTTAAATAAGGGAGGGAAAAGGGACAGAAATGTATTAGTATATGCATAAAGGGAGAAAAAATATTTTTGCTAAAATAAGGGAAAAAGGGATCACATTCTGAAAAAAAGGATTTTAAGTACTTCAAGTAACAAAAGACTTTTAGGGGAAAAGGGACCTGTTACGAGGTCTGAATTTGAAATAAACAGCACCTCTCACAACAATAAACAACATATTTCAAGCACCTCTATTGCACTTAACGATTCTCCTTAAATTAACAATAATTGCGCTAAGTGAAAAAATAAATAATTTATTGTAATACCGAAATGTAGACCAAATCTAGCAATTTTTTTGTAAAACTGGAAAAATAACAAGTTAGTTTCATAGCATTAAAAAAATAATAAAAATTCTGCGTTTAATGTACATATACTTACCTTCACATACTAAATACTACGCAAACTTTGGTAATTCCAAATCAGCGGCACACAATTCTGTTATATATATCTACAAGGAAAGTGGGCGCACGAATCCCGAAAGTGCAAGATCAAAATGTGAAATCGCAAAGGTGATGCCGAAATATGAAATGTCGTCCACCAACAACACAGTAATATCCAACAGATATGGTAAGAACAGCTTAAACCACACCACCAATCTATGATTCGATTCCCATCTAACTTCGAGGGACGTTTCAGTAAATGTCCTCAAATGTAGCTGTCATCATCATCTTTTCACAGCGAGCCGCGTAAAAAATACGCGCACATTTACGCTCTTGTGATGTCACTGAACTTTTAAATTAAAACTTTCACCTTCAAGCGCAATCAACGCGTTGTTGCAATTTTATAATCCAAAAATTCCAAGACGAGAATTCCTTTTTAAAAAAGCCAACGTAGTAGAGGAGCTTTCCTTTACGTAATAGGCTAAACAGGAGAGAGTTGGTAAGGTCGGTGGCTTCTCTGGTCATCTCGTCATGCTTGGCGGCCACAGCGACTAGCATCTCTACACCGCACCAGCATCTCCCGAACGCAGTGCCTGTTGGAGGAAAAGCACCTTGGCGCGATAATTGTTTGGCGGTGAGGGGATAAATTGTTAAATGTTGCAACTTTGTATTGCATTCACTTACAGCATATGGTTGTTCTAAATTGATGATTTTTTTTATTGATATTCAACTGTTTGGTGTAGATGTGTGGGGGGAGGGAGGAATTTTCTGCTTATTAATGAGGAAAGAGTAGGCGCTCGAAATAAAGTGTAGTATTTATTTAAAAAATCGTCTTATAGAACAAATTAAAAATTTGAACTAATAAACAAAGTATAATATCTTTGATATTTTGTAATTGAAGTATTCTGTAGAAAAAAAAATTAAGAATAAGAAACAGAAAAAACCAAGTAATTTATGGAAGATAAATAAATGCAGCAAAGTAAATTTACTTTTATATTAATTAAAGTTCTAACAAAGTGAAAGTTGTAAGTATTTTTATAATAATAATATAAGGTTAATTTGAAATACATAATGAATGTTTATAAAGAAATTAAGAATTCGTATTTTTTATTCATAAGCATTTATTTTCATAATTAATAACTATCATTTTCTGTAATTATAAGCAAACTAAATTTATATTCTTTTAATATAATATGTAGAAAAATAGTTTCAATTTCGGTGTACGCATTGAAAATGGTATAACAATATATTGCAACCTACAGTTTTAAATACTTAATTTTGAGAATATTTACATTTATTTCCTTTTGCAATGCTTAGCATTTTTATAATACAGATAAAAGTGTGCACTTGTATGATATTGTATATTAACTGTACAATTTTTTTTTTCTGCTTAATTAAGTGAAAATCATACATGTTTATATTTTTATAGTATATGAAGGTACTGTTATATGAAGTATATATAAAGATACATAGGCGTAAAGTTATCAAAATTATTGGGGGGGCTCAAAATTATAAGTTTCAAATAAAGGTATTTGCGCAATTTTTGGGGGTGCTAAATTGTTTTAAAATTTTCAAAAAGGGCCGCAACATCGTTTAATCTCAAGGCAGGCCTTTAGCTGAAAATATTTCCTGGTGCCTAAAAATATTTTCAGAATGTGCATAAGCAAAAGAAAGAAAATAGTTTTGTTATTTATTTTCAATACCTCTTGCATTATAAAACTATGTATAAAATTCTATGCCATATCAATCAGCTTAAAAAAATGTCCTTCTAGTGCAATACAATTTTCCCTTTTTTTAATTGATAGTTTTACAAAGTAGAAAATGTATTGTAAATTTCATTTTAACGTATAATGTTTTGATATTGAATAATAAGTGTTAAATAAAAACTTATATTGGGAAGCACCCCAAAAGCTTCCAAAATTACCGGGAGGAGGTAAATTTGTCCGGATGGTGCGAGGGGTTGTCCATATATTGCCTAACGCACATGTAGGAAAAGAGATTTTCTGTCCTGCATGAATTTATGTTGTATTATAGGTTCTTTCCCCAAAAAATATAATTTAAGCTACAACTGAACTTAAGTAAGAAATTATACTAATTACTCTAGCGTGTGTGAACCAGTAGTTTGACACATATTGTTCTTTACATACCAAAGCATTTGAGTGCGAGGTGTCATAATCGACTGCTCCAAGGTTTGCCTATAAGCACCATAATTGACTTCTCGAACGGAGTACCAACTGCTATCCTGTTTAGTCGAAATCCGTAGATCACAATTGCCCGGTGCCATAAATCGACGTTAAGAGCATGTGACAATATCACTCGATACGTGCGTGTGCTTAAAATTGTTTATGTTACTGCGTATGACAATACTTACGTGGTCGAAAATGTTAGTGCAGCCGAAATCATGTGAAACGGAAATTCTTTCCGTTCATGTATGGGATGGGACCTGTTCATGTATACGAAATGATTACATACAAAAAAAATAGAACACACTTACTTATTTTTTGAAAATTAAAGCAATCCTCCTTTCTTTTAAACATACGAATCAGTCAATTTTAATATTAACTTAAATAACAAAACAACAGCACACAATAAATTTATGACGAAAACTATTTCCGTTTGGAGAGTTTCTCGGTTTTCCCACCCATCCCCGAGATTCATGCACGAGCCAATCAGTTTATCGAATACCAAGTGCAGCCCGAGTTGAGAAAATCCTTTTGGGCTGTGTTTGTGTTGTCACAACCCTCAATTTAGCGTATAGGGGAAGTCATACTACGTAAGGTTACCATGGCAACGATGCAGCCAATTTCGAACTTCGCTTTTTGGCTGCAGTTTCGATTGAATGGAGCTTTTCCCCTCCTGAATTGTGGATTACGGCAACATCGGAGATTTTGTTTACTTACCGCAGAAATTTCATTTTCAATTCTAATCTTCATTTAAGAAAATTAGGAAAATATCTGAGTTTTAAAATACACTAATAAATTTAGGTACAATCCGTCTGTACTTGCTGTAGTCCACAAACCGCCATTGCTTACGGGAAGAAAATCATGGCCTTGGCGCCAATTTTGAGAAGCGCGATAAAAGGAAAAGAATCGCTACATAAAATAATCGAAACAAGGGACACCATAACTTAGAAATTAAACATAAACCCATGCAGGACAAAAATCTCTTTCCCTACATGCGCATTCTGCAATATCACACCAAATTTGCCAAATTTTCATACATTCAAAATTATCACATGTAAATGATTTTATAAGATTGGGTAACTTTATCTATGATTTATAATTTTACGAAATAAATGTTTTAAATATGTTTTTGATTCAAAAACATACATTATTCACATACATTTTAACATTTTTTTGACCAAATAATTTAAAAATAAATTAAAATAAATTTTAAATATTAGTTTTGTTTCTTCAAAATAGTACGTTTAATGCATTGAATTCTCAAAAAACATATTAAATTGCTAGCTGTTAATTTTTCTCCCTTCCTTCATCATTGCAGCTATAAAACGAGTTTTAACCGAAATATAGACAAAAAAAAATTATCCAATTAAATGTATCACACGAAATAACTCTAAAAATATTATTTGAATTTCTCCTAGAGTGAGAGCGCCATTTCAAAATAGTCCGCGGTTTTATTTTGTCGATCACTTTAAATGTTTACAAGATCATTGAATGCAAAATGTATTTAAAGTACTTTAATTAATGTTACAAATTGTTTACAAAATTTATACTTCGTTTAATTAACTTTCGATAATTTGATTTTCTGTTAAATAATACAGTACTTTCAATACAGAAATACTTTTTTTTTTAAAAACATTTTTGACATTTTTTTAAAAATATTCTTCACGCATTATTATATACCACAAAGATTTCTTTAGTTAAAATATAAAATGACGTAATGAAGAAAGGATTTTTCCTGGGACAAAACAAGTAACATATAGGAGTCTTAACAATGTTACAATATATAAAAGTTTGAAAAAGTTAATTTCTTCAATTACCACCAACTATTAGCATTAAAAACTATAATATAAATGAAAAGATTCTTACTTTAAGTTTGTTTTCAACCCGTAAGTTTTCTTCTCATATACATTTTTCACTTCTCAAATATATACGCTTAACAAAATTATACAAGTGCAAGGGCACTTTAGACTAGAACTAGAACTTATCAGCTCATAGATCCTTGAAAACCTACAACCCAAATGCGGGTGTGTGTGGGGGGGGGGGGGGGGGGCACTTGCTGCCTTATTGTGATTGTTACATTCCTTTACTTGTTGATGGCTCGAGTCTTCGGGTTTTGTCGGAGCCAGTACGTCCTGCTTCCTGCTTCAGTGTTGGGAACCCTCAGGACAAGACCTGGAGGGCTTTGGTCGAGGTCTGCACACCTGCACACAATCCAGTTACGCCTTGCTCTGGTTATCGCAGCGGGTGTTAAATTAACTGGGGACAGAGAATGCGTTTGTTTGTGTGAAGAACTGTCGCTCACTCAATGTACATTTCATGGAACGTGTGTGTTCCTGAAAGTCGGCGTATTTTGTTGCTCTTTTCTGAAAAAGATACATGTGGAAATTTTTCTGCTGAAGGCCTTTCGGCTAAGCAGACAGGGTAGGGGGAGGACACTAGGGGGGGGGGAAGAAGAGGCGAGACGCCACCCCAAAACAACTGCCCAACAGCTGGAAAAGGGGGGGGGGGTAGATGGTAGAGGTCTTTGTCAAATAAATGCTTTATAGTTGATGGAGATTACCATAGTTGCTAAATGTTCCTTACATGTTGAATAAATAATAAAGAAAATTTAAATAAAAATAGAGGGAATTTTTTTTCTGCATAATGTAAATAAGAACTTCGAAATTATTGGGGGGGGGGGCTAAGCCGGGTTTTCAAAATATTGGGGGGGCTCGGGCCCATGGGCCCAATACAAGTTTACGCCTATGTAAAGATAATATCACGCAACTCGTGAATATACTATAGGGCCCCACGCGTTACAAAGGTCACGGGGTGTATAAATGGCCAACCTGGTTGACGCGGCTCACCTATGGTATGTCCACCAATGGTATAATATAATTTCTTAGATATTCGTAAAATCCTTTTTGTAATTACAATAATATTAAAATTGCGAATTACAATCAAAGAAATAAATAAATTAATTTTTTATATCAATTAATCGAATGCATGTTCTTAAATCGTGAAATAATCTTTAAAAATTTAAACAATAAAACTAATTATATATTTGAATATTTAGAGAGAAAAAGTGATAATGTCATAATTACGAATATCTTTTCTATCGTTTAAAAATACTGAATTTTTTTTTATATTGTCTGATATATTACAACTCTCTAAATATCTCATACCATAATCGCAATTTATTGCGAAAAAAATAGATCTTCTTCATGCTACAATTACAATGTCATTAAAAGACAAAACAAAAAAAGTCAGTCAAAAAGTTGAACAGCCATTCCTTCCACAATATTGCAAAATACTAAACTTATCAATGTCGCCAAAGCTGGAACAATTATCGCGCTAAGATGCTTTTCCTCCAACAGGCACTGCGGTCGGGAGATGCTAGTCTACACCGCTCTGACTGGACGCGATAATTGTTTGGCGATGAGTGGATAAAACGCCAAATGCTGCAACCTTCCATCGCAATCACTCCCTCCCCGGGAGATTCAAGCTTATTGCAGCATATGGTTGTTTTAAATTGATGGTTTTTTTATTATTATTATTGATGTTCACCTAGAGATTGACATAGTCGTGGAAGAGGTGAGGAGGATGAAGATAATATCACGCTACTTTTTTCATTATTACTATTATTTACTTACATTTTATTTTGCCCAACTTATTTGTGCTGATTTAATTATATGCCTGAAATTCCTAAAACTGCTCTTAGATATCGTGATTTCAGAATATATTGGAATATTTAAATACCATATTATTGGTAATTTACTGTTCGAAATGCTTTTTGTTTGTAAATGCGTTTGTGTTAAATGCACAGTTTTATTTATAATTTATAATACTTTTGGAATGCATAGCAAATTGCATGTTAATATAAATACAATAACTTCATTCTATTAATGGCATATTTTAAATCTTTGAATATAGTTGCTTTGTAAAAATTTTACTTAGTATTACAGAGTTTTGAAAATTCACATGATAGCATTTATAGTCATGTTTATTTCAAATGTGTTATCTCTTTCAAGAGACGTTAATTGAATAAAACTAATTCTCTTTAACTTGTTTCTTTTGATTTCCTATAAAAATATTCATATAATATCTTTAAATAAGTGGTGATAATATATGATGACGTCTTTTGATTGAGGATGCTGTAACGTACTGTGAAATTTGGTTCCTGAATACTTTTGGGCCCAACGAGTTACAGATGTCATGAGATGAATAAATGGCTAACCTGGTTGATGCGGCAAAAAGGGGACAGTTATATGACGACAGTTAAAAAGTTCAATAGCCATTCCTTCCACTGGCGATATTGATAATAAACTTATCAATATCGCCAGTGGCGTAGCCAGGATTGTCCGAAGGGGGGCGTTCATAAATTATTTTTGGTCCGACCAAAACCAAATAATTTTTTTTATTAATAATTAATGTGAACAATTTTTATCTAATAATTTTAATTAATCATTTTAATTAAATTTAATTATTAATTAAAATTAATTAATAATTAAAATTAATTATTAATTAAAATTAATTAATAATTAAAATTAATTAATAATTAATAATTAATTAATAATTAAAATTAATTGATAATTAAAATTAATTAATAATTAAAATTAATTAATAATTAAAATTAATTAATAATTAAAATTAATTAATAATTAAAATTAATTAATAAATAAAATTAATTAATAATTAAAATTAATTAATAATAAAAATTAATTAAAATTAATTAATAATTAAAATTAATTAATAATAAAAATTAATTAAAATTAATTAATAATTAAAATTAATTAATAATTAAAATTAATTAATAATTAAAATTAATTAATAATTAAAATTAATTAATAATTAAAATTAATTAATAATTAAAATTAATTAATAATTAAAATTAATTAATAATTAAAATTAATTAATAATTAAAATTAATTAATAAATAAAATTAATTAATAAATTGAATAAATTTTAATAATTTTAAATTAGCAATTTTAATTAATAATTTGAATAAATTTTAATAATTTTAAATTAGCAATTTTAATTAATAATTTTAAATTAGTTTTTTAAGTAATCACAATAATTTTTAAGTAGTTATTATAAATTAGTAAATTTAATTTATGATATTGTTTAATTTAAGCAGTAGTTTTAAATTAAAATTCTAGTTAATAATTTTAATTAATAAAATCAATACTTATATATAAGAATGGAGTGTCTGTCTGTGGAATAGAACAAAACCCCTCATTTTCAGTTTTCTTCACGAATTAGGATACACTGATTCGGAATATCACATTAGAATTTTTTTTTGTCTGTCTGTTTGTCCGGATTTAACTTAAAAATGACTGAACATATTTTTATGAAACTTACACCATTTGAATAATATTTTCATAGTTTAAAATCTGCACTTTGTTTCATGTGGATATCTGCAACCACTCAAAAGTTATAGAACTATTTCCCTTCTCCCTAATATTACTCCTATGGAAAATTTACATCTCGTTTTTCCCTTCATAACATTATTGTTAAAAATCACCTTGGCGACCAAAAATAAAATTTTCGACAATACTGGGATAAACGATTCATTTTGATTGGCTGATGAGTAAATGTCTTCAAATGAATTAAAAATGTGACCAAATGAATTTAAAATGTCGCAAATATTGCCAAATGAATAAAAATGTCGCCAAATGAATTAAAATGTTGCCAAGTGAATAAAAATTGTCTCCAAATGAATAAAAACGTTGAAATCAAATGAGCTAAAATAGAGATCTTATATTTAAAAATATCATCACAATATCGAAATTAGTGTCCAAATAACAAAAATAACGTCGTTAACAAAAACCTCGCCAACCGAAGGAGGAAGATAAACCAGCTCTTTCGACTGACGCCATGTGTATTCATGTTCTGAACAATTTAACTTTATGACAGCTTTTTGTTACGGAGTGGAATATTTCTATGGTGTTGAAATGGGCCACCCTAAAAGTTTAATTTAAGGTTTTCTATATTTGTACCTCCATGTAGCTTATTTTTAAATTTTTACCTCAAAAACATATTATTGGAATTCAAAAATTAATATTTGATAATTAATTTTTGTAAGAAATATTGTCCGTAAATATTGACCCATATGAAATTAGTTTGAAAGACGGATATATAGACTCCGGTTGCCAATTGGCACAAAAAAAACTTCACCAAATACGATAAATTATTTCGATTTGGAAGAATGTAATATTTTTTTCTTTGATATATTATTGCGTCGCCAATATTAAAACTAATGAATGTGAAGTTTACTACATAGGTTTACTGTCACTAAATGGTTAATTTTTATACAAAAATATGCAATTAAAAAAATATTAGGAATTTTTATTTCACAAAAAGAAACATTTTACAAAATCACCAGTTTAAATAGTAGTTGCAATAACATGTAAAATCGTGAACCCAAAAAAAAAAAACATACAGGTCGAATCTATAACCTCTCGACTTGGCGCGCGTTGGCGGTTTTAATTTAAAGTTTCTGGCGGTTTTAATTTGGAGGTTTTTTTTGGAGTTTTGGTGGGCGCGCTGGGCAGTCGGTTAAAAATAGATTTAGTTATCTCAAAAAATACTCAAAGTAATTTAATAATAAATCTTGATTTTGATAAAGTTTATTTTTCACTGACAAGACAAAATCGCGCAGCTCTTACTGCAAAAAGTGACCACGAGCAACGCCAGGCCATATTGCTAGTATATATATATATATATATATATATATATAAATTATAAATAAGATGTAAATTAAAAGCTTAATTTTCGCAGGTTAATCTTCAGTCATTTCCTAATTTAAATTACTAACAAACCTGGCTGACATTTTACTGGGATTTAAGTCAGTAGCTAGATATTGATGGGGTTCCGGATTGAAGCAATTTTAAATTAGTAATTTTAATTAATAATAATAATTTTTAAGTAGTAGTTTTAAATTTGTAAATAATTCTTTATTATATAATTAAAAATAACAGAATAATAATCATTATTTTCCGGTAATTTTGTCATGCATGACTGTGGCGTGACATGGGGGAGGAGGTTTCATTGGTTGCGTGACGCAGTAAAAACGGTGCATTGCGGCAAAATCATAACGGAAAATAGCGTTGCTCGTAAAAAAAAATCCAATAACTGAATAAAAATATATATTTATAAAAAAAAATATTGATTTGTAGAATTTGTGAAGTTAGACAATGGAAAAATGCTTGCCTAATTATCAACACGAGATGCAGCGCCGCAGAAAAAAATCTAGAAAAAGGTTATGAACACAGATTTAAACGATAATCTGTTGACCCCTCCACTTTTATCATAAAATCGCAGCCACTGTTTCTGCCAGCAACGGCAGAAACAGCCAAACAGCTTATTTTAATTCTAAACCCTACATGTGCTTTCCATTTCTCTGTGCAAACATTGTCATGTCTGGGGGAAAGGGGGCGGATAGTAAATAATAAGTGCACATAATATTGCACGATCCAGTATAGAAATAATGAGTTTTTTTTTTTTTTTCGAAACATTTGCTTCCTTTTCTTATTTTTAAAACCATAAATGGGGTATATGTGATATCTGCGCCCATTCGATCACCGGATACTGACCTTCCCAGAGGGGGAGCGAGAGAGAGGAACGGGTGCCGCGTCAATTGGCCTGACCTCGACGGCTGCTGTCCTGACACAGTTTTCCCGAACGGGAGCTCCATTTCCGCCTTCGACGAAGAGGAAGTCTTCTCCCTCTCTCCTTCTCTTCCTCACAGTGGCAGTGGTGACACCAGGGGGGGGGGGGGGGCTAGTCTTTCCCAAACGGGAGGCTAATATCCTCTACCGTAAATTGTTCTTATAATATTTTTTTATCGCAGATTATAGAGAAATAGGAAATGGTCGCCAACAGAAACCTCTCAAGCAAAAGGAAGACACATTTTTCCGCCTGATGCAGCGTGCTCCATCCACGTCCTATGTGTGCTTTGCTTTTACTAAATTTTACACGCACCTAATTTCCGATCGGACGAGAACCAATTTAAGTAAATAGTAATATTTGTCTCGCAATAAAAGTGTCAAAAAGGATCACTCTACCACCTTCTTACCACCCTTCTTACTGTTAAAGTAAAAATTATAATATGCCGCATATTTATCACTATTCACTATTTTGTGTTATTTAACGTATACCAATTTAATATACACGGTAAATAATATTTAATAACGTAATTTTCAAAAACATTATATGTTTACAATAAAGCTGATTTGAGCCAAGTTATCTTTCTTATTAAAATAACGATAAATGCCTTGGCTGCCTCCTAGAAAATACCTTAACACAATCATCGATAATTGACTGCACCTTTCTTTAGACAGTATAGGGCTAAAAGGGAAAACCTCTTCTCTTGTTTTTCTGCTGAAGCAAACACTGGCATTTTCAAACACATCGTGCTGCGAATTTTCCCACCCAATCTACTTGTAGTGACCAAATTTGCCACAAAAAGTATATATGTTACATATATATATGTTACAAAAATATATATGGTATGTTTCTGGAAGTAAAAGTTATATATATCCATAAAAGAAACATGTAATTTCCAATTAAAATTGCGTTTATTATAGACTAGCTGGCAATTCAAATAAAACTGAGATTTTAAACAATTTTAACTCTTGAGCCGAGTAGAATTTTTAGCGTTCTCAAAATTCGAGCTATTGTAGATGGAAAAAAAAATCGAGTTGGTGAAGATCGCAATGTGCTTAAAGTTTGATTCGTAAATACTTTTCGGTCCAACGCGGTACAAAGGGAAGTGAATAAATGGTCAACCTGGTTAGCGAGGCTCACCTTTCTCTACACAATGGTAGGTTTTTTGTTTGCAAAGGTTGATTCCCGGTGAGTTAGGGGGCGGAAGAGCATACTGTAGCCAAAGTCAACATCCTCATCCAAACGGTGCAACGGTCAAATAGGGGAGTTAAACATCGGGCTAGTTAATGCGTCCCACTATCCTCTACATGATGGTAGGCCATTAACCCCGTGGAGTTATAAGGGTGATGTTTCCCCTACGCGCTTTAAAGCCCAAGCAGAATGGGTTAATAACAGTGGCGTACGAAGGAAATTTATAAGGGGGGGGTTGAGCGTCAGATTACTTTACACGTGTATATATATATTAGGGATGAAACGGATATCCGGGGTAACTATCCGGTATCCGGCTGATTTTTAACTATCCGGTAACTATCCGATATCCGGAAGTAAAGTGCCGGATATCCGATTTACCAAGCCCCGGATGAATAAAACATCTAAGATTTTTTTTGTGGCGGTCAATTATTTTTGCTTTAAGTATTTTCCTGAAAATTCTACCAATGTATTAACAGTGTGCAGATTCTCCCTTGAATTTTTCTCGTTTTTAACTTTAAATTTCTATTAAGTTTTTTTTTAACGAATCGTTATGGCGGAGGGTCATAACATCTCACAACTAATATAAAGTTGAAATAAAAATAAATTTCTCAAAAGTTTATGCAAACTTGAGTTTTCATGTTTGGAATGAAAGGGCATATGGTAAAAATACAATTATTCAGAAATTAAGCGAAAGTGTACAAAACATACGCCCATTGCTAGAAGCACCCTAGAATAACCCTTTGTAAATAAAAAAAGTTTTTTGAATGTTTATTCAATCTTGGTATCACCTTAAAGGTAAGGAATCGGGGAATATTATAGAATAAAAAAATATTTTGTAATTTTTGACCGATTTCCGTTTTTTCTAGTGTGTATAAAAAGATATTTTCATAAAAAATAAACTGCCGGATATCCGGCAAAATCCAGTTCGTATATCCGATATCCGGTTTGTAATGTGCACCGGATATCCGGTATCCGGCAAAACCACTATCCGGTTCATCCCTTATATATATATATATATATATATATATATATATATATATATATATATAAAGTTAGCAACAACCCTAATTTCTGATTGAACAATAGAAGGGGGAAGGGGCAAAGTTCATCTTAAATTTTAAACTAAAAAGAAAAAATATTAAAAAAAAAAAAACTTACTGAAGACTACAAAAAATTTAATTTAGGGACTAATGGAACAAAATTAATTATTTAGAATTAATTTTGTACTTTTTACCACTCTTTAAAGTTCGTGCCAATTCAATAAAAAAAAAACCTAAATTTTAGAGCCAATTTCAAAAAGTGATAATGTGCATAAAAGTAATACTTAAATATTAAAAAAAATTCCACTTTTGTTCCTTAAATTAATAACGATTTTTAAAAAAAACGTTTTAGACCTTTTTTTTAAAGCCGGTTTTATTTTGAAAAAAAGATTATTTTATACTATATTTTATTCATATTAACTACTAGCAATATGGTCCGGTGTTGCTCGTGGTCAATTTGCGAAGTAAGAGCTGTGCAATTATGTTCCCCAATTGACATTAATTTTATTATTTAGACACTAATTTCGCCATTTTGCTGGTATTTTTCAATATAGGACCATATTTTAGCTCATTTGGCAACATTTTCATTCTTTTAGCGACATTTTCATTCATTTAGCAATATTTAAATTTTTTGGCGACATAAAAAAAAATTTGCGACATTTTAATTTTTTGGCGAAATTATTTATTTTTATGGCGACATTTTCATTCATTTGGCGCTTTTTTTAAATTCATTTGGCAACATTTGTCGAAATTTACTTATCACCCAATCAAAATGCATCGTTTATCCCAATCGTCAAAAAATATTTTTGGTAGCCGAGATGATTTTTAACAATCATGTTATGAAGAGAAGATCTACATGTAAATTTCCAATAGGAATAACGTATGGTAAAACAGAAAAAGTTCTAAAAACCATGGTTTCCACATGAAACAAAGTGCAGATTTTAAGTTGAGAAAATATTGTTAAAATGGCCCAAGTTTAATAAAAATACGCTCAGTCGTTTTTTAGTTAAATCCGGACAAACAGACAGACAAAAAAATATTTAATCTGATTTTATGAATCAGTGTATCTTAATTCGTGAAGAAAACTCAAAATGAGGTGTTTTGTTCGATTCAACAGACAGACACTCCATTCTTATATATAAGTATTGGTTGATTATTATGCTTGAATTTACTTGTAATTCGGGCAAAATTAATTTTGATACTTACGAATCTGTCACTGTTTTTCACATACGCTTAAAAAAAAATTGCATATGTTTGTACAAAATATAAGTCATTTGTATTTTAGCAATTGAATTTTGAAGTAAAAGTAGTACAATTGTTATAATTCTTTTAAATTAGTATGCGTGGGAACTGACAATAGGAATGAAGTCTTTTTAAAACACATATGGAATCATCTCACCTTTCCTGATTGATTCGTTGGGTTGTCGTTTTCTTCGCTTTTTTTTTTTTTTTTAAAGAAAAAAAGTAACTATACTGGATTGTTATTACCTTAGCTTTCTTCTAGAAAATAATTTAACACAATCATCTGATACATGTTTCATTTTGGCTATAAAAGGCAAAACAAAGCACCTTAACTTTCCGAAATACTAAACAAATAAAGCCTCAAAAACTAAAGTCCAATTTTTCAGGAGTACAGTAAGTAGAAAATGTTCAAAACATCTTTTCATTTGACCTTTATATCACCTGACTATTTTAGTCATCCTTTACTTCTATACTATAAGACTTACAAGATGTCTATATATTTTAAACGATACCTTCGACGACAAATATTTTGAAACAAAATATTCTAAACTAAAAAAAAACATATTTTATTTACCATTGAAAAAAAATATTTCATATTGTCTTATTAAATTTTCAACGTAGACATATCGGCGCCAACATTTATCCCGCTCTGTGAAATCGAAACCGATTGCCTATGTTTATCTTATTTTATTTTTATTTTCAGTCAAACGATAAATATTTTGTAATGACGCAAATGGGAAGTAAGGCGCCTAAATGGCTGTTAGCTGTCTGCCTATTGGGAAGAAATAATACGAGAAAATAAAATCGATAGTAAATGTAATTAATATAAGTAACAAAAAGAATTAGCGTTGGGGTACGAAATTTTTCTTTGGTTCGTCAATTCAGTACCAAAATTTATTATGTTTTTTTTAAAGTGCAAATTTAAAATAAAGGAGTGCAACATCCAAAAAAAGTGTGATAGTGACCCCCACCCACCCCTCTAATTGCCTGTAGTAGTAGGAAAGTGTTGGGGTTACGTTTCATTTTTAAAAGTACAATATTGAAAAAGTGAGGGGGCAACATCCAACCCCCTCTAGCAAACCAGTCAATGATTTTAAAAAGGTTCTTCTTTACAGAATGGATGCATAACTCTTCCTATTAACGAAAGGAGATCTCTTTGAACAATAAAATGTTACGTCTAAGTGAAAATGGTTGTGCTTGTCGGCGGACATCGGGTCGGACTACCCAGTAATAAAATGCATAAATTGTTAGCATAAACCTCCCACTTATCAGTAACCCGCGCCGAAATTGTGTCATTTTTTTTTGCAAACAAATGCAAGGTTATAAATGCAGAAAAAAAACCGTTGTATTTTTTTAAAACTTTTTGTTTTGTTTTGGAATTTTTTATTAATCGGGGAAAAAAAGCATTATTTTTGTACTATTTTTTTTTTAAACTTCATACCGATGGGGGGGGGGGGGGTTACAGCCCCCCTCAACCACCCCCTACGTACACCACAGGTCTGGGTGAAAATGGAGAATGGTTTACTTTTGCCGACTCGTTAAACGCCGTTCTAGCCATGCCTATAAGCAGCTGCTTATAGAAAGCCGTCTCAGGCTCGAACACCCCCGCGACCACATTCCAATTGGGTCCGTTGAAAGTTTTCAGTGAAAAAATTAAAAAAAAATTATTTTCTGCAAACAAAGGTAGGTTCTTAAATGTAAAAAAATATATTTGTATTTGTATTTTTTTTTTTTTTTCAAAATAAAAAAAGCATTATATTTTGATTTTTTTTAAACTACAGACAGATGGGGGGGGTTGTGACCCCCCTCAACCCCCCCCCCCTGCGTACGCCACTGGTTAATAATGGGCCTGGTCGACGCGGCCCACCTTCCTCTGCATGGTGATATGATATTTGCACATAGAATGATTCCCACAGGGAGTTATGGTGGTGGAATCGTATACCTCAGTTGCGAACCCCCAACCCCCACGCGGTACAAATTTCTGAAGAGGAGAACGGGTTTATTGCGTCCATAGTCTGTAGCAGTCGGGAGGAGAGGGGATTTTTCGTTGTGTTTTATTTTTAAAAAGTGCCATATTAAAAAAGTGAAAGGGCAACATCCAAAAAAAATGCGAGGGCAGCCCCCCACCCCCCCTTCCCCGAACCGCTTTCACTGGGGGCACAAATACGGAATAAAGACCAAAATTAAACGGAAATGTTCTTCACGAACGAAAGAACAAACAAAAACAGGAAATAAGTCTATACTTTAGCCTTGGGTATATACACAAGCAGGGCATTCCGGACTAAAGAAGTCGCCAACCAGTTTTTTCTATAGAAGTATACTCATAGGCCCGTCGCACCGAGGGGGTTTGAAGGGGAGTCCGACCCCCCCCCCCCCCCCTCTCCCCAATAATCTGGAAACCCTGAAAGTTGGGAATTCCAACTTCTAAAAACCTCGAGTTGGGAAAATTTATGCCTGAAGAAAATTAATATTACTAACAAATGAAAGTTAGGGAAGATTAGAAATTGCCCAATTTGTAAGATTACATTTAAATTAGACCTCAGAACGGACACTGCATTGGATTATGAATGCAACAAATCAATGTTGAGAGAACTGTTTAATATCTAAAATATATATATATAAAATGAAAAATGTCGATAAGTTGAAACTGGGAATTTTCAGCACTGTTGAGAATTTCGAATAGTTGAGTTGAGAATTTCGAAATCGTTAAGTTGGGAAATTTCTTGTTTGAGGTCATTTTTATCAAAACCTAAGCCTAACAGGGAATGACCCAGTTGCGGCCGAAGACAGCCGGGTTACCATATTTTTTGAAAAAAGAAAAACAATGCGATTTTTCCTTCCCCCTCGTACGATATTGAAAAGAAAGTGTACGCAAGGTCGAAAGACAGCCATCTTTGGACACAATGAGTTAACCTTCATTTGTAACACAAATGAGTTTACGCAATCTTTGAAAGTTTCATGCATATCAAATAGTAAAATAAATAAATAATTTTTCCCAAGAGAGCGATAAAGTAAAATATTGAATTGCATTTATGAAAATTGAAGACAAAATAAAACGTTTGTCTGACATAGATTTTTAAAGATTTATACTATGTTCTCAAAAGTATAAAAAATTAATCTGACTTTAAGTGACAATATGTACCTTAAAAACTTTTAAGCACTTTATTGGTTATTTATTATATAAGAGTAAAATATAACAAAAATATCAACGAAACTATTTTGTGGATAATTAATTGGACTATGCTTTAGGTTTATGCAGTAAGTAGTTGGGATAGTACTAAAATATCAAAACATATAAAAATCATACTTATTGATTTTGAACAAGACTAATTTAAAAACTTTCATCCTGAAATACTAACTATGTGTATAATTCCTATACAAAGTACTACTATTCATCACGCAATGCATATAAATAACATTAAATATTATAGATATTTATTCTCAAACGGCATTAAATAATTTACAATTTGGATTAATAATTAATTTTTTGAAACACCTTTAAAATCACCTAATACTTGGAGCATCAGATTTGAACACCATATATTACTCTTTTAGGATTATTCATTCTAACACTTTTATTCCCTGAAAAATATAACTATGTATTTACATAAATTTGTTTTTGTTCAAAAGGAAATTAGACGCCAATGCGTGTAAAATGTGGTAACAATGCAAAGCGTGTACGGAACGTGGATGGGAGTGGACAGTTTGTTTATCTTCATTTATTGGATATGTTTTGGTTGGCGACTCTTTCCTATTTTTGATGATATTTGCTAAAATTTCGTTTAACGTATAATCCTTCTGAAAGTGCTTCAACAAAGCCACATCGTAATTTTTTAGGATGAAGTAATTTTATATGTACAATTTATGTCGAGGATATTAGCACCCCTGTCAGCGAAAGTCAGCCTCCGTGCCCACCGGGGAATTTCTGGCGCCACCACTGTCCGAGCAGTCGTTTTTGCCTCTTAACCCCATTTCGGATAGTCGTTTTGAGAGTCTTCTATAAGATTAATTTTTTTCACTGAAATTACACCTAAATTAAATTCTGCAAATAGTAATATAGAAAAAAAAATGTACAAATTCAATAAAACCTCCCGAAAAACGCATTTACAACTTTGATACATATACCCTCGTAAAAGGAAATACATTTAAAAGATAAATTTAGTGTGTCCAAAAATGGCCGCATTTCGACCATGCAAAAATTTTCCTTCCAAAATAAATTATTTTCAATACGAGGGGGAAGGAAAAACAGGTGTTTTTTATCGCTCAGGAAAAAGGTTGCCAATAGCCGCAACTGGAAGTTTCCGGCCTAACATGACTTCATCGTGTTTAATTATTTAATATTTGGATTTCGACTACAAAGAGAAAATATCGTCAAACTTTGCCGTATAAACCAGAGATAGGAATATTAAAATAATAATTTGTATCATTACTCTATGGTATAAACAAGTTGCTCGAAACATATATTGTTCTAAACAAGGTTTCTCAAAATTTGAATTTGTTCTCTAATTTATTTCCGATTTAGGAGTGACATTTACTAATTTTGAAAATAGGTAATGACTATGATATTGGTACCGATTCCATGAAAACAAAAAGATGTTGCTGTTTCGATATTTATCTGTTGTCAATGTATTCCTGTGTATTTAAATAAATATTAATAAGTTTTTAAAAAAATGGGGGTAAGGGGGAGTTTTGAATTTCCCCACCCCCATGAAAAATCTATACCTACGTGCCTGATGACCATATTTATCAAGCAGTAATTAAATTATAATTTTTTTAAATTACTATACCATTTTAATTCTAAATTAATCAATGCAGGAAAACTGGAATTTAAATTATTATATAAACCTTAGAAGTATTCAAAGAGAGAGAGTCCTCCAAAGTTAATGCTAAAACGAAACACATATCACATAAAATTAGGTAAAGGGAATAGGTACTGAAAGATGCGTCCTCCGAGCATAAGATTTTTCGTAGCAATCGTATTGAAGTCTGAATGATTTTTTTCACCGAGGGGTGATTTAAATAAAAGAACCCATCGAAAGTTTGGAAAGTTTCTATTAGGAACCGGTAAAAACTATAACAAAAAATATTTTTTTTAGAAAAACACAAAGGAAATGCACTGCGTACACAATATGGGAAGATTCAACTAACCAGTCAAAAAAAGAAGAAAAAAAATCCTAGACAAGAGACGATAAGATAAATTTATATAGGACTGGCGCTTCGAATATTAGTTCGAAGAAACTTTACATTGTGGAAGGCAAAACCAATAGGGTTATATGAAACAAAAGTGATTTTTGAATAAAAAAGAGAGGATTTTGATTTAGACTATCACCTAATGCAATTAAAAGAGAGTTATTTTAATAAAAAGAATGTGACGTTCAAGTAAAGAGCAACACCACATATTTTAAAATTCCGTAAATGATAAGCTGAAAGTTTAAACATATAATATAACTTTGACAATAAAGAACAAACACTCAAAAATTATTTGACTTTTAATTCTTTATTTATTGTAGAATATTGAAATTTTTGAAGCAGAGCAGGATCATGGCTTGGTAAAACGCAAGTCTCTTGGTAATTCAGGAGATGTGAAAGTTTTTAAACAGTTCTTATTAAGCTCTTGGTTACGAATTTTAATCATATTAAATTTAACCAAATATTTAAGAAGATCTGAAGTGAGACGGAAATTAATTACATCGTAGATAAACGAACTCCTTGACCGGTAAAATTATATAGTTTAGATGACGTCGCAAGTAATGTGTATTTTAAATGACAGTGGATAAATTTTATAAGTAAGTCTGCAATGAAAACTCAAATTGGGCATTTTCTAAACATGAGGACACTTTCTTTATAAATAATAACGATTTCCAATAAAATACATAAATAATTAGAAAAATCTTCAATAATTTAATAAACAAATGCGTCATTTGAAATACTTCTTGAAGATACAACTTTTTGAAAGAAATTTCCCTACTTAAAACAATTAGCGGCGCCAGCTGCCTCAGGTGTTGTCCTCGTTATCTGACTATGGTTTAAAAATACGAGGCCCCGGGTCATTCCTTCGAGATGGGGTCCGTGCCGTCGCCCAATATGCAGCTCTAGTGTGACATCCAAAGCAGTGTTCGTTCAGAGGTTTAATTTATGTTTAATCTCACAAGTTGGGCAATTTCTAATCTTCGTTAGCTTTCATTTGCTAATAATATTAATTTTCTTTGGGCTTAAATATTTCTCCAAATCACTGATTTTTAAACCTCGAAGTTCTCAACTTTTAAGATTTCTAGATTATTGAGGGCTCCCCCCCCCCCTCCAAACCACAAGATTTGTCTGCTAAAGACCACGATTTGTATGCTAAAGAGAATAAATCGAAACTGTGAGTAAGATTTCCATGTCAATACGTCACGTAAAACTCTTACATTCCATTTGCTCACTTTGTCAGTAATAATAAGAAGTGAAATAACTAAACTTTTGAATTTTATTCTTTATGCGATTTGCGAGTGGCAATACAAAGTAAACACAAAATTTGCCGACTACGTTTTGATGCATATTATTATTTTAAATATTTTATATTATTAGTAAGAACTATATTAAAATTGAAAATACTATTTTTTTGTATCACGAACGTTTCATTTGCCTGCATTTCGAATTTAAAATGCCAGCTTATAAAGGTAAATATTAGGATGCATTATAAAAGTGTCAAGTCATTTAATATCTTAGATTTGTTTTCTTCATTTTAATTCTTTAAACAAATTCTGAAGATTTATGATACAATTAAATTTTACGTTTGTTATGATTTAACAGTTGACAAATTTAAAAATTTGAAATGAATAAGAACGGTAATTTAATGTTCGAAATATCAAAAGCTTGAAACATTTAATCTTTGTTGTTTTCAATGTGTTTCATAAAGTTAAAATTGTTTACAATCCTCGATTCTGAAGTAATGAGATTAGTTATTGGTGGAGGAGGTGAATATTAAACTATATTGTAAGATATTAATAATATTCAACAATCCCCCCCCCCCCCCATATATTTAAGAGAGATTAATGAAAATCACAAACAAGTCCAATAGCGATCATGTGCTTGTTTAAGATGTCTCAGTTCTAAGATGTTTTGTCATTGTGTCGGCATCTAGTTCTTTAGTTTTCATATATGTTATGGTGATGTCTCCTTCTTCCTTATCTTTTATAATATTATGTTTGCCATTAATATGTCAATTCCTACAATTTATTTTTTGTCGGTTGGTCTGCTGATATTCTCATTTTCATTAAATTTTTCTAGCAAAGATTGAATCGATTCGATGCCACGCACACAGTCACTGGTGGCAATCAATTCAGCTTCTATTGTAGAAAATGCTGCAAGCTTTTGTTTACCACTTTTCTAACCGATTTGTGATTTGCCAATTTTTAGTAAATATTGGCTATAAGACTTTGCATTGGAAGTAGTGCTCCAGTTTGAAATCTGTACTGGCTTTCAGTTGACCTTTTGTAGACTTGAACTTAAGACAATAGTCAACAATTACTTTAACGTATCTTAAGGCGCGTTTCACTGCTGTTCGATACACTTCTCGATAGACTAGGCGCGTTGAAACTTCGTGGCAAACATTAAAAACAACAACATACAAACTTGAC
The DNA here is from genome assembly GCA_963932185.1 of Troglohyphantes excavatus. Classification (NCBI taxonomy): domain Eukaryota; kingdom Metazoa; phylum Arthropoda; class Arachnida; order Araneae; family Linyphiidae; genus Troglohyphantes; species Troglohyphantes excavatus. The sequence goes on along the minus strand of OZ010671.1, from coordinate 72,894,733 downwards.
TTACCCAAACTTTCCAAGGAGATGCAAGGCAATTGCTCACATTAGTGTTTGTCAGTTATTGTTGTGATTGAGAAAGGTATGTTAACATAGTTTGGACATATAGAGAGGATGAATAAAAGGAAATAGATGAAATACAAGACGAGTGTGGATGGAAGATTTGGAAGGGGTTGATCTCAGCGAATGCACCTCAATCAGATTGAGGACGATTTTAGCAAAGGCCAGCTTAGGAGTACCGTAATTAAGTTAATAACAATGTATCTACCTATGTAGTTTAAGTTTAAAAAATGTGGCTCTCAAAAGAAATTTCAATCGTTGTTCTGTTGATATTTGGCTCTGTTGACTAATAAGTTTGCCGACCACTGGTGTAGGCAATACCTGGTTGAGTGCTTGACATACCAAATCTTTTCGTTTTTCAAACACTTTTAGGGGGTCCGTAACAACTTTTAAATTTCAGATTTTCTGCTAAAATCAAATTCAGTATTTTTCATACTTAATTACTTTCATATTTCATTAAGAATTTTTTTATAATATTCTAGGGATAATTGTAATGAAGTAAAATATGGATCGTATAAATATTTAATGTTAATAAATTATATTGATTTCAGGTGTCTGGTGACAACTTTAACTTTGTTTACAATACAGTGCATTTCTTGTTTATTTCCATTTGTGGTTTTCATTTTGAACCGATTTTCTACTGTTATTTTGTTTATTTTTCTTTTATTTTTAATTGATTTTCTACTTTTATTTTGTTTATTTCTACTTTTATTTTGTTTATTTCTACTTTTTATTCTGATTTGAACACAGTGGCTTAACTTTAACTGAACAGTTTATTTTGATTGCACTATTTAAACCAGAATGTCTTCAAATACTTTTGGTAGTTTGTGATGATTCAAAAATAAATGGCTTCAAAGTTCCAAATAATTTGTAATTTTGAAATGTGTGATGACTATTATATTGATGAAGGTCTCCATGAAAATAGTAGGGTCATTCCATGTCAAATCAACACACTTTTAATAAAAATTTGACCTCACCATCTCGGATTTTGATCAAATTTGGCACATGGGTAGCCCCCATATAGACTAAGAAAAATACAAAATTTTATTCAAATATATCGACCCGTTCGGAAAATACAGCTATGCAAAGTTTAAAAAAAACACTAAAAATCGCAAGACTTGCATATGTTTAACTTGCCATAGCAGCTTTCCTAATTATGCTAGAAAGGTGGGTGATATGTCAATTTTCACCATTTTTTATGGCCTTTCTTATGATATGCAACACAATAGAGGTTCGAGGAAGAAAAATATTAAAATTTTTAAATGAAAATTTAAATTTTAAATTTAAAAAAAAGCGTATTTTTAAAAAATTTCAAAATTTTTTAGAAAATAGTTTATACTAATGTTAAATGATATGCAAAGTTCCAGAGTGGGCAGATAAAGGGTTCATAGTTAAAATAATTGATAACCAAAGCAATTTTTCATCAAAATTCTGACCATATGATAAAGAAATAGCAACAGAAAGCATAATACATGAATTTAAAAAAAAAAAAAATTGAAATAAGGAAGATAAATCAGACATACTTGATATTGTATTGTTCAATTGTAGTTGATTAATGGTTTATTTGTTTCCAAGGTGTCATTTTCAGATAACACATAAATTCTTCCATTGTACAGGATTTACTATACATAATCTGCCAGAGGCTTCCAAAACACATTTGGCTTCCGTGGATATGAAAGTGATTGGAATGGTCCAGCTGGATGAAGAAATGATACTTTTAGTTCATCAAGTTCTTCATTTCTCTCAAGAACATAAGTTAGCCACCAGTTCTTGTTATATAGTACAACAGTGATATAGCTATTAACAAACTATTAATTTAAGTTTCTATGGTGATCTTACAATTACTTGTGATGATTGTGTAGCTTCAGAAAATGTTTTCACAATTAATTTTGATGTGTTTAAGTCAATGGGTATAAAGTCATGATATCGTTAAGTCCCTTGGATGGTAATTGCCTGGTTAAAATGATCTTTTAGGAATGTTTCTGACTGTACTTAATCCTCCTGTGTTGTAAAAGTGAAGTTAATAGCAGAAATATTTTCTACTGCTCATTCATAAAGCTGGAGAGTGCATAAGATAAGTTTTATATTGGGTCGCTGCAATCTAGCTCCAGCTGCTGATTTCTTAAACACCAACTCCATCACAAGGCCTTTTTCCATGTGATGTTGCTGAAAATTGCCATTTGGCCTCAATGTTGAAGTCTTGCTTGTGAAAACACAAGTTGGTGAAATTTTTCTTATTTTTATATTGTGAAGCATGCCCATAAGAAAAGTGAAAGATCCCATGGTGAATTTTTTCAAACTTTGCAGTCAAAAAGGAAATAAGTTTTCTTTGAAAGGTGTAACCTACAACTGTGTTGTGTTCTAGGCAATCAGAAATTGCAACGTAACTTAGATGTTCAACTTTTGTTTTTCCTTTATAATATATCACAAAAGGGTGAATTGTGGCTTGTCCACTATCCCAGTAGTAACACTGGGACTCATCTTGAACAACCATACTATAGTTTTCTGAAAAGTCGAGGGTAACTGCAAATTCAGATTCTTTTAAATTTTCCTTTATGAGGTTCATGAAAGATGTCTGTTGTTTAATCTATAAAATCTTAATCTATAAATCTTCTGATGATTTCTGAAGAGTCCCTAAATTACAACAGTCGACGGAAATCCACTGCTGAAATGTGATTTTTTGTATTATGTTTTCTTCAAATGACGTTTCAAGGATGGTCCATATTGCAGTATCACCTGGACAAGATGTGCTATTACCCATAGCGCAATCTATTATTGACAGATTGCATATCATTTTTGATAGGTAATGTTTATAGGTTTTTAATGTACCATTTGTCAGTACTTCCATTTTCAATCATCAGTTTTACATTTAGATGTAGTGTACATACATACACACTGTGTATACCACTTGATCTTGCTAAAATACAAAGCTAGAGTCTTATATTTGGAAAAGCCAATTTTAAAATCCAAATTTGGAAATTTGTCTTTGAATAATATGTATGCTGCTTTCAGGTTGCACAAAATAATTTTTTTTGAAATTTTTAATTTGTTTACTTTGGTTCAATAACTGTTAAGCTATCTTTAGAGCATGGCATCGCTCTACTAATTTTGTCATTTTTGAAAAACAAATTAACAGCTGCAACTACTTTTTCCGAGAGGCTTTTCCCCAGTTTTGGGTTGGGACTTTCTGAAATTTCTCTTCCTCTAAGTTACCATGTAGTTTGTAGCTTTAAACTTGCACAGAATTTTTATTTTTCCCTAGTTTTCTTGTAGGCAGGATAAAGTCATTCATGAAGTAAAAGTCACATTTATTCACAAGTAATTGTAAGATCACCATAGAAACTTAAAGTCAATAGCTATATCACTGTTGTACTATATAAGAAGAACTGGTGGCTCGCTTATGTTCTTGAGAGAACTGAAGAACTAAAAGTAACATTTCTTCATCCAGCTGGACCATTCCAATCACTTTCATATCCACGGAAGCCAAATGTGTTTTGGATGCCTCTGACAGATTATGTATAGTAAATCCTGTACAATGGAAGAATTTATGTGTTATCTGAAAATGACACCTTGGAAACAAATAAACCATTAATCAACTACAATTGAACAATACAATATGAAGTATGTTTGATTTATTTTCCTTATTTCATTTTTTTTTTTTTTTAAATTCATGTATTATGTTTTTTGTTGCTATTTTTTTATCATATGGTCAGAATTTTGATGAAAAACTGCTTTAGTTTTCAATTATTTTAACTGTGAACCCTTTATCTGCCCACTCTGAAACTTTGCATATCATTTAACATTAGTATAAACTATTTTCTAAATTTTTTTAATTTTTTTTAAAAGTACGCTTTTTTCGAAATTTAAAATTTAAATTTTTATTTAAAATTTTTAATATTTTTTCTTTTTAAACCACTATTGTGTTGCATATTATAAGAAAGGCCATAAAAAATGCTGAAAAATGACACCTTACCCACCTGTCTAGTATAATTAGGAAAGCTGCTATGGCAAGTTAAACATATGCAAGTCTTGCGATTTTTGGTGGTTTTTTTAAACTTTGCATAGCCGTATTTTCCAAACGGTTTGATATATTTGAATAAAATTTTGTATTTTTCTTAGTCTATATGGGAGCTACCCATTTGCCAAATTTGATCAAAATCCGAGATGGTGAGGTCAAATGGGTGTGTTGATTTGACATGGTAGTACTAAATAGGAGTCTTCAAAACTAGTCCTTTCAAAGTAAAACTGTCTTTTGAAAAAGCAAATATCCTAATGATCAGTGAACCAAAAGCTTGTGAAAAAATTATAGAACTTTTTGATGGCCTTTCTTTTCTCAGTCAACGCAAAGTGACAATTTGGCAACATTCGGATAATATGACAAAAGTCTTCGGGGAAAAGTCAAGCGAAAAGACCAACGGCTGCAACTATAAGAAATAAGAATGGCAAAAGTGAATAGAGAAATTAGTTCAAATTAATATTAAATGATATTCCCAGTTCTGGGTCATTCCGTGTCAAATCAACACACTTTTTATAAAAATTTGACCTCACCATCTCAGATTTTGATCAAATTTGGCACATGGGTGGCCTCCATGTTAACTAATAAAAATACAAAAATTTATTCAAATATATCAACCCGTTTGGAAAATACGGCTGTGCAAAGTTTAAAAAACACCAAAAATCGCAAGACTCACATGTGTTTAACTTGCCATTGCAGACCTCCTAATTATTCTAGAGAAGTGGGTGATGTGTCATTTTTCAACATTTGTTATGGTCTTTCTTATGATATGCAACACAATAGTGGTTTGAAGAGGGAAAAAAATGTACAATCGAAAATTTAAATTTTGAAAAAAGCGTATTTTTAAAAAATTTCAATTTTTTTTAAAAAATAGTTTAAACTAATGTTAAATGATATACAAAGTTTCAGAGTGGGCAGATAAAGGTTTCATAGGTAAAATAATTGAAAACAAAAGCAGGGTAAAGACTTGCTTCCGATAGCGGATGTGTTTTGAAGTGGTCGCCAAACTACCCGATGCGTTGCGCATATGTCTTTTGTTCTGATCTTTATGGTTGCTTCCGATGTTAAACACACAATTACAGTTAACAACTCAAGCATTGCGTCTTATTTTCGAACCACAGTCGGATGATTGATTGATCGGATGGCTTTTACTGTGAATGGGCTATCGGTGACGGTTCAAAATTCATTTGGAAGGTTTTCTTTTAGGTCTGCAAGATTGAATGAAATAACGTCGTAATTGAGCTCCATAATGGGCTAATGGCGAAGGTTCAGAATTTATCTCGAAGGTTTGCTTTGGTTAAATACCATTGCACTAGAGCTGCACATTGGGAAATTTGTGACGGTTCAGCGTTTATCTCAAAGAGAATGCCTCGTAATCTGACTACTCAGGATTACATCCATGACCCCCTCCGGGCAGTCGATCAAGGTGCTTACAGGCAGTCGTTTGGGACATTTCGACCTTTGTCTCCTAAGCAATTGTAGCTGGACCAACAGTCCGATATTATCGTTGTACCTTGAATAATCCACTCTTTTATAACAGCAAGCAAGCACTCTTTCTTTCTATCAGACACAACAACAAAAAAGCATTTATCCGTTCCTCTGCTTACTTAATCCTAATGCTATTTGAATAGAATAATTCTCATTTTTAATTTATCCCTCATAAATACACGTCATTCTTTAAACCAATCACAGAAATTCCTATGCCCGGAAGTCACCTGACCCTCCGAACCAATCCCGCAAATTCTTATCCTTTCATATTTGCAAACAATAATCCCATTCTCAGATTAAGAAGTGAATTGTCCGAAAATTTCGCCAAGAACTACCCGCTTATGATTAGAAAACCCAAAGCAGTTTTTCATCAAAATTCTGACCATATAATAAATAAATAGCAACAGAAAGCACAATGCATTAATAAAAAAAAAAATTAAATAATGAAAATAACTCAAACATACCTGATATTGTATTGCTCATATTGTAGTTGTTTAATGCTTCATTTGTTTTCAAAGTATCATTTTCAGATAATACATAAATTCTTCCAGTCCATGTGACAGGATTTACTATGCATAATAAATCTGCGAGAGGCATCCATACCATATCTGGCTTCCTTGGATAAGAAAATGGTTCAGATGGTCCAGCTGGATGAAGAAATGTTACTTTTAGTTCATCAAGTTCTTCATTTCTCTCAAGAAGATAAGCTAAGAAACCAGTTCTTGTCATATAAAACAGTGATATAGCTATTAACGTCTGTTAATTTAACTTTCTCTGGTGATCTTACAATTACTTGTGATGATTGTGTAGCTTCCGAAAATGTTTTCGCAGTTAATTTCGATGTATTTAACTTTAAGTAAATAGGTATAAAGGCATGATATTGTTAAGTCCCATGGATGGAAATTGCGTGGTTGAAGTGATCATTTAAGAATGTTTATGGCTGTACTTAATCCTCTTGTGTTGTAAAAGTGAAGTTAATAGCAGAAATATTTTCTTCTACTCATTCATAAAGCTGGAGAGTGCTTAAGATTTGGTTTTCGTTGGGTCGCTGCAAGCTAGCTCTAGCTGCTAACTTCTTAACCGTCAACTCCAACACAAGGCCCTTTTCCATGTGATATTGCTGAAAAATGCCATTCGACCTCAATATTGAAGTCTTGCTTGTGAAAACACAAGTTGGTGAAATTTTTCTTATTTTTATATTGTGCAGACAACCATCAGAAAAGTAAAAGATCTCGTGGAGAATTTATTCAAACTTAGCAGTCAAAAATGAAATAACTTTTCTTTGAAAGGTGTATATTACAACTGTGTAGTGTTCTAGGCAATCAAAAATTGCAACATAACTTAAATGTTCAACTTTTGCTTTTCCTTTATAATATATCACAAAAGGGTGAATTGTGGCTTGTCCACTATCCCAGTGGTAACACTCTGGATTCATCTTGATCAACCATACCATAGTTTTCTGAAAAGTCAAGAGTTACTGCAAATTCAGATTCTTTTAAATTTTCCTTTATGTGGTTCATGAAAGACGTCTGTTGTTTTGAAACATACACACAGTGTGTATACCGCTTGATCCTGCTAAAATACAATGCTAGAGTCTTATATTTGAATAAGCCAATTTTAAAATTCAAATTTGGAAATTTGTCCTTGAATAATAAGTGGTATGCTTCTTTCAGGTTGCACAAAATAAGTTTTTTTTAAATTTTTAATTTGTTTCCATTTGGTTCAATAATTTAAGCAATCTTTAGCGCCTGGCATCGTTCTATTAACTTTGTCATTTTTGTAATACAAATTAACAGCTTTAACTACTTCTTCCAAGAGTTTTGCCTGGTTTTGGGTTGGAAATTCTCTTCCTCTAACTAGTTTTTTGGATTGTCGTACCATGTAGTTTGTAGCTTTAAACTCGCACATGATGTTTATTATTCCCCAGTTTTCTGGTAGGCAGGATAAAGTCACTCATGAAGTAAAAGTAACATTTCTTCATCCAGCTAGACCATTCCAATCATTTTCATATCCACGGAAGCCAAATTCGTTTTGGATGCCTCTGACAGATTATGTGTATAGAAAATCCTGTACACTGGAAGAATTTATTTGTTATCTGAAAATGACACTTTGAAAACAAATGAAGCATAAATCAACTACAATTGAACAATACAATATCAAGTATGTCTGAGTTATTTTCCTTATTTCAATTTCTTTTTTTAAAATTAATGTATTATGCTTTTGTTGCTATTTATTTATTATATGGTCAGAATTTTGATGAAAAACTGCTTTGGGTTTCAATTATTTTACATATGAACTCTTTATCTGCCAACTCTGAAACTTTGTGTATCATTTAACATTAGTATAAACTATTTTAAAAAAATTTTTGAAATTTTTTAAAAATACTATTTTTTCAAAATTAAAATTTTTATTTAAAATTAAATTTTTTTTTTCTCTTTAAACCACTATTGTGTTGCATATCATAAGAAAGACCATAACAAATGCTGAAAAATGACACATCACCCACTTCTCTAGCATAATTAGGAGGTCTGCTATGGCAAGTTAAACACATGCAAGTCTTGCGATTTTTGGTGTGTTTTTTAAACTTTGCACGGCTGTATTTTGCAAACGGGTTGATATATTTGAATAAAAATTTCTATTTTTCTTAGTCTGCATGGAGGCCACACGTGCGCCAAATTTGATCAAAATCAGAGGTGGTGAGGTCAAATGGGTGTGTTGCTTTGACATGGGATGGACCCTTCTGCAGATGATGCAGTGGTGGCCCGTGGTCGAAAATGTTAGTGCAGTCGAAATGATGTGAATCCCCCCCCCCCTTCCCCCTCTTCCTATTTTCTGCAACCATACATGAACGGAAATTCTTTATTATTTACTCCTCAAATCAAAGTTTTCTTTCAATTTTTACAAAATGATGCCATGAGAAAAAAATAGAAAACACTTACTTATTTATTGAAAATTAAAGCAATCCTCCTTTCTTTTAAACATGCGAATCGGCCAATTTTAATATTAACTTAAATAACAAAACAACAGCACACAGTAAATGTATTGCGAAAACTCCATGTTCTCCCACCCATCCCCGCGATTCACGCACGAGCAAATCAGCTTATCGAATACCATGTGCAGCCCAAATCTGAAAATTCATTTTGGGCTGTACCGCGCCACACATGCAGTGCATTAGCAGAGGGAGAAATCTTTATACTACGTAGAGGTTGCCATGGTAACGATGCAGCCGATTCCTAACCTCACTTGGTGGCTGCAGTTTTGATTGAATGGAATTCCCCCCCCCTCTTGAATTGTGGATTACCGCAACACATTTGCTATTTATCGAAGATTTTTTTTACTTGCCATAGAAATATCATTTTCAATTCTAATCTTCATTTAAGAAAATTAGTAAAATATGTAATTTTAGTATTAAAATACACCAATAAATTTAGGTGCAACCCCGCTGTACTTGATGTTGCCCACAAGCCGCCACTGTATTGAACAATACAATATTAAGTATGTCAGTGTTATTTTCCTTATTTCAACAATTTTTTTTAATTAATTTATTATGCTTTCTGTTATTTATTATATGGTTAGAATTTTGATGAAAAACTGCTTTTGTTTTCAATTTTTTTACCCATGAGCCCTTTATCATCCCACTTTGAAACTTTGTAGATCATTTAACATTAGTATAAACTGGTTTCTAAATTTTTTTGAAAATTTTTAAAGATGCACTTTTTTCAAAATTTTAACTTTCACTTTAAAATTTTAATTTTCACTTTCAAATTTCATTGTTTTTCCCTTTTGAAACCACTATTGTGTTGCACATCATAAGAAAGGCCATACAAAATGTTGAAAAATGATATCTCGTCCACCTCTTTAACATAATTATGAGAGCTGCTATGGCAAGTTAAACATACAAGCATAACCCTATTTTCCAACGAGTTGATATAGTTGAATAAAATTTTGTATTTTTCTTAGTCTGCATAAAGGCTACCCATGTGCCAAATTTGATCAAAATTTTTATCAAAGTGTGTTGATTTGTCACGGAATGACCTTTGGTTATTAAAGACTATTCCAAAGATGCAGAAAATGTCAAGATCACTGAAATTTCCCCAAACACATTTTCAATCAAAAATATCACCAACATATATTGTAAAGGTTAATCACGTTTTTCCATAGAAAAAATGTAGGTGTTAACGGGATGGGCGGTCGAAGTGAAAACTTCACTTTACCATGTGGCCGGAAAGACAAATGTTGCATTCTTTAGCGTTAATAAAATAACATAATGAATACATATTTAATTGATTTTAAAGATGAATGTATAATTTCATTTCTAATTGATATTTATAAAAGTGATGTGTAAAAAATTTTACGTAGAAATCTTTGTTGTTTTTTTTCGTTTGTAATAAAAAGTACTCTGAGCAGTCTAAATTCTACCCGAACCTTGTTTGGGCATTCAGTTATGTTTTCCACCCCTGCCATATTTTTGCAAATACGATATACTAGCAGACTTACTAAGCCTCCAAAATATCTTTTTTCGACAGAATGGAAATGTTTTTTTGTCAAGTACTTTAGATAGGAAGGCAAGCAAGCATATGGAAGTTGAACAATGAGGATCTAAAGTATATGATTGTGTTTAGTTTAAACAAAAAAATGTTGATATTCTTTTTTATTTTGTATGAAAAAGTATACACTTAAACCTGTTTTTGTGCGGTCTTTTTTTCTGTGATTTTTTTTGTGCGGTATATGAAAATTTCAATCAAATTGGAACATAATTGATTATCTGGCTACCGAGACATATACAAGCGTCTAGTGAAACAACAGTCATTGCAAAAACTGATCACTGACTACATGGTAACTGAAAAAAGTCAACTCTAATAAACGAGTTCGAGGTAGTAGTAACGAAAGCGATTTTGAACCAAGTTTGCGTATTGTCAGACTACAAAGGATAATGGTTATACGTTTTGAAAAGTTTTGTATGTGTAAAATAAGTACATACGTAAATAAAATATTTAAAAATGTTCGCATGTGTATTTTCTAAATCAGATTTCAAAAGGTTTGGCGAGATTCCAAGTAGCTGTCAAGCCTTGTGCCTTGATTTCGTTTCAAAAAGCAATTACTAGTTATTTCGTAAGGTTTTGAGTTATTCTATGTGAGACTTTTTTTATGCGGTCCCTATCCACCGCATAATTTTTTTAAAAATTGTGTTGCGAAAACTATTTTTTATACTTGTGAAGTTTTGTGCACATTTTTTTATGTGTTTTTTTATGCGTCCCTATCTACCGCACAAAAACAGGTTTGAGTGTACATGTTAAAAAAAATGTATTTCAATGATTAAACTATGGAGCTCCATGGTAGGGTTTCTAAATTAGCAGTTGTTAGTCGTATTTTGCACCTAAAAATTTCAGGTTGACAAACCGTATTTTTGCACCCAGTCGCCATTTTTTATGTGTAATGTTGATTTCCTACAATTGCTCCCATACTTTTCAGTGATTTTGTCTGTAAGAGGGTGATATTTTTAAAGTACAAATTTAAACGTGCTTCTAATTATATGCAAAAGAAGCTTTAACGATTAAAAAAATATCATAGCAGTCGGCACCTGTGTTTGAGCAATTAGAATTATTTAAAAATTATGCTTAAGCAAAATATTTTGGTGACTGAAAAAAAATTGCCAGTAGCCAAGGATGCCTAACTTTTATCTCTTAATTTCTGCATGGACCACTGTTTTAGAGCAAAGTTTAACCGTTCCATCTTCCTAATGCATCCTTGCAGCTATGTGTGACCCCCTGACTCTCTTTCAGTGAAGGTGAAGTGGGGCAAGGAGATGTTCCAGGACGTAGAAGTGGACACGGGGGATGAGCCCATTGTGTTCAAGGCCCAGCTGTTCGCCATCACGGGCGTTCCCCCCGACCGACAGAAGGTCATGATCAAGGGGTCCACCCTCAAGGTAGGCGTTTTATTCCTGCTTCTTGTCCCACGTCCAGGATATTGCGTTCGTGGGGCCTGACTGTTCTAGGCAAAGTACAACATGATTGCTCTAAAGATTTATGGCTGCCCAAGTGGAAGAAAGGCAACACATATTTGAGTAATTTATTTCAAAAACCCAACAAGTGTACTGCTACACATTTTCAGTAAGGTCAGGTGGGGCAAAGTGGTATAAAAAAAATAGGCATTTTTAACTTTGTAGGAATATAAATATAATTTTATTTTCTAAAACATATTATTGTTTTGTATTTTATTTACATTACATTGTTCTAGAGTACATTAAAATACATTTTAAAAATATCTTTTTAGGGTAACACTTTTTAATGATATCTTTTGTTTGTCATGTTTTTATGACCACTTTACCCCATGGTGTGGGGTAAAGTCGTCATTTTGAAGAAATATGACATAAAAAAAATATTATAAGTAAACAGTGTAATTTTATTATTTAAAAATATTTTACACAACTTCCATATTTGTGAACTTTTATTTTGCCTGATTAAATTATAAATTTATAATGTTCTTAATGGTAAAAAGTTGTTTTTAAAGGACATTTTAATAACATCAGATTCTTTGATTTTTCAATGTGCTATATTCTGGAAATGTGTAGTAGTTACTAATTTAGGATTTTTCAAGATATTTAATGGAAAGTCCCATTAGATTCCATCTCTATCTTGTCAAATAAACTGTTTGACTGATTTCTTCCCTTCATATTTTACTAACATCTCACATTTCACAAATATGGTTTGTCAAATTTGTATATCTGTAGCAATCACAAGTTGACTCAAAGAAACTTGTTGATTTTGGAGAATTTTTTTTTTTTTTTTTAGCTTTTCGATTTTTTTTTGGCTTTATTGATCTTTTTGTAGATATAGCGCAATTGTTTCTTCTGTTTTCGTGTTTAGAGATGTGTAGCCATTCTATGTACAATTGAGACTAGTGGAGATATTGTCAGTATAGCTCCTATTTAGCATACAATTGTCGTGTTAGCTATATTTGATACTGTACTTTTAAAATTCAAAATGCATATATCAGATGTGGATGGTTCTGAATTCTGATGAATGTCTATTTGCTGATCTGATTAAGTCAATCGGTGAATCTGTTATTTCGGTAAGGACACGGTTACAATTTGATACATCAGAAAGATTGAATGAAATCCCAACGTGTGCAATGAATCTGAAGCATTCAGATTCATTGGGTTCCCCCACTATTCCGAGATCCTTCTCTCTCGACTCCCCCTTTCTGAGAATTTTTAACTTCATATAAAATTCATTTATTTATATAAAAAAAAAATACTTGTGGTGAATGCTTTGGAATAGGAAAACTTACGTTAACTTTATCCTAATCTTAAAGTAAATCGTTTTAATGTTCATCTGTGAAATTAATCTAGAAGTATAAAATTACTAATGACTTTCAACTGGACTTAAAAATTATCCGATTGTTTGTCGGTTGCGATGAAAAAATAATCTGCAAAAACACAATGTAGGAAGAGGAAAATCAGAGGAGAACTCTTCATCTCTTCATTTCAGATTTAAAAAAAAGCTAGATACTGATTGGTCATTTGCAATTTGAAATTACAAAATGTTTTGTTCTACTAAATTTTTTATTCAATTGTGTTGATTTGGGTTAAATAATTTTATAAATTGATAAAAAAGAAGAAAAAAAAGTAACTAAATTTTGCACCCTATGAGGATGGCTGCGCCATGGCAAGTACCCAGTTTGCTCAGCTCTTAAGCCAGCCCTGTACCCTCGTTGCACTGGGGGTACATGGAAAACCTTTTAAGGACCACTGTTCTGGAATCAGAGTCAAGTGAAAGGTTCCATTCCTAGAATTTGGTGTGTAATAAAAAGTTGTTGTTGCAGATCAGATTTTATAAATTATTAGTTTTTAACATAATATGTTACTTTTATTTTATCTTTAAAATCGTTTTTGGTTTATTATATAAACCTGACTTTGTATACATAAATTTATGAAATATATTTAGGTGAAATTTTGCACATTTGAGTTGCCTGATATTCTTGTATTTCTTGCTAAATATTAAACATTTTAAAACTGTATAAAATTAAAAAGAAAATATTAAAATTCATGGTTTTTAGTTATTTTTTAAAAAAATTATTAATTTTTAAAGCTGTCCAAAATAATTATGCACAAAATCTTTTAATAAGTTGGTTAATTTTTTTTTTACAGGATGAAACGTGGGGAAACATCAAGTTGAAAGATGTAAGTTTTGTAATAGTTTATTTCAATGTTTAAAAGAGATCCATTTGTCTAATGCACTCGGACAATATTTATTCAACTAAATATAGTTAAATATTCTATAATTGAATAGTAAAATTTATTAGTTTTGAAAAAATATTCTGTTTTTTATTAGTTCCATAAAAACATTTAAAAATAGTTTTGTAAATTTCTAAATGTGTTTGACTGATTCTTAAAATAAAACAAAATATGTTTATCCAAATATACAAACCTTGACTTGAGTAGCATAATTGCTAATTAGCGTTTATTTTTTTATAATGGTAAATATTCTGAGAATGGAAGTAGTTGAGCATCCCCTCCCATAATTTTTGAATTGCTACACCACTGACATTATTTAAATTATTTTTGATTAATTAATATTAATTATCACAAATTAATTATGGGAATATTTTATTCATTGAGCAGTAAAATAATAGAAATTAGCTTTAAAAGTTAATAAATATATCTTATTATAATTAAAATATTTTTCTATGTCATTTGAATTATTTTAGATTAGTTTAGATATGAATTAATATTAATTACCACAAATTAATAATGGCAATATTTTAGACATTGAGCCATAAAATAACGAAAATTAGCGTTAAAAGTTAATATAGCCACTCATTTGGCTGTATAAAACTTCTAAAAAAATATTTCCCTTTAAATACAATACAATTTTTTCTCACAATCTAAAATATTTCCGTGTTTTTTTGTAATTATCAGCATTATCAAAAGAGTTGTATTTAGAGCGCAATAAATTTTTAAAGAAAGCAATATTAGCATTGAAATTTCGATCTCCTGACACTTTTTTGAATTGAGTTGGGGAAAGCCGCTGTTATGATTTGAGACGCAGTGAATGCGCACCCATCGACGCATGGTGTCAGCAGCATCGCGCATTGCATGCGCACCCGTCTACGCACAGTCGGCAGTATAAATACTGTCGACGTCTGGTCATTGTCAGTTTCGAAATCATGTTCTGTTACTAGTTATGTTTACTTTTCGTTCCGGAATAATAAATATGCTTTAGTTTCTACGTCCTGTTTTACTGACCACGCTTTCCAATACCGCCATGTAACAATTGGCGACGAGGACGGGGTTCAGAAAAATGCCTTTCCGGGGTAAAAGAAGTGGATTTTCTGGGGTATCGTGTCAATAAAGAGGGTATATATCCATCTAAATCTAAGGTCGAAGCTATTCGTGCTGTACCAATTCCTACTGATAAACAGCGCTTGCGTGCATTTCTAGGCTTAATTAACTTTTATCATGGATTTCTTGAGAATAAAGCTACAATTGCTGAGCCTTTACATAGGTTGTTGGACAGTAATGCTGAGTTTAAGTGGACAAAAATGCATACAGATGCCTTTAATGACTTAAAGGATTTGATTTCTTCTTCCAAAGTGCTTGTGCCTTTCGATGCATCGTTACCAATAGTTCTTACATGCGATGCATCTCCTTACGGTGTAGGGGCTGTGTTAAGTCATAAGTTGCAGGATGGACGGGAAGCACCAGTCGCATTTTCATCCAGAACTTTGACATCAACAGAGCGGAATTACGCTCAGATAGACAAAGAGGCACTTGCCATTGTTTCGGCTATTAAGAAATTTCATCATTTCCTTTATGGGCATACGTTCACAGTAGTTACTGACCATCAGCCATTGTTGGGGTTATTTAGTCGTACGAAGCCAACTCCCGAGATTGTTTCTCCCCGAATGCTGCGCTGGTCTCTCATGTTAAATGCGTATGATTTTTCCCTCATTCATAGGCCAGGGAAAAAGATAGGGAACGCGGATGCATTAAGTAGAATTCCAAAGCCAGTACCGGATTCTGAGGTTCCTCCCCCATATGAGGTTCTTTTCATGGAAGACCTCGAGTGTCCTCCCTTAAGTGCAAAGGAAATTGCTAGATTTACATGTAGGGATCCGATTTTATCAAGGGTTCTAAATTTTGTGTTAAGGGGATGGCCAGAACGGGACCTGGGTTCGGAATTTAATACGTATTTCCGGAAAAGGAGCGAGTTGTCAGCTCATAAGAATTGTCTCCTTTGGGGGAATAGAGTAGTAATACCTGAAAGGGGACGTCAACTCGTGTTGCGGGAGCTGGCACATCCAGGAGTGGAGCGCATGAAAGCTCTAGCTCGATGCTACGTATGGTGGCCGCACATAGACACTGAGATTCAAGGTCATGTGGCAGGTTGTCTGTCGTGCCAAGAAACGAGGCATGCACCACCACGAGCTCCCGTACATCCATGGGAAATCACCACAGTTCCATGGTCCAGGCTCCATGTGGACTTTGCTGGTCCGTTCCAAGGACGCAAGTTCCTGGTAGTTGTGGATTCCTTCTCCAAATACACAAAAGTGAAAGAAATGTCCTCAACAACTGCATCATCAACCATTGATGTTTTAAGAGACATTTTCGCAACTCATGGCATTCCCGACGTTGTAGTCTCAGACAACGGACCACCATTCCAATCGAAAGAATATGGAGATTTTCTAGATGGAAATGCTGTCCGTAGGGTGCTGATTGCTCCTCGACGTCCTGCTGGAAATGGACAAGCAGAACGAGTCGTCCAGAGTACCAAGGACTCTCTAAGGCGTATTGTGAAGGGAACGTGGAGGAAACGTCTGGCTCAGTTCCTTCTGCACCAACATATCACGCCTTCCACCGTCACTGGACATAGTCCTGGGGAGCTGTTGATGGGAAGACGACTAAGAAGCTGCTTAGACAGGCTGCACCCAGATTTCCTGAAAGATCAGAGGGAGAAGCAGGAACTAGCTTTTGAGAAAACTAGTCATCGATCCTTGCGACAGTTCGAGGTGGATGATCCTGTGATGATCCGAAACTATTCTCAGGGGCCAGAGTGGATTCCAGCTGTAGTGACTCAGTCGACAGGTCCTGTGTCTTATCGAGCTGCTACAGTTTCTGGAGAGATAGTGCGTCGTCATGTTGACCAGATGATGCGTGCTCCACCAGCCAATAGTCCTACACTCCACTTGCCATCGCAGGCTTCTGAAGCAGTTATGCCAACTGTGGATCAGGAAGAGCCGTTAGAGTTGTCTAATGGCCAACCTTCAATTTCTACAGTGCCACAGAGTCCAAGTGTTCCATCTGAAAGAGTTGTGTGTCAACAAGCACCTGATCTTCCACAATCACGTCCAAGACGAACGATTCGAAAGCCAGAAAGATACAGAGACTTTGTGACGCATTAACTGGGAGGAAGGAGTGTTATGATTTGAGACGCAGTGAATGCGCACCCATCGACGCATGGTGTCAGCAGCATCGCGCATTGCATGCGCACCCGTCTACGCACAGTCGGCAGTATAAATACTGTCGACGTCTGGTCATTGTCAGTTTCGAAATCATGTTCTGTTACTAGTTATGTTTACTTTTCGTTCCGGAATAATAAATATGTTTTAGTTTCTACGTCCTGTTTTACTGACCACGCTTTCCAATACCGCCATGTAACAGCCGCCATTGAAAAATGTCGGTTGGTTTAATTAAAGTTAAAGCTTCCTATTTCTTTATAAACTTCAATGGTGTCCGTTTTATTTTATTAGTGAATGAGGTTTAATGTATTAAGTTTTTCTACAGTTTATGATTATAGTGATTTCCAGTGGTAATTTACTATATTGAAAGTTTAAGATTTTGTGACCGGACTGTCTGTTTCTCCCCAGGGGTCGGCCGTCCTGCTGATGGGAACCCGTGAGGAATTGCCTTCTGAGCCGGTCGCCAAGACCAAGTTCATGGAGGACATGTCCGACCAGGAACTGCACACTGCGGTGAGTGCAACTCACTCTTCCAATTGCCATCGAACACGCTCGAGACATACCTGAAATTCATTTTTTACTTATAAATTTAATGTAAAGGCAATGTTTATGTCAATCATTCGTATATTTATAAAACTGAGATTTTCAAATTATATTTCCTTACCAAAAAAAATAACTACTAAATCAAGTACACATTTCCAATTTTTTTTGTGTCTTTTCAATTTCTTTCCTAGATTTTGATTTTTAGAGATCTTGGTGGATTTAGGTGGTGATAGGGCATTAGGGGAAATCATCCCCTCCCAGATTCCCTATGTTAAACTGCCTAAAATGAATCTTTTCATTTTGTTGCGTATTTAGAGAAAATCAGATAAATCAACAATATCGATATTATAACTGTCTTATATTTTACCTTTGGAAATTTTGGAAAGATTCTGCAGCCTAATTTAAAGCCACTGACAGAAGATGAGGTCAATACTTCAGGTGCCACCCCAGTCTACACACTGGCAAACCAACACCAATGTGAAGACATACAACGACGACGACAAAGTAAATCTGCCCCAATCCCTGCTACACATTAATTAGTGGAAAATATATGTTTTTGTCCCTCTTTCTACATTTTGCTCTCCTGAATAGCTCGCAATTGTGTAGAAATATCTTCGAAAAAACAGAATGAAATACATTTAAGGACTGATTAAAAAAAATATTCCGTTTTTCACTAGTTTTAGCACCATAACTTATAGACTAAAATATGGATAATTAAGTATGTCTGCCTATATTAATTAGTTTTAAATAAGTTAATTATAAAATCTAATGATTGGTTTTACCAGTTAAAAATTTATATAACTTTTTAGAATTTTTTTTTGGTATATAACCTTCCAATATTAAATATATATATATTTACCAACAAGGGATATATAACCTTCCAATATTAAATATATATATATATATATATATTTACCAACAATTGCCCCTCCCGAGCAAAAATTCTATGTCTGCCCCATGATATGTGTTGTATTATGAAAATGTCTTTTATATTTTTTGACTCTACAGTGTTAAAAATTGTTGTTTTTTTAATTTTTTTTTAAAAAATCGAATTTATTTGATTTAAATCAGATTTTTTTCTTAAAATGTTTAACTACTCTACAGGTGTGGGTCTGGTAAATATCTAGTGTGTAGGGTGCATAAAAATGGGTATTTATGAACCCCTACCACATGTAAATATCCTTCCCAGATGATGCCTTTCATGCATTTGTTACATGTTGTGTTTAATTTCTCATGCAGTCAATGAGTAATTTTAGGGTATAATACTTTCTCTGATGCTTTCATACCTACCGGTAACAAAAATAATGATTAAAAAAAAATATCACAATAAAAAAAAATTATTTATAAAATAAGAACTCTTTGTATTAATTATCTTGTGTTATGGTCAGTGGATATTTTTAGTAGCTTCGACAAAATGCGTTGTTTGGGTGCCCTTCACTATGCAATTTCACCCAGAGTAATGGGGAAATGGATTCTTTGGTTTAGATTTCTTCATTTGGTACATAAAGTATGTTTACTTTTGTTGCACCTTGAACAAGCTCTGCAAAATCAGCAGCTTTTTGTACAATTGCTTTTTTACCATGGACTTCATTTCATACACATCACTTAAAAACAGAAAAACTGCACCGATTCCATCTACAGCACTCTTGTCATAAGCTGCTGATTTTTTTTTCATTAAAACTGTTAATACTTAAGTTTGAAATAATCGCTGGCATGTTTGCAAAGTTATATTTTTGTTTAAATTGGCTTGTGCAACCATCAGAAAAAACTGGATACACTTTTGACTGATGGATTTTCTTGGAGATGCTACATTAAAATGTTATGCAAACACATTTACAGAAAATCTGTCTTTTATCATGTAATAGTCTTTCTATGATATCTTTTCAAAATGTGCATTCTGAATTCCTACATTCAAGCAAGGTATCACAGCACACTAAATCAATAAATCTTTATGAATAGAGAAAATAAATCGCAACTGTCCTATGAATTGCTTTGAAAGTTTTATGATAACGAATGACAAATACACACATTCTGAGGACCTGCTGTCATAATTCATTGTTCTAGGAACACGAAAGATTATTATTGATCTTAAAGTAAATAAAAAAAGTTAAAATCATTCATTTAAAAAAATTAAAATGAATTTCATAAAAAATTAAAATTATTCATGAAAGCAATTTTAATTTGCTTTAAGTTTACAGAATATAATTATTTCCACAAACTACTTAGAACTTATTCTTAAAAATTAAGACACTAACTAAACTTAAACCACTGTTTTTGTTTTGGTCTGAAGACAACCTATTTTATTTACTTGACAGAAATGTTATGCGTTACTCTTGTGACACAGTCATTTGTTACTCTTGTGACAACACAGTAGAGGATGTTCTATGCTTGACACAAAAAAAATAAAGGATGTAAAATATGTCTTATTCCACCAAATTATAGATTAAGAGATTTCAAGTAAAAAGGTTAAGTAGTTTTTGCAAATTTGAAACTTTTATATGTTTTTTGTTACTTTTGTGACAATTAAACGTCACTATTAAATACAGTTAAAATTGTATTCAAAAGCTAATCTAAAATACTTCAACTATATATATATATATATATATATATATGATAAATATAGAAATAGATTATTAACTTGTATATATTATAACTTTAGTTAATGAACAAAATTAAGAAAATAATATGCAATAACCGAAGTGATATTTTTGGCTCCAATGAAAATGATGAAATATATCAACTTTCAGAACAAATTCATATGCACCAACTTTCTAGAATTACATTGATATACTACACTTAGAGTTTGGTTAAAATTTTAATTTTAGTAAAAAGTTTCATTTTTGATGGACGTACCCAAGAATAAGAAATAATTGTTTAAGTGATCAAGGCATCACCAGTGACATTTTTATTTCGAACAGGATTTCTCAATTAAAAAGAAAATCTATTGATTTAAATCATTAACACTCGCACATCTTTTGTGTCAAATGCAGCTGGAACTTCCACCTGGTCTGACGAATCTGGGGAATTCGTGCTACATGAACGCCACCATCCAATGCTTGAAAACTGTGCCTGAACTGAGAGATGCACTTAAAAAGTGAGAACATTTCTGCTTCTTTTACTTTCCACTAATGTTTAAGAGTATAAAAATATTTATTTTGTATCTGTAATTTGTACATGTAATGTGTCCCTACCAAAATAAAATGTCTGTGCAGCATTTCATCTAAAAAAGCTGGAAGAAGAGCAGAAGGAATCTCAATTGTTTTAGCAATTTATTACCCGACATGACTTCTAAAAGGCATGATTATTAGGGTTGTTAATTTTTTTTTTTAAATGTTCAAATGCTCCAAATATTTGCCCTAAAATAGTTTTGTATAACAAAAAATTATGTTTAATTGAAAGATATTTAAGGGTAACTCAATCCATTTAAAGTCTTGCATTATACAGTGTTTACTCTAGAAATAAAAAGGGGCAGGGCACCATTGGCCGTAAAAGGGCACCCTGTTTTTTTAAAAATCGCATCTTGATTTTGGAAGGGCACCTAAAAAAAAAAGAAGAAGATTAGAGTGGGCGTGGACATCTGTTAACACATCGGACCCGTGCCTGGAGGAATGGATGTTCGATTCTTAGCATAGGAGTGTAGCGATCTGATCTGGGGTAAAACCCAGATCGAAATCAATTTTGCTCTTCCCCCTTAGGTAAGACCCCAAGGGGAATGTGCTCAGGCTGTAGCCCATGAGCATATAGACCATGAGACCTAGCTCAGGTCTTGTCCTTGTCATATAATCATGTTTCAAAATTACGAGGTCTTTCTCATGTCTTTTTTTTGGGGGGCGAATAGTCGATTCAAGCCACCGCCAATTAGGAACAAGCTTAACAGTTACTCTGAAAGAACAGTAGTTATTACGATATTATTGACAAATAACAGTTATTTTTAACTGTTATTTAGGTATTTTTTTAGAAAGGGGAGGAGTATATAAGTGTTTAATTAAAACTGTCTGGAGTCATTTCCCACATCTTTTACTCCTCAAATCGGCCCCCATCGAACCCCCCTGTATCATATTTCACTCGTGTTTTGGTTTTTAAGTTTGAGTTTGTAATTTCTTACTAGTTTGTAACGACAAGAGAGGGATAACGGTTTAACTGTAACCAGTATTGTATTTTTAAATTGTGATTGGCTGCGAGGGAAATTGAGGTGCTTGTTTTGAGAGATCTGGCAACGAGGTTTTGGCGATATATGCGAAGCGCGCTGTTTTGACGAGGCTTTTTGACTGAACATGACTTTCTGACGACTTTTAACTCATTTTTCGGAGCTCCAACAAGCACAGGAGTGCAGCTTTCCTTTTTTTCAAACGCTGGCCTAGAGTCATCTCATCTTTTCTTCAAAACCGGGGGGTTTGACAGAGAGATGCCTGATTGGATCCTTTTTCAGGGTTAAGTCAATTTAACCGGCGCCACCACCCACCGATGCACGAGAGACACCAGGGATGGGAATTCTGCTCCAGAGAGCGCCAAAAGTGGTATCCTGCGCCAACTTGCTACAAAACCGCATTTATGTGCGATTCTGCGCCAATCTTGTTTTAAATCCTTGTTAAACACGTGCGCCAAATTCGCCAAGTCTTGGTGCCCGTTTGTCTGGCCATAAACGAAGTTAAGGCAACCTTAGGAAGAGGAAATGGGAGAAAATTTAAGCACATTTTCTCAAGTTTAAATAGTATTTGTAGAAATGTAAGGTACGAATGGAGTATGCAGAGAAATGCTTAAATGGAATAAATTCGCGTCATTAAAAAGGACTTGATTCCTAATGTAGTTTCTTTTTAAACACATTGTCATAACACATTTCATTATTGGAATATCGGATCGTTTGTTTTTTTGTGCACAATCGATACTCAATCTTGAAAAACTGAGAATTTTAAAAGAATAGAGCATCTTTTAACATGTAGGAATATTTGCGATCTTCGTCAAACGGAGATAATTCACTCGAAAGTTGATGATTTCTGTTGATGTCTTTCGTTGCATAATAGTGCTCACTGTTTAAAGAATTTTTTCCGCTTTTGAAAACTAAGATATTCACTAAACGCGGGCGGCTGCTATCTTCGTTGAAATGCTTACAATCTTTTTGCATCTGATAAATAAGTACTTATTTTTCATTATTTTCTATTTCATCGTGATTTGGGGTGGTACTTTTTCGTTTTTTTTTTAGTTTTTGGAACCCGAAATGAACGGGGTTTTAAAAATTAAGAAATGTAGAATTCAAGATTTTAATTTGATTAAAAACGTCGTCAACATTTCATTGTAAGCATATTTTCTAAATTTTAAATATTTGTAAAATTTAAGGTAATAACTTTTTGAGATATGTCCGAATTTTTAGTCAAGGGTATTTGATTAAAAGACACTTGGTCATTGGAAAATTTCAGTTCGTTTGTTGTTTTATGAAGAATCGATGCTCAATCTAAAAAAAACAGATAATTTCATAAAAATTTAGCATCTTGAATATGTAGAAATATTTGCGATCTTCGTCAAATGGGGATGATATCACTCTGAAGTTCAGATGAATGATTATAACTATAATTACGTCGCATCTGCCGAATGCAACTTTTATTTGGCACTCTTTTGTTATATATTTTCATTCATGGAAACCTTGAACTTGTAGAAATTCGCTAAACGCGATCTCCGTTGGAAGACTTTCAATCCTTTTGCATCCGATATACAAGTTCATTATATTTCACCGCTTCCTGTTTTATCATGATTTGTTTTGCACTACTTAACAAAATTACATTAAATTTTTCGAAAATATGATTTAATTCACGAAATTGAAGTTTAGGACTTGTAATTTTCAGTAATGAAAATTGATTTTTTGAGAAAAAAATCTTGTTTCTTCTTGTTTGAATGGTATTAAAATTCCAATTTAATAATTTTTTGTTTAAATGTTCATATATTTTATTAAATTAATTATTTTTATTTTAAACTTTTCTTTCTAACTTAAAAAAAACCAACTTAAAAACAAAAGAAAAAAAACTGGCTTTTGTTTAGCTTTTTGAAAGTTTTTAAAATTTCTTATTAATTTTTTTTTAAGGGAATAACTTAGGTGTAATTTTTACTGATTTAGATTAACATGCATAAAATGTAGCAAGGTATGTTTTCTATAATTTATTACTAATTAATAAATCTAGTTTGTGTGGAAAAGTTAAAGAATTTAATATCCCGTAGACAGTGGTGACATTCTAAATTGTCTTTTTCATGCACAAGGTATGCAATATTGTAGTTTGTTAGTGTTTTGGTTTATTGTATAAACCACATTTTACTAAAAAATTCAAAATTGATAGTTAAGTATATATTGTAAAAATTGTATAAATTTGTTAATTCTTAATTAAAACTCTTTTGGTTAAATATTTTTAACTGCCTTTAAATGATCTCATAAAGCTTAACAGTATAAAAAAGATGTGAACAGCAAAATACAGTTTTAGTGTTTTTATTCCTTAGTTGAAAATATTATTTATTTACGAAATTGAAATTTGTTATATTTTATGTAATAACAATGGACAATTTGAAAAAGTTTTTTTTTTGTGGGATTTGCAATTCGTTTTGGCATTAATATGTGATTTAAATGTTTATATACTATTTAATAAATATTTTTGTGTTTAAACCCCTCACCCCTTCCCTTAACATGCTTAAAATAAGTAGTAACGCAGGTTTTCCAACAAATTTTTATTCTTTAATTCTAAAGTTTGTGCGAAAAAATTAAGTAATTTTATTTCCCTTAGACAGTAACAAACTTCTTAATAGATTTCATGCACAATATATGCAAGATTGCAACATTGTGTTGGTTTTTATAAACCACATTTCAATGGAGGGAAAAATCAACATATGAAATTTAAGTATATATTGTAAAGAAAATTGAAAATTCAATAATTCTTAATTAAAAACTAATTTTTGTTGAATATTTTCAACTGTCTTTGAAATGTCTCATTTATAGCCTCTACCGGTTTTGATTTATTGCATAAAAAATGGCATAAATAAGCAATAGAGACCTTCAGGGTTTTTACACCTTGGGTAGTCATTATATTTAAAATCGGATGTTACAATTTTTAATTGCTACAATTATTGCTTAATATGCTAACATTCACTGCTACGTTTTATTGCATTCTTGCTACAAATATACAGTTTTGCTGCTACAATTTGTCACGTTTCTGCTCCAAAACTTAAATTTTGCTGCTCCAAAATACTACAATTTATTGTGTTCCTGCTACAAATATTCAGTTTTGCTGCTACAATTTGTCGTGTTTCTGCTCCAAAACTTAAATTTTGCTGCTCCAAACATTGCTCCAAACTGGTCTTTAGCACTTCTCATCCCTGGAGACACCCATCTAAATAGATGTTGACGGGTTAAATGCAATAACCTCCGCCACCCATCGACATAGCTCACAGAGGGATGCCCCAGTCCTCTGCCGTTACCTCCTATGTCAGCCCTGGATGTCCCCTTCGCCACCTGTTATTTTAAAATCTATGTTAAGTTTTTTATGTAGCGTTATTTGTTGTGAAATCTATGCTATGGTTTTTATTTGGAGTAAAGTCGGACTGAAATGGGGGGGCTATAGCCCCAACGTAAATCCTCCCTTAATGGATAAAAGGGGTTTTCTTATGTCCTTTGGAAGCACAGTATCTGGTCAATGTAGTCGTTGTATGATGGTGTGTTTCGTCGGTATATTTAAAAATTATTAATGCTTTCTTCTGAAAACGTTTCCCTACCATAAATAGCGCTTGCTTCTCCCCTTTAGTAGCGACAAAATACCCCCACGCTTTCATATTAGAAAGTAGTCTTAACAGAAAGTTTTTAATTAAGCTATCAAATGTCTAAAGCCCAACATCGCCCCTTGTGAATTGCTCTATGTAAAATATTACCCTAAATGCACATTTTTTTAGTTAAATGTTGAGCCCCTCTCCAAATTTTTGACATCTTTACACCTATGTGTGTACTTATAAAATTGCTTTCCTCCCATTTAGATTTTCTGGAAGCTTAGCATCTGGCAATACCATTGTTCCTGCTCAATCCATAACAGCAGGTAAGTATCATGTTTTTGCTATTTATTTTATTCTAAAAGAAAATGGGTTGACCTTTTTAAAAATCTTGTTTGTGAAAATCATAAAAGAAGGTCTAATGAACTAAATGTTGTTTGGTGTAAAATTCGTCTGTTACGTTATTCCAGTATAATCCCAGTACCTTTTGAAACTCGACTGGTTGAAACTCATAATTTACCAAGTGCTCTTCCTCGGGTGCTAAAGTACTTAACAGTTCTGATGAATTCGACCGCCATTTTCTTAAATTAAAACCGTGCGTCTTTAGAAGGTTAGTGACCTCATTACACAATTTCAAAGCATCTTCAGCATTGGCTGCTCCGGATAAGAAATCATCCATATAAAAATTATTTTTAATGTTAACCGATGCAGAAGGAAATTTATCTTCTAGAAATATCCTGCAAGCATTTGGTAGCTAGAAATGAACTTGAGGAAATACCATACATTACTGTATTCGTCTGATATTCGTCAATGTCCGATATTGGATCTACACGCCAAACAATGCATTAGAATCTTCGATCTTCCTTCGCTGTCCAGATGTCTATACATCTGAAGAAAAGGCAATTTTATGATTACGAAATTCAATTAGAATAGAAAATAAGTCTTGTTGTACTGTAGGTCCTGCACCCAATAATGAATTCAGAGATAATCCAGTAGTAGATTAACTGCTTGCGTTCAATACAACCCTGTATTTCGAGGTAGTACTAGAATCCTTAAACGTTCCAATTCCTGAACCTGTATTTGTTTTATAGGTGTAAGTGTTATTAACTTATTTAGAACCAATGCGTCGATTTTGAACTCTTGGTCGTTATTGTATTTTGAAGAAATTGTTAAAGTTATGCGACCAGCTGTAAGAGATCCGATGCCATTAACTATGTAACGTGCGGTTCCTCTTTTTAATCCCAATTTGACAAGGCAAGACTGATGGGAACTCGCACTGACTCCCACTGTCGAGTAAGGCTACACAATCGATTTTGTAACCTTCAGCATTTACAACTGAAAGAATTGCGGTTTGTAATAAACCTAATTGAGGTACATGCAAACTTAAAGAAATGTTAGAGCTCTAAAGATTTTTCATTTTTATCAGGAGGAGGTTTTGTTATATAAGTTGTAAAAGAACTTTGAGTTTCCTCATGTAATGTAGAAGGGTGCTTTTTTCTGAATGTGTATATCTAGAAGAACATTCTTTTACATGGTGAGAACCTAAACAATTTATACACAAGGAATACTTATTTACAAGCTTTTTACTTACTGAAATACCCATTTCACTATATCTAAAACATTTCGATAAAAAATGCGGTTCCTTGCACATGGGGCATTTAGGTATTGTGAAATTTTTTCTTGAAGTATTTCTCATGCGTAAGTTGTATTCATGCTTGATAGCGGGTTTAGAAACTTCTAAATAAGAACAGCGCTTGTTAAAAAATTCGATGAATGAATCCACTGATGGAAAATCTTAATTTGCACTGTCTTTTGCCCAAAGTTGTTGGGTATCTTCGTCCGATTTTTCTAAAAGTATATGTATTATGCATCTTTTGATGTAGCCAAATTGTCTAACAACTTTAATGAAAGCAAAAATTCGTCTGATACGTCCGCTAATTTTCTTTAGTTGCGACTGTCGGGTACTGTTTGCGGTTGTTCTAGACACTTCATTATTCAGGCCGAACTTATCTGTTTTTCGTTGTCGAATCGTTTTACGAGCTTGTCCTAAGCTTCGTCTTGACAAACAACTTCGGATACAGGAATTTAACGAATGATGTCCCCAGGAAAACCCGATAGCAAACCTTTTACGTAATGAAACTGCTGAATTTTAGACAAAGATTAATTCGAGTGGACTGTTACGATGTCCAAGTCTTTAAATGATGGCCACACTATAAACGATCCACTGAAGGTTGTGATGTTTATTTTGTTGAGCTTGATAAAGTCTATCGGTGCTTGATTAGAAGCATTACTTCAGTTGTTAACTCTTCGGGTTAGATTTTGAAAGCTCTTTTCAAATTCTGTCAGAATGTTCTACTGTGCGTGCAACAATTAGCACTCGTTTATTTTCTTAATCAGAAGAGCTTTAATTCCAATGTACCGCTTCTCAAATTCTGATAGTTCATCCGGAAATGGATTATCTTGTGTCGTTCCAATTTTCATTAAGACGTTCGAGTCTAATTAGAAGCTCATCTTTATCATACGTTTAGAATTTTTCTAAGAATGTTTTGAACTTAGTGATTTGAGATTTTGCTTTTCCGCGCAGAATGCGGCTTATGAGGCTGCCATTATAAGTTTCAAATAGAAGTTTATAGTAGAAAGTTCAATTGCTTTTTTAACGAATAGTATTAAAAAAATACTTAACTCTGTACCGGAGTTCGGATGTAATCAGGTGCCGCCAAAATGTTTCTGTTGCGACCGCTGGATGGGAATGAAATTGATAAAGGCATGAATAACAACTAAACTTTTTATTTATTCATAAGGAACACTGGCTGTCTGGTCTTACAGCAAGGCCTTAAATAGATTATACGACGATCCCAGCGCTGGCTTGGTACTACTTCACAATTGAAATTTGCATAAAAGGTGTGAACATCCCTATGACAATGATTTTAATGAGGACATAAAATCAATTTTTGCTAAAATTGGCATGAAAATGCATTTTAAAAAAAATAAGGTTTTTCTTGGCACAACTGTCATGTTATCAATTGGCAATATG
Source organism: Troglohyphantes excavatus (assembly GCA_963932185.1). Taxonomy (NCBI): domain Eukaryota; kingdom Metazoa; phylum Arthropoda; class Arachnida; order Araneae; family Linyphiidae; genus Troglohyphantes; species Troglohyphantes excavatus. The sequence continues at coordinate 72,866,402 of OZ010671.1, read as the reverse complement.
TAGTCAAATAATTGTAGAAAACTTAAGAAAAACTTTCACATGAGAAAACTCATTTTAAATGTGCAGAAAACTTAAGTTTTCTATCTAAAGAAATACTAAATCAGATATACTGTTGTGCGAAATTGCCAATTTTTGCTAAAAGCGTTTTCTAGCTAGCTTATTTTAACCAGATTCCTAATAAATGCAATTCAATCTGGAAAAAAGCCTAGAACTCTATAAAAACGAAAAAGAAAATTTTTCAAGGACCCTTCCATTCAAACCACACATTTTGTGAGAACAAAGAAAAGTACAAATTTGCTTTGTGAGCTGTCACCGAAATATATGGAAAATCCCTAAAATAGGCTGACAAAGTGAACAAATCAATTTCTAACAAAGAAAAATCCAAAGTAAATGTTTTTTTTTATTATTTTTCATTCAGAATTTAATGTTCTTTGAGGAGAATTTCAAGGAATTTCGAAAGAATTGTGCAAATGACAAAAAGATTTGAACATGTTTTGTTGATTTTTTCACTCAACATATATTCATAATAAACAAAAACTAATAATTTTTTTGTAAATTAATTAAATTTTTTGGATTGATTATTTTTATACAATTTAATGTTTAACCTATTTTGTAACTTTTATTGATAAAAGGACATGTCTAAAGTGGCTGGAAAGTTTCGTTGATATTTGACAGTAAGATATATTTATTACACAACTTAATTTATGAAAATAAAAAAAATTAGTTACTACCTACTTATAAAACGAACCAATTTTAGAGCTTGTGTGGAGTTCGTCTAAACAAAGTTTGAATTTTGAATTATTCTATGACCTGTTTTTTCCTTTTATGTTTATAAACTGTTTGGTTCTGTGTTGCTGAGAAATCCGTTAATGCATATACATTTAAAATGAGTATTCCCAGTTGGGACTTGAACCCATGAACTATTGCACCGAAGTCCATCCAGCAACATTTAAGTTACAAAAGCATATTCTAGCTAGACCTTGTAAATATTTTTTTAAAAATGTTTCTTTATGTAATATTTATAAAATTATTTCAAAAAACCTAAACGGAATTCTGCAAATCAAAGCCTTAAATGCACATCTTGAGGATGAATGGCACATGTGTGTAAATTTTTATCCTTTTATATACGCAGAGGAAGTATGTGTCTTGCAATCAATAGATGCCGTCTTTTATTGTTATGGGTGTAGTTAGCTGTATTTAAATACTGATTGTGTGTTTCTGCCCTAAGCTATGAGGGACCTGTATGCGGCCATGGACACCTGTGGCACCGAGTACCAGCCCATCATCCTCCTGCAGGTACTGCACATGGCCTTCCCCCGGTTTGCAGAGAAGAACGACCATGGGACCTTCATGCAGCAGGTGGGTGCAGGGTTCGGGAAGTCCTTGGAAAATCTTATTTTTGTTTCATGTCCGTAAGAGCCTTCTTATAAAGTACATGGCTAATCCTTATTTGTGTTCAAAAGGTCCTTAGAAAATTTCAAGTTACAGAAAGTCCTTTAAAAATTCATTGAGACTACGGATTTAAATCATTTTAATAAAATGTAATTAAACATGTTTGATCTTAACGTAAATTTAGCAGAATTTTGTATAGGAGTAAAAATACCCATGACTTCTTTGGACCCGATAGCTTTTAGCTAATCGCACCTATTTTCCTCTTTTAAATTTATTTAAATCTCAAAGAAGCGTATTTTGGACTTTAGAGCTAACTTTTCTTTAAAAATTTATACAAGTTGTTCGGATTAAAAAATAAGACCCTTAGCGGTGTGTAACAAGAGCCCCAAGCAAAGGGCTCTTGCACTTTTCGGAGGGGCCCCTATATAAATTATAATATTTCAGGGTGCTGACACTGTTGTGAGGGATCTACTGTGGGAATTAAATTGGGAGAAAAGTAAATAATCGAGTGGAAGATACAAGGCAGGCTTATTTTCTGAGGCTGAAACAGAATTTGATCTACAAATTTCGCTCTTTCGACTGTGTGCCTTCTGTTTTTCAAGAAATAAAACATTGATAATTGTATGTGAGGATACAGCCAATGATCGAACACAGGGAAATGAATTGCTATTTTTCAAAATTATATTTGGATTATTTTTAATTTGTAATGACTCGTATGTTTAGGATATTTTCGCTCACTCGTCACAAGTTATCTGGTGTCAGTTCATGACTCGTGACTTCTTAAAACATATTTAAAACCATTATTTTTCATCAAAATCGTTTTTTTTTAAACCATAAATATAAAAAAAAGGACTATGCAGTAAAAAATGAGCTCTACTACAACTGTATATTCAACGTTACCCTTCTGCTAGATTCGCACATATCAGTAAATGGTAACGCATGCTCACTAATTCACTTTAGGACTTTATTGAATTGGAAATCTCGCAGACCACCAAAATGCCAGTGGGCTCAGGAAAAACACTTTCTACACACGCATTTTCAGACTTGTATCAATAATCACCGTCCAGACAGGAAGGGATTGTATATACTTCCTTAGTTGTCACAGCCAATAGGGAAACGCTGGCAGAAAAAATCTGGAAAGAAATGCACCATACGGCACTAAATATTGATGCATATTGGGCTGACAATGACCTACCCATATGATATAAACCAACAATCGGCCTCATCGGTTGTCATCACATGAAAAAAAAAAGTTATTCATTGAAAATTTTACGTATAGCATCTTGCAATTTATTAATTAAAAAGGGTTTAGTTAAACAATCAGCGCTATTGTCTTTTTTTCCAGTATGATTATTTTTAATTAAATGATCAAATCGACGATATTTCTCACTAGTATTATAATATAATAACAATCAGCGCTATTGTCTTTTTTTCCAGTATGATTAATTTTAATTAAAATTTTTCTCCCCTATATTCCTAAAAAAATGTTAACGAATATGAATGTGCTTAGTTTTTCCACTGCATTTTTAGAAAACAAATAGCAGCGTTGTTGTCACAGAAATGATTTGGCATGATAGAATTGAGAATAATATTTAGTTCATTTATTACTTTATAAAACCATATAGATTCTTTTGCGCTCTCACACAGAGCCACACATTCAGATTTTTCAGATAGAGCAACACAACTTGCGTTCGCTTGATCTCCTTGCAAATGCTGAAGTAGAACATGTAACTACTCGATGAGTGGCAGTAAGTTAAATCTGATCCCCAATTTGCACCCGAGTAACAATCCAGTTCAGATCCTGAAACATTAGACAAATTTATTCTGTAATTTTTTGTATTAAAAACACAGTTTATAATATCAACAACAATTTTTCAGTGCTGGAAAGTATAGCCATTGCAGAATTAAGGCATTAAATTAATAGAATATGAAATATCCAGTCTAACTTCGATCAGTCAAAAATAAAAGACAACCAATGATTGTTCGATATGGATAATTTTTCATCTAGTCTTTTTCAACAATATCGCCTTCAGGAATCTTTGCCGGTAATTCATAACCTGGAAGTTTTACAAATAATTTTAGAAGTTCTGAAAATTTAAGCATTAATTTCTCAATATAAGTCTGTTAATGTAAATATAAAGAATCATTAACATATTCAAAATTTACACCCCATTGATAGTTTGTCCAAATTCAGTTATATAAAATTTTTCTCTTAATTCTAAAGCTTCAATTAGATAATTTTTCTTGTCAAATAAAATTATGGTATGCACATATACAGTTAGTGTAACCTTACTTATGAAAACAGTTGGTCGAACTCAGTTTTACAAAACCCAATTGTATCAAAATACTATCATGTTCAAAATTCCACTTTGATGTAGACCATAGATTGCTTTATTGAGAAAATATATATTGTTTTCTGATCCTTTTACAACATGACCTGGTGGTTGTCTCATGTAAATTGGTTCTTTCAGTTTACCATGAATTATTTAATATCTAACTGAACATTATGCCAATGCAATACAGACACTAATAGTATAAAAAGTAATTTTACAGTATTAAAATTTACAGCTGGTGAAAATATTTCAATAAAATAAATTCCCAGTCTTTGTTTAAATCCTTGTGCCACTAACTTGGCTTTATGCTTATTTGGATTATTTCTTTTATCCAATTTTACATTAAAAAACAATTTACTTCCAATTTTTGCACATTTGCAGGTGGATGAGCAAGATCCCAAACCTGTCGATCTATTATTGTCGAAGAACTTAAAATAATGATCTTGCATTACTTTAAGTTTTTTGGCCATTGCAGCATCCCACTAGTCCCTGTTCGTACCCTGCTGCTTTTATGCAAATGGTTTAGGCATCTTAATATTATAATACTAGTGAGAAATATCGTCCATTTGATCACTTAAATGATCAATTTCATTTTTACAATGATACATTTTTAGAATCTAAATCAATTTTAGCATTTATAATACCATCAGGTTTAAAACAAAATTTATTGGTATTAAATTCTATTTTATTTTCTTCGCAATACTTTCTAGCATCATTTAAAGATCTCAGTCTTATACTAGGATTTGGAGGATAGTAATACACCTAAATTCTTTCACTCATTGTGCGAGGTCTTTTTACCCTTTCCCAGTCATTTATATTTAGAGGACTTAAAATGTTTGGAATTTCATATTTAACCTCTTTAGCCTGACTTTTATTTGAACAGTTGCCTATTGGATTCGATTGGTTCGTTCGAATCATTGTTTTAGTTCAATTTAGCATAATCAGTCAATTTACTTTTTTTACCAAATAAACAATTCACACGATTTTTAGTTTAATTAATTTTTACATGAATTGTGTCAATTGCCTTACGTTCCTTGGGAATAAAAATCCCGCAACCTTTTGTGCTCGTCACGTAGCACACCAGCATTCCAGGATTTGCACAAGACGGAAGTTTAGTATTGGGCACTTTAGGAATATGTACAAACTCCAACGACCCAAATATTTTGAAGTGCTTCACGGAGGGTTTGTGTGATCACTCCAAACTTCAATAGGTGTTAACCCTTATGTTAGTTTATGCTAAAATCTATTTTTGATGTGCACAAATGCCACAAGGGCTGCTGCCCAAAATCGTGGTTGCAATCTACTGTCTTGGAACATGGTTGTTAAATATTTCAGCCACCCCATTTTGCTCACTAGTATATGCTCATGTTTAATACCCACCTTACTAGGAAAACTTTCAAACTCTTTGTAATGGAATTCTAGACCATTGTCTGTCCAACAACACTTCAATTTGGAATTTGTCTCCCTTTCCACTTTAACTAAATACAGGGTGGCAACATAACTTGGAGAACCGGGAAATCAGGGAAATTATCGTAGATTTTTTTTTTAATTTTGGAAATATCAGGAATTTTTTTTAAATTTCAAAAAAAGTCAGGGAATTTGTCAAATTTGGATCATTAATATGACAATTATCGTCTATTATGCCCTCTACTCTGAGTAATTTAGTTATCTACATTTTCTTTTAGTTCTGAAAAAGAATTTTAAAAAAAAGTATGGTTTTGCACATTTTCCTATTTTTAATTTTAATTTTGTAAAAACTTGAATCACTGCTGGAGGGAGAAGCAAAGTGCATTGGACTTTAGATTGTAAGCAACATGTGAGAGACTAATGAATATGCTATTTATTGAAAATTGTAATAGGAAATAGGAAGCATATAAAACATTTAAAATTAAAAAAACTTGCTTTTTTGCATTCTCTGCTTCTAGAGAACATGTGAATGTTGCAATTGTATAGGCTGTGTTGTATCCTTAAATTATTATTGTAACTGACAAAAAGTATTGCTAATAATTTTTCATTTATAATGCAATATATTTATAGCATTATTTCAGTAGTATGGATACTTTGTTTCTATACAATGCATGTATTGCAACATTTCTAATGTAATTGTTAAATCATGGAAATTTTTGTGACCCCGTCATAGAAATCAGGGATACATCAGGAAACTTTTTAGCCACCCTGAAATAAGTTTTAAAACAATCAAGAACTTCAGGTTTACTTTTGTTTATGTAAACTTCAACTTTTCCTGAGTGATCTTCAATGATTGGCAAAAAGTACTTTTTATCCCCAATTTACAGGAGCAGGTTCCCACAAATCCATGCAAATCCTTTCTAGAACTTTAGTAGCTAGTCATATGTTTGTATAACTTGTGTTTTTAATGTTTGATTTAGTGTTTTGATGTTTGATTTAGTAAATTTACACACATCACAATTTTTTCCTCAGTTTTAGAACTTAATTACTCAATCCCTTTTACAGAGATATTTTTACTCATATAAGGGGAATGTTAACATGACCGAATTTCCGGTTGAGTAATATTAATATTTAAAGCTACGTTAACGGATTCGTTATATGTTTTAGTGCAATATGTATGTCAGCGCAAAATGCACCATTCTCGTCTTTTTTCTGGCTTCTTGGCCCGTCTTTTCTTCTCAAAGCTTCTATATGTCCCGGCTTGCGACAATATCCTCACGGCCCCAGACGAAAAGATTTGTCACCATGATAAGAGACTTTATTAGAATCCAGTCCTCTTCCACTGCGTCCACCAGTTTTAACTTTCTTTTCCCCCACATTCATTGTCTTACTCTTGACAGCGTAGGCATTTCCTACTACAATATAATCTTTGATTTAGATCTTTTCATTTCAAATTCAATTCTGCCAGCTTTCATAGCAAGTTGCTTTGTAACTTTATCTACCATAAAATCTGTAACTTCAACTCTGAAAATTGTTGAAGTAGGTTATCATACACCAGAGGCAAATAGTTCAGAGGACTTGGTCATGCATCATTTTGTTGCAGTAAAACCGTGGAACATTCTAACAACTTAATTTTACCATCTAAATTACATGGTTTGGTTGGGCTGAGGCCCATAACCCCGTTTGTTGTTATAGTTATATTATAATAGTTTGATGCAATAAATAATTCCTAGTATTTATAAGAATCATTTTCATCTTTATTAATACAAATCATAATAGTCCAACCCACTTGGTTAATTCGATAATGAAATTAAAAAATAAAAATCGTAGAAGAACAAAGAATCACAAGTAATTACAATCATAGAGATTATATACTTTCGTAATTGTCACGACCAATAAGACATTTTGCTGGCAGAAAAACTCTAAAAAGAAATACACCATACGGCACACATTGAGCTGGCAACGACCGATCCATGTGATACAAACCAACAATAAAGATTTTGAATTTATCAACATTAAACTGAATGAAACTAGCGTACTTTGCAAAAATTCTCGTATGGACAATTCCCCCACATCCACCTGTTGTAAGGGCGAAATATGCAAGCAAATCCTTTTAATATGAAAAAGTTTTAACAGTTTTTCTCATAGGCGGCAGCACTACCAATAGTTTGTTTAAAAGAATTGTTTGAAACACGTTTTTAAAACAAAATGTGAAATTTCTGAGATGAATGTATGATTCATCAGTGCTCCGGTAAATTCTCTTTCTTTCGATGCCTCACTTGTTAAGATTCGTTGCCTGTAAGAGACGTAAAAGGGGTCTCTACTATAGAAATAAATCTCTTTGATAGAAAGCAATGTTGTCAGGCTTCTCTAACCATTCAAATCGAGCAATCCCGTGATTTCCATAACATCGCAAAGTCTGTTAAGCCTTTTTTTCTTAAATCTGTCAATTACGACATGGGTCCTTCTTATTCCAAGTCACAAATATGTAGTTTATATAATATATATGTATAGATATGTATATAGTGGGTGATATTTATACTACATATCGCAGATATGTAGTATACCCAACCCATCGTGTGACCCCCCTATTTGTTAAAATCCCCCTCCCTCACCCCAGTTGTGTTGTTGTTGTGTTGCAGGATGCGAACGAGTGCTGGACGGAGGTGATGCGGATGTTGCAACAGAAGCTCCCCTCTGTGCCGAGCAGGGAGCTAGCCGATCAGGCGTCCGCCCCAAACTACACCAGTTTCATCGACCAGTTCTTCGGGGGGACTTTTGAGACGAAGTATCCTTCCATCTAATCCTGTTTATTTAGAGCAGTGGCTCCTAAGTCGTAGGAGGGTCCAAAGTCACCCATTGACTAATAAATAAGATGTTTTTTGTTGTTTTTGCTTTAAAAACAAATAAAACATCAACACAAAACGTATGCTGTGCAACTGTGGGGTTTTGTTTGGAATTTTTCGAGTTGGTGATGCAAAATTGAGAAGCAACCATTCAAGTTTTGTCCAAAATATCCGCAAATGAAATTATTAAACCCCCGAATTCGCCTTCAAATTTTCTATAGACTAACCTATTTTATTCGCCTGCAAACAAATTTTGTCAAAATGGGAATTTTTTGTGAAGATTTGAATATATTCAAGAACCAATAAATGCATTTAGAATAAGTTATCTGCGTTTCCCCACGAATCGCCTTATGTGACAAAACACGTTTTGAATGTTTGGCTCCCCAATTGCAAGGATAAATTGTGTCTGTTATATTAGATTTATTTGTACGCAATCGCTACAAATTGTCTTTATTGAGCCAATATCTCTACACAGTTTTTGGAATAGAAGGGAAGATATGCTGCACAAACCAAATTTTGAAGAAAAAAAATTGTCATCTTTGTAAAAAACATTTGAGGACCCCTACCTCCATGATAAAAAGAAGTTCCTACGCCACTGCCTACAAACACATAAAAAAAGAAAATAACACCACCAATCTGAAGTTTAATTACTTTTAGTCTCTTACTTGTACATTTAACACTCATTTAAACTAGTAGGAGAACATTGTAATAGTCACTGAAGTTAGCTACTGATTTTCGAACTGTATGGGATGAGTGAAATTTTTCTTTTTGGTTCAAAATCCTGTCCAAGTTTGGCTGAAAGCTTGATATTTTTAAACCAGTGCATTATAAAACCACTGGTTTATACGGTTCTTTTTCCTTTATCGCTGAAATCAAAATGCTAGGTAATGATATACTATGACGTCATGTTAGGCTTAATTTAAGATAAAACTGATCTCATTACCGCTTTTTGATAACATGTTACGTTTATTTTTATTTCATACTAAACCTAACAAAACGTGTTTCTGTCTCAATACCCCATGATCATAGGTGTTCAGGGGTATTTTTCCTCCCCCTCCCAAAAAATTAGCTATATTTTTAGGATTTTTACAGTAATTTGGTTTTTAATTATATTTTTACTTGACTTTCTGTGGGAGAGGTTTGAACCCCCTACGTGCCTGCATGTTATCCACCCTTTTTGTCATAAACGGCACGCTCACAAATCTCTTGATAATACGGATCGAAAGTCAGCCTCCTAATTTGGTAGCTTCTTCAACTTTTGATATATGGGAATCAGAATACACTTTAGTGCAAATTGTTCTTTCAGTTTTTTCTTCGACTTAGTAGTAATTTATTGTGCTATATTTGAATGAAATTGAAGGAGTGTTGGGGACTGCCAATTGAAACAACTGTCTAGTAGTCATAATCTGCTCATCATACAGTCGTTGTATGCTGATATGTGCAACCAACCTTTTTATAGAATAAAAAAAATCAATAAAAAAATCCTTATATATATATTTAGGTTTTTTGTATATGTAAGATACTATGCAATACACCATAACTATAAGCTATTGCTATGGCGTAATTTTGTTATTGTTTTAATCAAGAAAATTTAAGTCTCCAATTTAGCTGAAATTTTATACAAAATTATACCTGAAAGACACTTTTTAAAATGTTTAGCCATTTGTTGGCTGGGGTCTATTGCATAATGTGAAATGCTAAGCTAATGTAGTTAATGTGTTTCAACATAACGATCTGTATATAAACTCGCACACAAAGAGACTGCGTTTGAGTGCCAATGTTGAGAGTGCAAATTTTTTTTGTCATTGTGTGCAGTTGATGCCATCTAATGGCGGCTCTGACGTGCTTGCCCTTAGCTCAACTTGCCATCTATTCCTAAAAAGGAAACACAATGCCGCTCTGTTCTGATCAGAGTGCATATATTTAGTTTCATGTATTGATGTTTAAAATTTGTCAAATGTTACTATCAAGGCTAAACATTTTTATAAATGTTGTATTATTAAATTTATCTTTAAAATATAATTGAATTGTTTATTTCAGAAACCTGTTAACAGACATTTTTTGAAATTTGTTTTTTTTACGGAATCGAAATCTCATTTGGTAAACACATTTTTGATCACAATCCTGTCGACTGCCATTTTATTTTATGGGTTATTTTTTGCAGTGAATTTTGCATTTAGTGCAGCAACACAACAAGCGACATTAGATAGCATGGTGCAGACATATAGTGTGAATGCAATATTGATTTGTCTGTTGACAGATTTCTGAATTTTTTGTTTTTTTAATTTGTTTTTATTTTACGGAATCGTAAACTCATATTCTTGTGCACAATTCCGTCAACTGTCAAATTAACTTTAAAAATGTGCGTTTTTACGGTAAGAACATATTTTATTGCAATAACCCATTAATTGCAATTTTTTTTATAAGTAAGGAATAAATATAATTTAATTTCAGGCTCTAAATTTTTGTAAACCAATATTTATATTAATATTGGAAATATGGAATGTGTTTCTTTGTTTCCTGAAAAGATTCAGTTTTGAAAAGAAATTATCTCTTGAAATTGCTTATAATTTATTTATTTTTTATGAATCATTCATTACTTCTTAGTATGAACATGCTCCCTATTTTTATTCACATTTTAGTGATATTTGGATAATTTCTGATTAAATATTCTAGTGCTTGTTTATTTTGTATATCTTTAACTTGAATTCAAGATTAAAATGTGCCGAATCAGAAGAGGAACCCGAAACCCATTTAAAAGAGAGTTTTCTTCAAATCAGCTGCTTTATTTCAGCAGGTAGTTTTTAGTTGTATCTTTTATAAAATAATGTAAAGTTTTGAAACAGGCTTACTAGTTTACTGCTTTTCAGGACTTCAGTTTTTGAAGTTTATAAATATTTCAATTGTTTCACATTGTCCTTTGAATAAAGACTAAAAAAAAAAATATTTATGGACATATATAATATATTTTTAAATTAAGGTGTAAATTAGTCTACTATTAAATTTGGATATTTAACTTTTTTTAAAAAATATCATATTAGATATTTATAAAAGAATTTAGGCTCGTTTAATCTACTTAACTGGAGGGATTTTTAACCCCTTATACTCCAATAACATCTTTGGCACTTGCATCCTTTCTACTGAATAGTTATTCCTCTTTCTGTTTTTTTTTCCCAAAAAATTTATGCTCTTAGAGGACAATAATAATAATCTGTTGCTGTAAGAGAAAAAGTCGAAAAAAAAATGATGTTTTTTAAATCCAAAATCATGTTTTTCTTATTTATTTAAAAAAACATTGAACCAAGAGAACTGGTTTGTTATGCTGTCTCCTGAGAGGAAACGAGTTAAAATTTCCTGGAAAATAAATAAATTTATAAGTATATAAATCAATACATGTATATAAGAATGGAGTGTCTGTCGGTGGATTCGAACAAAATCCCTCATTTTGAGTTTTCTTCACGAAATGGAATACACTGATTCAGAAAATCACATTAAATATTTTTTTGTCTGTTTGTCCGGATTTAACTCAAAAACACAACTGCACAGATTTTTTTTATGAAACTTGCACCATTTAAACAATATTTTCTCAGTTTAAAATCTGCACTTTGTTTTATGTGGATATCTTCAACCGTTCAAAAGTTATAGAAGTTTTTCGTTTTTCTCATACATAATTCCTATGGGAAATTTACATGTTTGGCAACCAAAAATATTTTTCGACAATATTGAAATAAATATCGCTAAATGGCTGATGAGTAAATAACGCCAAATGTTGCCATAGCCAAATGAACAAAAATTTCGCCAAATGATAAAAATGTTGCCAAATGAGCTGAAATACGGTCCTATATTTAAAAATATCATCAAAAAGGCGAAATTAGTGTCAAAATAATAAAATGTATGTCAATTAGTGAAATTAGTGGCAAAATGTTAAAATTAATGTCAAAATAGACAAAATACAGTAAAACAATAGCAAAACAGTGAAATTAGTGGGAAAATCAATACTTATAAGAATAGAGTGTCTGTCCATGGAATCGAATAAAACCCCTCATTTTGAGTTTTCATCACAAATTAGGATACACTGTTCCAGAAAATCACCTTAAACTTTTTTTGTCCGTCTGCCTGTCCATCTGTCTGTTTGTCCGGATTTAACTCAAAAACTACTGTTTGGATTTTTTGAAACTTTCATCTTTAACAATATGTTCTCAGTTTAAAATCTGCACTTTGTTTCATGTGGATATCTGCAACTGTTTAAAAGTTATAGAACTCTTCCCATTTTCCCATACATTATTCCTATGGGAAATTTATATGTAGATCTTCTCTTTATAACATTATTGTTAAAAATCACCTTGGCGACCAAAAATATCTTTCGACAATACTGGCTGCCTTCTATTATTGCGATATTTTATTAAAGAACACATTTAATATGCAGCAGCTTATAGAAATCGGTCGTTAACTAAGACCTCGCCAACCGAAGGAGGAAGTTAAATCAGCATTTTCGTCTGACGCCCCGGGTATCCATGCATGCCCCGAACATTGATTTGTTTCAAGATCTTAAAAGCATCGGTGCCTAGACATCTGTACAAAGAGCAATATTTGACTGGCTACGCTAACTAAAAGAGTCGCACAGTTCTTACTTTACAAATTGACCACGAGCAACGCCGGGCCATATTGCTAGTATATAATAAAATAATAAGTATAAAAATATGTAAAAGTTGATGAATGAGGTAGATTGCCTTAGCATTGGTTTACTGACCTTTAATTTAAAGCAAAGACATTGCATGGAAATCGATTTAGGGAGAAACACAATTTTAAGTTTATCAATGAGAAATGTCAAAGCAAATATTCAACCTTGCTGTGGAGTGCAATGATGAAGTTTTTTCATTGATAAGGATTCAGAATGTACACTTTAAAATCAACGGATGGTGGCCTCAGCTCCTTTTTGTTCAAAAATGTGATGGCAGGGTTTTCCCCTGTACCTTTCAATTTATGGTGCTTTCAATTGTCATGTAGGCGTCATTTGGGGCTTGAGATCCAGAATTATTGTGTTTTTACTAGAAGGTGTTTGCTCAAAGAGTCGACTTCCATTTGACATTTGGGGATGAAACAAACATCGATCGAGCCAGCTATTGGAAAAAAAATCAACTAATTTCAATGCCATTTCGATATTAACACGTTGACAGTTCAAATATACTGTATTAGCCAATGTGTTACAATAATCAGTTTTCCCACGCACCTGGAAAACAGGGAAAACCTGAAATTGTCATGGAAATTGAACAATTTCTCAACTTTTCTGGAAAAGTCAGGTAATTTGTAAAAACAATTTAGATTAAGGTGCTTTACCAAATTATTTTCCTCACCATCAATGGAATTTTTTTTTCGTTACAAAAATATGAATGGGACATTTAACTCGTTATTTGAGGACAAGGACCCACAACATCTGGCCAAGTGACAGATGTCGAATAATGAAAACTAATAATTTGTAACTTGTGCCACTTGGGAGAGCATTTGCACCACCCATTCTAGTTGTTTCAGAGTAACTCGAGCGTAAATTTTAGTCCCATCTTCAACCTTTGTGTCAACTAATTACCAGTTATTAATATTTGTTTTCTTTCTTCCTCCCAGATGTCAAATTTATGGTGACAGGTCTTAAACAGGTAAATTTCATACTCTTTCTTATCTCAGTAGATTAGTGGATATTTTTCAAAACCCTTTGGCAAAATCACAAAGCTCATATAGAATACGAGACTGGTTGTCATGTGACTAGGGAAATAAATGAACCAACATGGGTGCCGCCATTGAAGGGGAAAAAGGAAATTATTTCAAGGGAAGTGAATTACATTTTCAGAAATATTTACTTTTTTATCTTTTATAGACTATACTCACGTGACATTATCAGCGGATTAAACAAAAGAACAGGATTTAAACCTATATATATATATATCAGCATATATGATTAAGTGGCTCCGTCAGGACTCGAAACCACTACCTCTTGTTCCGAAGTCCTGCTCTATATTGACTAAGCTACAAAGGCACGTTCTAGATTTTGGAAACGTTTTGTTTAAAGATGTTTCTTTACGCAATATTTCTAAAAGTGTTAAAATTATACAAAAAAAATATATATTAAATAGAATTTTACGAATCCGAGTCTCAGGTGCACTTCTTGTGAATGAATAGAACTTGTATCTAAATTTTCAACCCAATATCAATCCTTACTTTTCCACTTAAAAGTGAATTCCAAGTATTCTAAATTTTTTACCAATCTGTAAACAAATTTGTTGGTAGAATTCTTATGTTACATTTATTTTTATTCTGTCCAATCGGAAGCGAAAAATCGTTTTATAACAAATAAAGAATATATGGAGCACAACATTGCAACGTTTTAGATTTTTGTTCAAATATACGTACCCAGAGCTTTTATTTAACAAAAGTTTAATCAAAATCCGTCTGATAGAAGTCCTTAATTAAGGACACAAAGAAACAGCTATTTTTTTTTAATTCTGTCTAAATTATAGCAATTGAAATATTTTTAAATTCTGTCCAATCACATTGGAATAAAATAAAGAAGTCTCTGTCGGTCTCTCTCATATTTCAATCTTTGTCAGTCAATCTTGTACTTCATCTGGAAACATAGACATTGGCACATAAGCAAGTTTGCACTTCAATATGTTGACCATTTGTATGCCTCTGCTGGTCTGAAGGGCTATGACTGGATTACAAATGTGCAGCTTCTAACTGTGTGTATTGTAGTGGAGGATCCAGCTATAGGGCAAGTGCCCTCCGGTAAAAAGGGTATCTGTAGGTGACGAGTTTGTAAATGGAAGGTATATGATTTGTGATAAAGAAAAGCATAAATATGTCTTTACCAAATTAGTCATTTTGTATGTGTCTATAATACATAATTTGTTTTTCATTTTAGAAATAATAAGGAATTATTTTAAACTGCAATTAAAAAGTTTTGATTTAAAAATGTTAAATTAAACTAATTTCAAAACAAGCTTATAATTATGTGAATTTTGTTATAAAGTAAATATGATGTTTTTTTTCATATAGTTGTGTGCATCAATATATTTATTGAGTATTAAGTCACAAAATATTTGTTTCTCAAGTAATATTTGTAATATCTATTTTTCGCTATTGAAATTATTATTTTCTTTCTCCGCTTAGCGTATGCAAGAAACACTGACAAAGTTTTCACCCACCTTAAACAAAGATGCTCAATACACGAAATCTGTAAGTCATGGATTTGTTTTCACTCTTGGTATTTAACATAGTATCCTGTATGAAACATGCTTTTCTCTGTAATTCATTTATAAGGAGTTAACACATAATCAAATTTTTTTTTAAAGTTTTGGACATATTTGAAAAAAATAATAATAATAATAAATGCATAGAAGAATTAAACATGAATCAGCCCTAAAAGCTGCATACAGTATGATGATAAAATTATACTATAAAACAAATATAGAGAATAATTTAAAATATTAAAGAGTAAATTATTGTTTAGTTAGATTAATTTTTAAAGATATTTGAAAGGGATGGGAAAATAATAAAACTATTACTTTGCCTGATGAGAGATCTAGCTGTCTAGTAATGAAACATGGAGTGAGTTCATTTTAGGATTTTTGTGACTTGCACCACTTGGCAGCCAAGCCACCCACCCACATATGAGTATCTTAAATGTTCTCATAAATCTGGATTCGAACATTTTGTGTATATTGTATATATCATATTTGCAGTTTTTATGAAAGAATTATTTCAAAGCTTGGGATCGGATCGGATCAGCCAGGGCCATAGGCGTAAAGTTGTCATTTTTTTTGGGGGGGCCCAAAATTTAACTTTTAACTGAAGAAAATTGCGTATTTTTGGGGGGAGAAGGGGGGGGAGGTAAATATAATTGAAATCCAAAAATTTATGGTAATGTAATTTTCCCCTTGTCATGATTTTCTAGTTTGTCCATTTAATTAGATTTATGGCCAAATTCAGTGGTGTAGGAACTTCTTTTTTTCAGGAGGGGGGGGGGGGGGGGGGGGGGGGGGGGCTGAATTTTTTTTCAATATATATATTGTTATACAATATAAAATAGTACGGAGTTGTGAGCTATTAAACAATTAAAAAACAATCAATGCTTTAAATTTTTACTTGTTAAATGTTTTAACTTGTATCCGTTTTTGTTTTGACAGCTTTAGAACCTAAAGTAACCAGGGTCCGTATTGTACGCTAAATTGTGAATTTTTTCAGATTTGAGGAATTCGTCTCTATTTAACTTTCTTTAACAAAATGTAATTTTCTAAAAGAAGAAATTTCAACTATATAAGCTGTTTAGAAAATAATGCATGAATCTGATGGTTTATTATTTCAAAAGGAACAAATTATCGGATATACGATTATAATTTATGAAATGTTCATAAATAATATTTTTTTTATTTAAAAACATATTTTGTACATTATTTTTTAAATTACTCTTTAAAGCTTTAGCGTTGTAGACATTTATATAAATACTTGAAATTACGTTTATTTTAGCTGCTTAAATTGATAAAATGTGTAGGTAGTTTTCAAACTAAACTATTATATTTATGCTTTTCTGACATTTAAAAAAGACGTAATATAAAAAAATGTACGTGAGCCAGAGTACTGAGTACAAAAAAAAAAAATTAGATATTATATTGTGAAAACCTATAAATTTGTCATTTTAAATATTAATGAAATGAAGTAAACCATAACAAGTATTCTATTGATACAATAAAATAATTAGCAATTTAAACTTTATGTAAAAATAAATTTTCCTTACACTAATTCTACAATGACATTTCATTTATTATATGTAATTCAAGATTAAAATGAACTTCAACTTGTTTTTAAACATAAGCATATGCTTAGTGTTATTCACTTAATAGTGTATAACAAAACTAGTTACTGCCAATTGATAAGCATAATTACAAAACATTTATCGTTAGAAAAGATGGAATTACTTTTAATTGACTTTTAGAATACCGAAATAATTACTTAACTGACAAAACAGAGGAATATGCTGATAGAAGAAATCTACTACCATTCGTTTGCAAAAAGAAATGCTTACTAAGATTGCTGTCTTTACACTAAAAAAAGAAACTGTAATGCGGTTGTAAGATCTCACCAGGGATTTCTTTTTTGTTGCTGTAGCCCTTCCATGACTTCGGCCCCTAGAGGCAAGTTTCAGAAAAGCGTACATACAAAAACTGTCTACACAAGCATACATGGGTCATTCACAATGGGGGATCATCAATCAGCTAAAATCGACTATAAGGGCGAGGGCCAGTAAATTACAAACAAATGGGGACGAACTATACAATCACAGCTTTAGTGGCCATTCGCATGCTTTGAAGATGAGCGTACTACCCCCTGGTACTACCCGACATGGCTGGTCGAGTAATCAGATGGCGGTAGACATTTTGTAAACGAAGTACAGCTGTTGACGACAAACAGGTAATTTTCTGGTGTTTCTCACAAAAGGTGACATATGACTAATGATATGTCGTCTTCAATTGGAAACAGTTGAGAAAGGAACTCATTGTCCTCCTGTACCTTTCAAAGCAAATTCCCCCCACTTTAAAACACGTTTAGAATAAATAAGGTGTGCTTCCCTTCGAATGCCTCTTTGTAGGAATTCTTTTTTTTACGATTGGTTTTTTAAGTAATTTAAAAAAAAAAAATAGTATAATATTAAGGGGGGGGGGGGGGCAGTGGCGGCTCGTGCACTACAGCAAGTATAGCCGGGCTGCACCTAGTTTTATTAGTGTATTTTAAAACTAAAATTATATATTTTACTAATTTTCTTAAGTGAAGATTAGAATTGGAAATGAAGATGAAATTTCACCTCTAAGTGAAAAAAATCTTCGATAAATAGCAAACGTGTTTCCATAATGCACAAATTCAGGAAAGGAAAAAACTCCATTCAATCAAAATTGCAGCCAAAAAGCGAAGTTCGAAATCGGCTACATCGTTGCCATGGCAACCTTTCGTAGTATGACTTCCCCAACACGCTAAAATGGACGACAATGTGACGACACAAACGTAGCGCAAAAGGATTTTTTCGAATTAGCTTTACAAGGGATTTCGATTAAATGATTGGTTCGTTGCTGAATCGGCGAAGCGGGTAGGAGGAAAACGATAAATTCGAAAAATCTCTCCAAAAGGAAATATTTTTTTCGATAAGTTTGCACGTGTGTTTTTGTTTCTTTACTTAAATTAATATTAAAATTGACCGATTCACAAGTTTGATAGGAGGATTGATTTAATTTTCAAAAAATAAGTAAGTGTTTTCTATTATTTTTACATGTTATCTTTCATAAAAGTTGAAAGGAATCTTTGATTAGAGTGAGTAATAAATTTTAAAGAATGTCCGTTCATGTATGGTTGTGGAAAAAGGCGAAAGGGGGGGGGGGGGGAGTTACATGTTTTCGGCTGCTCTAACATTTTTGACCACGGGCCGGGGGGGGCTGAGCCCCTTCAAAATAATTCCGGGGGGGAGGGGGGTCTCGAGCACCCCCAAGGTATCGGATTTCAATTAACACAAAAAGCTTAATTATTTAAGAATAATTAATGAAATGAAAGTTACCTGTTAATAAACTTGCTATAAGTTGCATTGCGGCAAAGCATTTAAACGAACCAGTAATTTAATCAAGCATCCAAATGAAGATTTTGACATTTACACTGCAGTACAACAAGTACAATTGGCAAAATCTTAGACGGGAATCCACTATTAGCCGTCACTCACGTCTACTGAAGAAGCCCAACAGGCCTTTCTGAAGAGTATCCCTAATGTCTGTTTCAGATAGTTGCATAAATGTCGACCCCTGGACACCCACTGTGAGACGAGCACGAGGCTGAAACTTTGAACGGAGCATTCACAGTATAGGGCCAATTACTTGTCACCATTCTTTGCTTTAACCCTGGGATATAGGCTATCAGAAGTTCTTGTACTCAGGGCCCACGTGATCAATACGCGGAAATCTCCTCAAAGTTGGCCACTGTTACTAAAAAAAGGGTGTGTGACTAGTATTCACTAGAGGGCATTCTACCTTTCCCTCCCTAATACACCGCCTATTCTTCCCATTCTTCCACATATAGACACTAGTTCTAGCCTGACTGGCTACATATGCTTCTGTTGAAAATAGAGATAAGGGAATTCTGTAGTTGCTAGGAAAGGTTGACGGTACTTGTTAAATATTAAAAAAAAGAAAGGGATTTTTTTTTTTTTTCAAAATATAAGTTAGAACTTTTGAATTATTGGGGGGCTTAGCCGGGTTTTCAAATTATTGGGGGGGCTCGGGCCAATGGGCCCAATACAAGTTTACGCCTATGGCCAGGGCCCTTACTGGGAGGGGGGAGGGGGGGGGATGGAGTACGCTAAATTGAAAACCTAGTTGGTTAGCCCTAGTAAACCGAAAACCTAGTAGCCCGTGTAGACATGAAAAATATTGGGGTAATCATTGTAAAAAAACTGCAAAATTTTAATAAATTTTAGATGGGGCAATTTTGCCATCTAAATTTTTTTTCCCATTCATGCGGGAAAAAGCATGTAAATGACTAGACTCTAAAAAAGTTATTCTCATATTTTGTCAATTTTGCTTTCTTCATGTTATTTTGATATTGTAGGTAATATATGTATATTCTCTTATTCCAGAGTAAAATTAATAGGTTGCCTACCTATTTAACCATACAGTTTGTTAGATTTTTCTACAAAGAGAAGGAATCCATTAACGCAAAGATTTTAAAAGTGAGTATCTCTTGCATGTATATATGAACAAAGTTCACTGTAAAAGTTCCATAAGAACATAGGGTGCCCAGCATCCAGGGAGATCGAGGAATTCGGTAATTCTGGAAAAATTGGGAAATTATCAGGTATTTTTGAGAATTTTTTTTATAAAATCAAAGAATTTGATAGCAAATTTTATTAAAAAGTTGACTTTTGGCTATGAAACAACAATGCTATTAACTGCTTATATACAAATTCTTTCCATATTTATTCAAAACAGGGAAAATAAAATTTTGGCATGCAAAAAGTATGAAAAACTAAATTTTTCTCTTTTAAGTTGACTTTTCACCCAAATTTCAGTGTTTTTCAAAACTAGAGCAGCACTGATTGGCTGTTGATACACAGATACCTTCCCGCTTAACCAAAATTAAAAATGGATGTTCGAATGATTAATAATTGTACCAAATTCTCAATAAAATATGAGTTTCCCATCTTCAAATTTGCTAAAATATAATTTTTTTTTCTTTTTCGAAATTAGTAAAACTGACGAACTGCTGTCGGCAGATACACTCTGCCCCATATTAACATGTTCGAGACAATCCAGCAATTAAACGTAGATTACAAAAACTGAGGATTGAAGAAAATCAGATTTCCTCTGAACCTTATTTGAATAACAGTGTGCTTTTTGAATAACAGTTAAAAGATATGATTATTTCAATTTTGGATAAATAAAAATATTATTTTTAAAAAGTAACAGTTCTTCAAACACTCAATAGATGGCTCAGTTTAATTTTATCAGAAGCACAAAAATTCAACAAAATGAACAGATAAATAAAATAAAAGTTTTTTTAAAGAACAAGTAAAATTATGAACAACTCTGCTCTTTAAAAACAATAGTAACGGACTTGTTTTACTAAAATGTTTTTAAAAAAACGGTCTGTTCCTGTTGTGAAGAAAGTGATCTTAGTTGAAGTCTGTTCAGCAATAACATATGACGTTCCGATCTAGATTTGATTTGATCAGTTATTACTAATTACCGGTTGATTGTATTCGTTTGATCTGCTATTATGACACCAACGTTTCCACTCAATATATTAATGAATCGATCAAGTGTTCGATTATTATCAACGGAGGATCGTGGTAGAAATATCACAATAATCACGTTACTAACCTTTCAATATTGATCCAAAATATTTAAATATCCTTTATACATTATATCACAGTAACAGTTTAAAATGAGATAAAATTTATATTATACTCGTTCCTTGTCAATTGATGTTTATTTATTGATGAAATTGTATGCGCAATGACCAACGAAGAGGCCAAGGGTTGCGCAGAAAATTCTCATCACCCACTTTCCAACACTGCCAATTCCGTTCTACTTGACCAACCGACTGGTCAAGTTTCATAAGGATCGAATACTCAGACAAAGTTTTGGGATCGAAGAGGGTATTATGGTGAACATGTTGTGTTAGTGAACAGGTGTTTTTGTGCACTGGTAATTTAAAACGAAAGTGGTAAGTGGTTATTTCTTCAAAAGAACTGGTTGTTTCCTGTTGAAAGTTTTCTTTGCATTATGTGAAGATTGGAAGAGTCAGTTATAGATGGGGGTGTAGGAGAGGAGGTGTTAATCAATGTTTGGGATTGAGTGTGGGGTGAATCATCTCCGGCTCGGGTACTTATGTTAGAGAAATTCTTTGGCAAAGTGTTTCATTTAGTGGTCTTACTAGATGTGGTGGTTGGGTAGTTCTTAATCGGTGTGGAAATTTAATTTTTGCCACCTTGATGGTAACTGCACGCGGAAAAAGCAGAGGAGAGGGGCTTTTGAAGTACAGGTAAATAATTCTTTTATGTTTAAGTTAGTTTTATTGGTGCTAATTTATCGAGCGTTTTTAGCATTTAAAATATATATTAACATTGTTTTTTTTAATTATATTTTGTATTATTCTAAATAGACTTTTACATATCTTATTGAGTGCATTATATTATTATTAAATACAATTTTGCACACTTTAAAACTCATGCACATATTTTTAACAGAATGTAAATAGCTTAAAATTTTTCTTGAGAAGAAACAAATAAAATAACTAATTTTATTGTAATTATATCATTTGTTTAAATATTACCAAGTGAAATGCAGTGTTAAAGTAAGTTAACTTAGTGTAATGAAAACAGCACAATCAAGATAACTGTTTTAAAATTAGTCGGGAGTGTGTAATTTGTACACAATATCTCAAGAACGGTATACAAGTTAACCTTATATATGGGATGTGACAGCAATGTTCACATTAAAATCCAAAACAACTATAACATTTAAAAAAAAAATGTTAAGGTGTTGAAAATGAAATTATTAAAAAAAATACTTTTGCTCATATAAACTTAAAACTAAAAAACAAACATGAACGCAAATTCATAATTTTTCATTTAAATGTTATTTTGCTTGGTAAAGCATATACTTATCACTCTCCTCTGAATGCAACACACAAGTAATGTCACAACAGATACGTCATAAACCGGGTTTTCTCCTCATTCGCGGGCATTGGCATTGCGATTGATCAAAAAGAGTGATCCAGCCTTTGTCTCTTATTCTATGGTCCTGCTTAAATGCAGTTGGAAGTGTTTTCATGTTAGAAATATTACTCGCCAAGCATAATTTATCGCCAATAGACATTGCTTTCTTTACCTTTTAGAGCAATTTGCGTTTAGGGTGCATGTATTACTTCTAGAATTTTGGGATTTCAGCTTTATATTTAAAATAAAACAATCTTCGAAAAATTTACCTTCAAGAGCCAGTTTTAGAACAACAGACCTCGAAGAAACTGATTGCCTTTATTACAATCATTTTTCTAAATATAAGGGACCTAGCGGAGGTTATTAGGACTAGGCGCATGGTTCTCTACTTGACAATAATATAATAGTTCACATAAAACTCAATAGATGCAACTAGTGCTAATTTTAAAGTTGTGTAGCATATATGCTACGCTATACACTAGAGGGTGAAGCGTCATAATTTCTTAGAATTTCAAAAATGAAAATTTTGTAATTTCCAGGGCTTTTGTTTAAGTTAGCTGGTCTACTAAGTTAAACCTTCAAAGCACTTTATATCTGATTATCAAAATTTGATACCTTATACAAGCTTGGCAAAATAGTATGCCTTGAGTTGGAATTTCTTTGCTTTTGATAATTTTAGGTCCCTATTTTAACTTGACCTTTCAGCATTTCATCTATTTGTAAATTTGTTTGTTACGCATTCACGACCAAATGGGTTGTCTGATTTTCATTTGTGGCATTGCAAACTTTCAATAGTTGCAGAATATTTGAAAGTTGCATTGCAAAATTTCAAATATTCTTATATTAATGGTGCAGTGGACTTTGAAAAGTACATTGATTTCATCGCAAAGTTACACTTTTGCATACACTCTAAACGATCCTTTGTGAAGACATGGTGAACTTATGCATTTATGGGTACATTGTATTTTAAAACTTGAAGGGTGCATGATAACTTTCATTTTGAGGGTATTTTTTCTTAAGGAAACTTTATATTTTGGAGTACACTTGCCTTTAGTTTTAGAATACATTGGATTTTAGATCTTGAGGAATATATTAAAATTAAAGAAATTAGGGTGCATTAACATTGAAATTAGTTTGGCATATTTAGGGATACATTAATCTTTTTTTAAAGGGGGTCGTACATTTTTCTTTTGGGACTACTTTTAACTTTTAGGGACACATTGAGCATTTACTTATAAAGGTACATTAGGAGTATATTTCTATTTTTTTAGAGGTATGTTAATGGTTTTTTAAGTGGGGGGGGGGGGGGGGGAAGGGGAAGAATGCCGCTTTTGAGGGGTACATTAGGCTTGTTCTTTTACAGGTACATTGAGCTCTTTTATAATCACAGTGGGCATTTTCCTTTACAGGCTTTTACTTTTAGGAATACATTGAGTTTTTCCTTCAGCGATATGTTTTTCTTTCTTGTATGGTACTCTGTGCTTTTTTTTTTTTTGGTTAGATTTTACTTTTAAGGGTACATTTTGTTTATCCTTTTAGGAATACACTGGGTGTTTTCTTTATAGGATACATTAAGCTTTTAATTGTTTTCTA
Source organism: Troglohyphantes excavatus (assembly GCA_963932185.1). Lineage (NCBI taxonomy): Eukaryota > Metazoa > Arthropoda > Arachnida > Araneae > Linyphiidae > Troglohyphantes > Troglohyphantes excavatus. The sequence continues at coordinate 72,842,589 of OZ010671.1, read as the reverse complement.
GGGTTTTATTTTAAGGATATATTAGGCTTTTCATTTGGTGATACACAGGGCTTTTCTTTATTGGGTACACAGAGCTTTTTCTTTATGGGGTACACAGAGCTTTTTCTTTTGGGGGATATACAGGGATTTTCGGACACATTCACCTTTAAGAGAACCCTTTGGTTTTATTTTAAGTGTATTTTTGTTTTTTCATTTAGAGGAAAATTGGACTTTTCCTTTGTATGGAGTTTGCGCATTATTTTCGGGTTAAATTGGAAATTTTATTTTTGGAGTTCATTTGCATAAAGGAGTAAATTTTTTATAATACAATGGGTATTTGTTGTAAAGGTCGTAATAAACATTTTGCATTTGCTTTTTAACCAATATCGCCAAACTTAACTTGAACCATTCTAGAAAAAAATATTGTTTGATTTGGAAAATTATTTTTTTGTTAAACAGAGAAAAATCCACTTGGCAGAAAAAAAAAAGCATTTAGTTATATGCTTTTATTTATCTAGAAATGTCGATTACCAGACTTATTTTAAAAACATTTTCATTGTTGGGTACTGATTGTCTAACTACTATATAATTTGATTAATTTCATTTATTAAACTGGATAATCTCGAAATATACTACCCGAGGCATGTAAAAAAAGTTAGCAAAACCTTAAACTTTCTGATGAATAATAGCAGTGGGGTGAATAATTCTCTCCGATTTTTGTTTTAAGCTATTTTGCGCATCTCGCATATAATTTACTCAGATTTTTGTTTTAAGCATTTTTGCTTTTTGGTCAATCTTGCGCCTAGTTCTTCAAGATTAAACCTTTTAGGCCAGAGTCGGCTTTTAACGTCAATCTGTTTATTTTGTGGCAGCAGTGAATGTGCCCATGCCTGCCAGCTTGCAGCGATTGTAACCATTTTATATATTTGATGTATTGGCTGAACACATTTCAAGGTATTTTCATTTCAGACCACTTATTAAACATATTTCTGTTTTGATCATCGTAAAATCAGAACGAAAAACATTAAAACGTGTTGTTAAATTGCCTTATTGCGGGACATTCATGTTAAAACGTTGTGAGTAAGTAACGTGTACAGTGTCAAAAGTAGTCTTTTAAATATGCAGTTCCTTAAACATAGTGGAGAATTTTTCCTTTTGGGCGGATTTTGAAATGTAACTATTTCCATCTTGTAGAAATTTGACAAATTTTGTTATCCTGTGGCAAATAGTCGACAACTGGGCAACTTTTCATCTTTACTTTGGATATTGCAAAATCGGAGACCTGGAGGCTCTGAGTTAGATGCAATTAATCAGAACAAGTCAGTGTGATTCTTTAGTTACTCAGTTGATTAAAAATTGCAATGCATTTGTTGCTAAGGTAATTTTCTTGGTACTTTATTGTGGAAATGTATATGCCAGTTTTAATAAAAGGAAAATCATTCAATGGTTTTTTCATATGTAGTGAAAATTAGTTTCAAGTAACAATTATTAATGCAATTACAATTACTGTGATCTTTTAGTTTGTTTGATATGTTGTTATCTTATCTGAAGATTTTACATATAATGTCTTCTAGTTAGCAATGCCTTGCTTTTCAGGATGTCAAGTTCTCTTTAGAGTTGGATGTCTTTGAACTGTGCACAGAAGAACTGCAGGCCAAACTGACTCCTATGAGAAGTAAATTCAAGGAATTTGAAGATAAGAAAGTTGAAGAAGCACAAAAGGTTTTTTTTATGATGCCATATTGAGTTTTGTAAAGATTATTATTGTTATTGAACTGTCTAACACAAGTATCAATAATGGCCCATTAACTTACACTTGCAGTAAACCTCTTTTCTAACTGCCCAATGAAAACCTTTATAACTTATATTCACTCTCAAAATAAAAGTAAAAAATAACTTCAAGTTCATTTGTAGCTTATACATTTTAATATATTGTTCATCGATCCGATTGACATGACAAAAATGTGCATGCAAAAGAATTATTATTGCCTTTTTATTAATTATGAAAAGACAAATAATTTAGTTACATTAAGCTTGCTATCAAATCAAATTTCAGCAAAAGTAACTTTAAAAAAAAATATTTTTAGTAAATAATAGTTTTAAAAATCCAAAACATATAATTGAATTTAGTTAATCCATGTTTTGAAACCTTAGAAGTATAGTTAGATTAAAAATAGAAGACCATATTGGGTTTGTGGAAATTTCATTGGTTTTAATAAATTTATTCATTTTGAAGAAATTAATGTTATTTCAAGTTTCCATAATTTTGATAGGCATGTATAAGTTATACAATTATATTTATGTCTAAAGTATGTGCTTAAAGTGCATATTTAGAATACTTCTGCCATTCAAATGAAATTGAAAAATTTACTAAGCCAGTATCTTCTATAAAGAATCAAGATTTTAAGCATAGCTTATACTGCTAAATCCTAACATCTATTCAATTGTTGCTGCTTTTGTCATATCCTTTTTTTAAAAGTACAATATCTTCTCATCCTGGCATGGAAGATAAATGTAATGCTGAAATTAATTTTAAAAAAACAAACATTTTCTTTCCTAAATTTAAATTAAATTTGCTTTTTGTTAACGGCAAATGATTTGTTGATAAATAAAAACAATTGTTTTAAATAAAATAATGGTAATTATATAGGTAGTTTTTAATCATTATTATATAGGTAGTTCCCTAGCAAATATTGGCACATGTTTTGTCTTATAGATAAGCCCAAATGCAGTTTTTAGTGTTAGAATATTTAGAGGAAATTTATTTTGAGTGCAACTTGTTTTGCAATTATTCTTATACCTAACCCTCTGGCAGTCATGGATGTGATATCACGTCCAGAAATTTCCAGTGTTTTCAGGAATGTGCTCAATTTTTAAATTAATTCAAAGGTTCCATTTTACGATATATTTAAATTTAAAAGATTTGTGGGATAATATATTTAAAAGATTTGTGGGACAATATATTTAAAAGATCAAACTAGCAGGCTGCTCCAAAAAAAAAACTTTAGAAAAGGAAAAATGCTAATATGTTGGGAATCACTCAAGTAGAGTAAATGACAAACGTGACGCGCAATAGTCACGCAACTCTTTTCTATAATTTCAAGAAGAACTTTTTCTCGATTTGGTTTTTGAAAATCAAAGATCATAAATGCTTCAATCTTTTTTTTTTACCGAACCAGAATTAGTACATTTTAAATAGCTATTTAAAAAAACACAAGTTTAAGACTCTTTTCTGTAGATTAAAGAATAAATTATCTTTGAAAATAAATTATTTTAGCAATTCAAACTAAGAACCAAATATGTAAGCGTCACAGAAAAATAACATGAAGGCATGTTCACCTTTTGAAGAATGTCGGACAAAACATGATTTAAACTTTTTTAAAAACAATGTTTCTTTTATGCTGTCATTAGTTTTTTGCCTTCAATAAAAGTTTCAGAAATAATCACACGCGTTGTATAAAAAGTTAGATTTAAATATACCCATTTGTTGCCAACTATCAGATATCTCGTAGTATTAACATGGTGTTCCAATATATCGTGGCAGTCAACATGTTAAGAACAATTATCAATGTTTAAAATAGAATTTTTTTTCCTGTATTTCAAAACTATTGAAAGTTCAAATATTGCGTTATTCATGCGACTCCAGAAACCAATCACGACGCTGATAGATGAAACCAACTTTACTTTTCACATTCAGAAGCACACAGCAAAGTTTTTAGAAAACATTCGTAATTTACAAACTAATTCATTAATCTTCAAACAAAACATACCAACAAACAACCAAAATCATCCGTATTTTATTATTATCATTCGTATTTAATAGCCCGCACTCACCGATGTCGACCAAAAATATTTGACATTTTCACAACTTTAAATCTTTACAAAACGATGTTAAGGATTAGAAGTCACACATTTTGGTATTTAAGTATGTGGTTTAAAATATTTTATCAAAGAAATCCCTGCAAATGAGGGATGAGGGGACCCCTAATGAGGGAGATTAAATTTAAGAAGTCCGATGGAGACACAAGAACATATCACCATTGGAGCATCATACTTTTAAGCACAAACTTATTAGAGGAACTAATTGTCTTATTCCGTCCATATCCAATACAGCTAGATTATATGCTCTACCCAAGGTTCACAAACCTGATATTCCGTTTTGTCCTATTGTGTCCAATATAGGAACGGCTTCATACAAACTAGCCAAATATCTTTTCACCATTTTTTCACCTCTATTGAAATCCAATCGCAATACTGTTAAAAACTCTATGGAATTTTTACACTTATCAAAGACATAAATACTAAAGATCTCCACATGTTGTTTTTCGATGTAAAATCTTTATTTACCAACGTTCCTATTCAAGGCGCATTAGAGTGGTTTGAAGGTCGCCTCAGAGTTTTTCATTTCCCACAATTTGAAATAGATGATTTGATTTCCTTCACAAAGACTTGTTATTTGCAAACCACTTTTGTGTTTGAGAGTAATTTTTATAGACAAATGGAGGGTTTGGCTATGGGAAGCCTCTTTTCACCCATACTCAGTGATATATATATATGGATTATTTTAAAGAAACACTTTTCACCATTGTTAAATTTCCCCTTTTGATCCGCTATGTTGATGACACTTTCGCCCTATTAAATAACTTCACCGGAGAAGTTGACAGGATTCTCCCTGTATTAAATTCCATAGATTCTAATATACAATTCACTTCCGAATCTGAATCCAACAATACTCTTCCTTTTCTTGATGTTTTAATCACTCGTAAAGATGACCATCTGTCCACCACCGTATACAGAAAACCCTTCACTGTTACTTTGCCCCCTCATTTTAAATCGTGCCACCCTATTCAACAAAAAAAGGCTGCATTTTACACTTTTGTAAACCGTGCTCTAAACATCTGTACTACATTATATTCACCCCAGGCTGAACTTTATTATTTGAGAGCTGTCGCCATGGATCGAGGTTTTACGCTCAACGTTGTTGACAAGGCTCTACACAAACTTAAAAATCCACTTAAAAATTCTAATCTATCTTAACGCACTAATGCTTTGGTTGTTTTACCATATTATCCCCAGATCAGCCATCAAATTTCTAAAATTCTCAGTAGGTTCGACATATGTTCCATTTTTTCACCTATCAATAAGATCACCTTCACACAACTTATAGACCGTATTGGCGACCTTAATAACTGGGGCATATACAGTATTTCATGTCAATGTGGTATGTCATATATTTGTCAAACCAAGAGAGCATTAAGATTTCATATTAAAGAGCACCAAGCACATACTGTTTAAACAAGAAATAAAGAAGTCCTCCATTGCCAAGCATTTTTGGTAACATGGTGATATATTTAATTTTTCTAACCCTCATTTAATTTGCAAACCCAAATCTCCAATTGAACTTGACTTCCTGGAGGCGTTTCATATTTTTATCAATATTGATTCGATTGTCAATGAAACATTAGCGTTCTCAGTATTTCCCGATTGTTGGCACACAATAATTAACTCCAACCGATTGAGATAGTTTTCTGTTCTTTGGCAACATTTTCAATTCTGGGTTTATTTCTATTTTATTGCACACACATATTTTGCTGATGAAGGGAGATGTATCTCCCGAAGCATGTCCAGATTTGATGGATTTTTATTGTGTATTTTAACGTTGTATTTGTATTTTGATATTTTTAATGCAATGTTCTATAAGACGAGTTTTTATCTTATGAATATTGTATTCTCTAGCTCGTGTGAGAAATTTGGGCCTCATAATTTAAAAAAGTGACAAATCGACTAATTTTACGCAAATTAAAAAAATCTGTATAGCCTTTGATTTTTATTTAAAAAAAATTATTTTTGTAGTAAATTAAAGGATGCACTGATACGGATCTACCAATACTAGTTTTATTTTTCTTACAAAATGTAGTTCTGGAATATGTTTTGCGGTCACGGCTTAACATACGAGTTAGTCGAAGTATATAAGCTCTAGTCCCGTCAGGCATTCGTTTCTTGTTGGCTGCTTTGGCGAGGTGGCGTTATTTATCCTTGTTTTTGTTAGCATAGCACACCCTACTGGGTCGCTTTATCTATTTACAAATTATTAAAAAAACTTAAGGGAGATGCACAAGAAAAAATATTTAAAGTGAAAATAACTTTACATTTACAATAACATTTGATTGTCTTTTGTATAAATTTTTCTATTATTCTTATTATATGGATTATATTTTTAAAAAAAATTCAGGATTGTTGCAAATAGTAATATGTATTCTATTTTTTTTTTGTAGGCAAAGCTACTTGTACCTCTAGAACCACCAAAGGTTGAGAAAAAGAACATGAAAACCTTTCCTTATTGGTTTGAAAATGGTAGGTAGAATACTTTGAAATATATTTTAATTGTGTAGCTTTGAATAGCCTTTTCACCTTATCAATCATTTTGGTTTATACTTTGGAACAGGCTATCCTGATCATAAGTATTTAATGATGTATCAAAGATCCTTCTGCCAAAAAATATAGTTCTGAAATAAAACATAGAAAATATATCCAATACAATGGATGATGAGCAAAACTTTCAATAGAATTTGAATATTCTTAATACTACTAGGAAATAAAACTGGTTTTACTTTTAAATGTGGTGTATTTTGTAATTAACAACAGGATGACGTAATATTAAGCTCCAGATCATTAACCCTTACATTTAGTGAAAAAATAGTTTCATCTCTGAGGTTGGGAAAGGGTATTATGAATAATGTTGTTTTGAACAGTTTGCAGAAACGGCAGCGATAAAGACGACAAATATGATGGCAATAACCAAAAATGTCTGCCGTAAAGGACCCTGACTGCCATGAGCAACACATGCTGTTAATGAGTTGACTAGTTTAGAACAAGTTTTTAAAAATAAACTAAATTGTAATGTAATTTTCATTTCTTTAATTAGGTATAGTTGTTTTGTTGAAAATCGTTCATCGACAATCGTATGTCTACTGCTAGAAAGAATCCCACCAGGCCTTCCTTAAAGGCAGTGTTTATGTCTCTTTCATATAGTTGCATGAAAGCAATCTCTCAACCCCCACAGACTTTACTGAGAAGTCTATAAGACCTAACATTTCATTCAAATGCTTGCATTAAGAAATAGTCCTTTTACATTGCTTTTAAGATCCTTTAAATTCTGCTCTTTTCTTATCCAATGCTGTTGATTGTCACACAGATATCGGATCCAACAACAGCGGCTACTACGACCTGATGGCCGTTCTCACGCACAAGGGGAGGTCCAGCTCCAGCGGTCACTACGTGGCTTGGATCAGGCAGAAGAAGGGTGAGAGAACTTTCACTGAGTGTTAACGCAGGCTGTAACCCTTTGCACACTAGGGCAGCGGTTCTCACTGGAAAACACCTAAAAGAAATGCCATAAGTAAAATCTAAAATGAAAGCCTACAAGAGTCAACAATTTAAGTTGTTCGAAGTAAGAAAGCAAGTCTGGCAAAACATTAAATGTGTAACATTTAATGTATTTTTGAAAGTCAGGAATGTGTTTTTAAAAGGCACTTTATTCTATGCCAGGGGGCTGTGTTTTTCTACCTTGGTGTGAGCTAACCTCAGAATATGACTGCCTGACAAAAACAAACTTCTTTTGTGTAGAAGGGGCATGAGAGAAGGGAGGTGCTCATATAGTCCAGTCAGCAAAGGGTTCAATTCGGAAAAAAAATCCGGGAAAGCTGGAAACAATTTAAATCTTAAAATACAAATGCAACGTTAAAATACGCAATAAAAGTCCGTAATAATCCGGACATGTTTCGGGAGATACATCACCCTTCATCAGCGGAAAATGTAAAGTCTGTGTGTAATGAGGATCGAGGTTTCTCACCCAACGTCGTTGATAAGGCCCTACATAAACTTAAAAATCCATTTAAAAATTCTAGTCTATCTGAGCGATCTAAGTCTTTAGTTGTTTTACCATATTATCCCCAGATCAGCCATCAAATTTCTAAAATTCTCGGTAGGTTCGACATACGTTCCATATTTTCACCTATCAATAAGATCACGTTCACACAACTTAAAGACCCTATTGACGATCTTAATAACTGGGGCATATACAGTATTTCATGTCAATGTGGCATGTCATATATTGGTCAAACAAGGAGAGCATTAAGATTTCGTATCAAGGAGCACCAAGCACATACTGTTAAACAAGAAATAAAGAAGTCCTCCATTGCCAAGCACTCTTGGGAACATGGTCATATATTTAATTTTTCTAACTCACATTTAATTTGCAAACCTAAATCTCCATTTGAACTTGACTTCCTGGAGGCGTTTCATAATTTTAGTAATATTGATTCGGTTGTCAATGAAACGTTTGCGGTCCCAATGTTTCCCGCTTGTTGGCACACAATAGTTAACTCCAACCGTTTGTAATAGTTTTTAGTTAGTTTTTTAGTCTTTGGCAACATTTTAGATTTCTTTGGGTTTATTTATATTTCATTACACACAGACTTTACATTTTCCGCTGATGAAGGGTGATGTATCTCCCGAAACATGTCCGGATTATTACGGACTTTTATTGCGTATTTTAACGTTGCATTTGTATTTTAATATTCTTAACGCAATGCTCTATAAGACGAGTTTTTATCTTAATTTTAATCTATTCTAAAAAGTGTTCTGTACGATATATTAACTTTGCACCCTTGCACCACCTTGGCGTTGGCCGCCATCTTGGAAAAATAGCAGCCAACGCCATTTTTACAAAAAAGTGGAAATGACATTTTTGTTGGAAATTACTTGAAAAATAACTTTGTAATTGAACTTTTTCTCTATAATTTATAGCTAGGGAGATAATTATAAAAAACTGATTTTGGATGCCATTTTTCCAAGATGTCGGCCAAAGCCGGGTGGTGCAGGGGTGCAAAATTAATATATCATCACTGGACACTTTTTAGAATAGATTAAAATTGTTTCCAGCTTTCACATATTTTTTTCCGAATTGAACCCTTTTTTCATGCTTTGCTGACTGGACTAATAAATGAACATTTTTATCCAGGGGTAAGTGTGAAAAAAGTCTGAAAACTTCTGACATTTGATATTTATGTTATGTTTATGAAACAGTTGCTTCCCGCTCCTGTTCTTTCTAAAAAAGTATTATTTAGTGTGTTTTCTTATGTTTAGAGGTGATAATTGTATAAAATACAGTTATGCATGAAGCTGATATATCTCAGTATGTTATATTTAGAGGTAAAAAAAAACAGAATTGTAAAGAATTTCAATCAGAAGTTTTTAGTTTTAGATCACCAACATACTTATTGCGACTAGATGACAAAATAATTATTGTTAAAATTTGTGAGGAAATGATTCTTTTAACTCAAAAATAGGTTGTTCTTTTTCATTTTGCAGAACAGGAAAAAAATAACATATTATTTTGGTGACTTGAAGGCATCACTCGAGTGCAAAGGGTTCATAATCTAAGTTGATACCCAAGTAATGTTATACTTTTAAATGGAGTTAGACAAAGAATAAGCTAACAGTAACGTTTATCATGTTCAAGAACATGCAATTCTCATATAATTCGGAAAACTGGAAACAAAAAAAACGGATCTTTATTTTGCAACTGAGTGTCATGTGTACCGCAAAGGATAAAAAATTTCGATTGTTGATATTTACAATGTATGATTTCTCAATGTCTGTTCTACTCGTTCCTCATAAAGTATGCAGATTTTATGAATATTCTTATATTTTTCTGGGTGTTTTAGTTTTCTGCAATTAAACTGGATTTGTAACACAGCTTTATTGGCTAATAAAATATAATTGAATAATTCCGTAATTTAATTTCATATATTCTTTTTGTAAAGAACTAGTGTTGAAAAAGTAATTAAAACATTTTGCTTGGTAAAAACAAAGCAAAAACAAACATGAAAGTTTTGGAATTTTGACTTTTACAATTTGCAGCTTTTTTAATTGGAATGTAACCTTAATATTTTTTATTTTTTGTAATGCAGGTGTGTAATTTTGATTTGCAATTTGCATATTAAAGTTTAATGCTAAATATTATCTGAAACATTAGTACATATTTGAAAATTATTTTAAATACTTCTGCGGAAAACTCTTCATTTCTGACACTTGACTGTAATTTTAATTATGGTGAATAATAATTTATAAGGCTAAATAATATTTATCATGATTAATGACGACGAATAATTATTATAATTTATCATTACAATGATAATGTTTAATGAAGATGATTAAATTATGTTATAATTTAATTCTTAGATAAGTAGCAATGGAACATAAATGGTAGTCCAGTTGGCGAGAGATCAAATGTCCAGAAATGATTTATTTAATAAAACAAAAGGGTATCTTTTATAAAGGACAAATATTTAATAAAAAATATATTAAATTTTAGAAAGAAGCAATTAAAAAAACACTTTAATTTTTTATAGTAGGTAATACCCTGCTAGAGAATTGTATCTTAATAGCGCTAAAAATTTATTTTGGGAAGAAATGCTTACTCTTTTATATTGCAGAAAACATCAGGGAAATTGGCAATTTTTTAAAATTAAGCATTATCATGGAATTTTGGGAAGTTTCTTAATAAATCAGGGAATTAATGGAATTTTAATTGCCAAGTTATTTTCTGGATATGAAACGTTGTTGATTATATTGAAATATTTTCTAGATGCAATCAAAAAGGAAAAAAAAAGCATTTCAGACTATTGAATATGTATATAAATAAGAAAACAAATTCTTCAAAAGTCAGAGAAATTGTACTGAAATGCAGATGTTTTTCAAAACTCAACAAAACAGTTGGATATCCAAAAAAAAAAACAAAAAAAAACAGCACCAAATTCCCAGAGAAATTCAAATTTTTCTCTTCAACATTGCTAAATGATGGAATATATATATGGTTCATTCTCCAGAAAGCACAAATTTCTGATCTGAGACGAAAAAATGAAGAAAAAAAAAATTTAGCTATCAATTTCAAACTTGGGTTTTTAATTACCCTTACATATTACATTGTAACCATAACATCCGCCCAGATCGTACAGACTCTTTTAAATTAAAATTTTAAAAATCACTAGTATACATATATCATATATATACATATTTTTAAGAAATTTTACTATTAATTTTGTGGAAATATATGTTTAGATAGGAAAAATGAACATATAAGTTACCTAGACTTTCAACTGAGGGTATTTTAAAATAAAGTATTTAAAAAAAGACTAAATAGTAAACAATTCTTAATATATGAAATAATAATAATTATATGATGGGACAAGGTTTTTAGCACTTCTGGAGAATGACCGACATATATATATAAACTCAAAACTCGCAGATTAATTCAAAAATGTCTTTGATTTTTTTTTAAATTAGAAATACTGAATTGAAACTGGTTAATACACTTCTGGTGAATTATAATATACCAGAAACGTTATTCACTTGGGATTTTTTACTTGTATGATATTTTTGTGTGCCAAACATCAATTTGTTTCTGTTAGTAAGTTGTATGTTTAATCTTAACGTATCCCTGAATGCTCTCTTCATTTTGTTATTCAGATGAGTGGTTCAAATGTGATGATGACACCGTTTCCATGGTTACTTCTGAGGAAATTTTGAAACTCTCCGGTGGAGGTAAGAAAACTTGCATTGTTCTACAACTCAGAAAAGAAAACCATTTTTCTTCCCCAATTCGTTTCATATGCATTAACCCCTTGATCGGGAAAGTATCGTTCATCATGCTTGAAACGGGTCCAAACGGACAATGACGAGGGGGACTCTTCATGGCATTTGCGTAGCAGTTTACTATGTGTTTAACTTCAAAATATTTTCGATGGATTTTACTCGTATCGCTTCAGTTAACACTTCCCAACTTCTGGAATTAAATGTTCCTTTTTAGGAGTCCATGTGTGGAATTAATTTCAGCCAAAGGGATTAAAAATATGAACCTTTCCTAACATTAATCAAACAGTTTAGAGTCTTTTCCATATTCGGATCCTGCTGCTTGAGAAAAGTAAGAAACATGTCACTGTCAGTGTTCTCTGTCCCCAGAAACAAATATTTTGGATTTCTTGTTATCAGCTTTGGTTGGACCCTTTCTTATAATGGTCTATCAGGCTTGGTTGGGTTCTTAATTTACTCGTGACGACATCTCTATGTAATTTGATATTTAAGTTTTAAGATGTAGCTAATGAGGCTCTCTGCGACTCCTTTTCGCGTAAATGATTTCGTATGGACTGTCCTCGCATTGCTTTATGAACTTTGACCCTAAAAGTACCTTCCAATGACCTTTTATCGTAGATACCCTCCCTTATCTCCACACACCTTATTCAGTCAAAGGTTCCCTCCAGTGTTTGGTGGTTTAGGGAAGATCATTCAAGTTACCCACACAAACAAGTTTGCCCCATCGGAAAACCCGAACTCTCTTCAAATTCGGGTGGGCTTACTCTTGCTATTGTATTACAAATCCCATTTTCCCCTAAAAGTCCTGTTTTTAGAATATGGTCCCTTTTCCCCTTATTTTAGCAATAATATTATTTCCCCTTTATGCCTGTGATAACACATTTCTGGCCCTTTTCCCTCCCCTTGATTTAACCAAAGGTTATTTTTTTCATTTTGTAATGGCCATTACAAAAATCATCATTCATGTTCTTATTTATGTTGAGTCTCCCTCGAAATATCATTAAACTAGGAGCAGGCTTGCTGTTTTTTCTTTACAAATGTAATTCATCACTTTGGTGTAGAAGGTAGGCCTGTGTGTAAACAATTTCTGTCCTTCCAGAACTACCGGATCGTGTTTATTCATTGTATCAAAAACAAAATGTAAATGAAGACTTTGTTCAGGGAAGAATGATAAATAGCAGGTGCAAATGTAAATTGTAATTATATATATTTACAGTATCTCATATTGTAATTAGTAGTGTTCACATAGTTTTAAAAAAGGGCAGGGGGGGGGGTAGTCAAAAAGGGCACTTTTTGTTATGTAAAAGGGCACCTTCTGTTGACTAAAAGGGCACTTTCCTTACCTTTAACTGGATTTTTTTCAGGAGAGCCAGAATTTTCTCTTTTCTAAAAGCTTTTTTAAAGTTTGTATAATTAAGAGTTTTTTTAGAAATGTTTAAAATTTCACAAAAATTAAAATACTTAAAAAAAAACTGCTCCATAAACTCATTACATAAAAAATCTCTAATAGTAGTGTTTTTTAATTTTTTTAAAAAAGAAAATTTTTAAATCCCCAAATTTTTCTAAAGGTTAAAAAGTTTTTACTATCTTAAATTTCATAAAAGGGGGGAGAGAGAGATAAGTTTCAAATAAAAAAAAATTAACAAAATATATTAGCAGTAAAACAAATTAGAACATTAATACAAACCAAACAAAAAGAAACAAGTTTCCTCCAAAAATCAATTTTTATAACTCCAATGACAGGTCCTAAACTTTAATTTCGTAAATTATATTTTCGAAAAATTTAATGCAAGTTTGTTATGTAGTGCAAATCAAATCATGATGAAATAGAAAGTGGTGAAGTATAAACATTTATTTATGAGATGCTAAAGGATTGTAATTCTTTCAAAAGAGATCGCAGCAGATCGCGTTTAGTGAATTTCTAAGGAATGAAATGATTTTTATGAATGAAAAAATTCTTAAGAGTGCCATCTGGAAGTTGCATTCGTCAGAGGCAAACGAAATTAAGAGTTATAACCATCTTAAATTTCGTGCGATATCCTCATTTGACGAAGATCGCAAATATTCGGACAAAAGGATATGAAAGACAAAAGGATATGAGGATATTATAGGAATGAGCAATTTCAAAAAAGGGGAGGGAAAAATCCACAGGCATTGTGAGGGAACAAAGACCAGTACAATTAGAGGCGTTCCTTTTTTTGACAGGAGTCATTTACAATCCTTTCTTGGAAAATACCTTCCTTCAAAGTAAGCAATTTTTGGATTGATGCATTGTGAATTCCGGCTCAACTGCCGCCCCATTTCAAGTGTTAAGAAAAGTAATCCTTTACACATGTAGAAACAGCCTACAATTATCTTTTATGTCACCAACTGAATACCTATAGATCTCAAAAACGCCTTTTTACTTCAACTATGTTGTTCAGCAAATGTCACGTGAATTGAGGGTACGATTGGGATACCAAGGCAATCCTACAGACCTACGTTTTTGCGGATTTTTTTTTTTTTTTAATTACAGGGCGCAAAGAAGATACTGAAAAAAAGGCACAGCACATTTTTCACTTCAAAAAAGGGCAGGGCGCATCTGCACTTACAAAAAAGGGCAGGGCGCATCTGCACTTACAAAAAAAGGGCAGGGCGCATCTGCACTTACAAAAAAAAAAGGCAGGGTGCGGCGCCCTTTGAAAAACGCATAACAGGAACACTAGTATTTAGCAAAATACTGTACTGGATACGTGCATTGTATACAATTCATATACAATCTTAATGTATTCTCTATGGCCTCCCAGACAAGAGACTGAATTTACTTTTCCCTTGAAAAGTAACTTTTTATTTGTCTTGGAATGCTCAGCAAGTGACATAAACAACTAACACACATAAGTGATAGATTTTTTTAAAAATTCCTCAATTTTTGATAAATTTGAATAATTTAAAAAGCAAGAATAAGAAAAGGGTGCCACATGGATACCAATTTTCCCCCCTATTGTGGTAGTGCATGTGTTAATGACTGTGTAAGAAAATTATCTGGAGATTCTTCCAAAGCTTAATTAAAAAATTATATTTTGTTCTTTACCCGACTTAAACCTCCAAACACAAATGTAAGTTGAAGCTGCAGTAATTCAATTTTTAAATTTTTCAGAAACAAATTCAGTTGGCATTTTTTATAGAAACAACTATGCTCTACTAGTGAACAATTATTAAAATAGGCTCTGAAATTCCAAGGCTAATTGTTATTTTCATACAGACAAAAATTGTGCTACTGGGGTTTGTTGACACCTTTTGTGTGTTCCAGGGGACTGGCACTGCGCCTACCTGCTGCTGTATGGCCCCCGCGTCCTCGAGGTGGAGCAGGGGGAGGAGCCAATGGTGTCCTGAGTCCGCCTCCCACCGTGTTCCACCTCCTATCATTCGGACCGAAACCACTTCTCGTAGTGCTACTGTAAGAAGCATACACAATGTGCAAAAGAGCAGAATTAAAGAAAAAAACTTTTGTTTGCTGCTGTTATTTGTATACATTTGATATGTTGTTATAAATAACGTTTTGAGATCAACATGTTTTTTGCCTTTTGTTATTGTACTCGCCATCCCTATTTTCCCTGTTTAAGGAATTCCCCTTTGCATTCCAAAAAAGTGTCAACACTTAGGGAACAGTTACTCTGTTGTTGTTTTTTTCTTCTAAAATTCCTTGATGCACCTAAATGACCAAAATAGAAATCTATTTGTGAGAGAGCAAGGTAATGAAAGAATGACGTTTATGATGTGAAACATCTTTAAAATCTGCTACACAATGTATCAGGATAGAAAAGCAATGTTCTGGTTTTAGGGTAAACTTTCTCAAACACTGTTACTCCGTGGCAAACAACACGATTGAAAGACATGAAATATCTTGTTCGATGCAGGCCCGTAGTTAGCTAGGGGCCAGCAGGTCATTGCGTGTTGTAGAAAAGTTTTTGACCCCCCACCAGCTATTAAAGAATACAATATTTCAGAATCTCACTCAGGGGAAAAACCTAATTATTTTACATACCTTCTACAGGAGTACAAAAAGACACACTTTACACTCCATCTCTCTCCTCCACTCCACTCTTTCTCATCTCAGCATCTGGCGCCATCTGCAGCAATTGAACCTGACACGACAAATCACTAGAAACATGTGACTTACTTGTCGCCACTTTACCTCACCTCTTCTGCCACTGGTCTCTTTGAAAACTAGTGGGGGTGGTCAGTGAGTCTAGAGTGTGTGCCTGCCTGTGGGTTTGAACAAAATCCCTCATTTTGAGTTTTCTTCATGAATTAGAATACACTGATTCAGAAAATCGCATTATATATTTTTTTGTCTCTTTGTTTGTCCTGTTTTAACTCGGAAACGACTGAACGGATTTTTTTGACACTTGCACCATTTTAACAATACTTTCTCAACTGAAAATCTGCACTTCGCTTCATTTGGATATCTTCAAAGGTTATATAATTTTTTCTATTTTCTCATGTGTTATTCCTATTGAAAATGTACATGTATATCTTCCCTTCATATTATTATTGTACCTTGGCGACCAAAAATATTTTTCAATAATACTGACCGTCTTCTATTACTGAGATTTTTCTTTTTAAAAAATACATTTATTAGACAGCAGATTATAAGAATCGGTCGTTAACCAAAACCTCGCCAACCAAAGGAGGAAGATAAACCAGCTGTTTCGTCTGACGCCATGGGAATCCATTCATGCCACAAGCATTGCTTTGTTTCGAGATCTTAAACGTGTCGGTGCCTAATTTCCTATCCAACTCTTATTACATTTATGTCAATAGCGCTATTTGTTACACAGAGGAACAGTGTTATATTATCGGAATGTGCAAAGTACTGGTATAGTACCGGCGCTGGTTCAATAATGTGATGGACTGTAGTTTCTTTACAAACGAGTTTATTCAATTCACAAAACGATTGAATATTCCAAAGCAACGGATCAAAGTCCGGAAACGAAAAACGATAGGGTGTTGATCGTCAGAAACTCATGCTGTATGTCCGAACAAGAGGAGCGTTGTTTTTCGAATGTTGGGGTTGCCAAAGTGTCCCTGAGTAGAAAGCGCCAACGAGAGGGAGAAAAGATGCCAACTTGGCTTTGTTTCGTTTACGACTCTCGCAGTACATAACATTCCGCCCTGCGTTACAATGTGAAACATTAAAACAAAAGGTTATACATAAACATACTAGGTTATACATATATTATCATATTTAACATTCATTACATAGTTGGTAAAATACACAGTTTTGTTATAGGTCTCTTTGGAGTACCAGTTTTGGTACGCACTAGCACAACTCTAGTAAAAAATAAAATAAATTTATAAGAAACCCAATGCTTTTTTAATTTTTTCCAAAAAAATATAACTGATAATTCAGCATTCTTAGTTTGTTTGTATATGTCTTGTTTTACAGCTGTAGAGGTAACTTGTTTGAACTTTCGACTTATTTCAACATTTTTTATTTTAGTATGGAATTTTAAAGTAGAAAATGCAATAAAATAATTTTGGGAAAGTTTTTGGTCAAATACCCTTAAATGCGCCGTTTGATTGATAACTAACTTCGTTAAGTACCAAAGGTTCCATTAAGTGGGTCTGCCTGAGGGTTAAGTAAAATAGCTAATGATTTACCATACTTTGAATTGCTTAACTAATTTCCGGGCATCACTAAACCTTGCATCAATGATGCACCTAAGGAAAATGGAATTACGCATTGTACTAAAGGACCGCCAGTTTTTGCTGAAGCGAGGGTCACCCAAAAAACTTGCAGGTTTCAAAAAGGAATTCAAAGCTTTGCTAGACCAGGGTATTATTAGGCCTTCAGCGAGCTCTTGGGCCAGTACTATTCACATGGTTCGCAAAAGTAATGTGGATTTTCGTATAATGCACGATTTTCGCAAGCTTAACTCAATTTCTGAAGTAGATCCGTATTCAATTAGACATATACATAATTTTTCTCTATAACTGGAAGGTAAATCTATATTTTCAAAACTAGATTTCGTTACGTCTTATCACAAAATAGCCATGGAACCTGAAGATATTAAAAAATCTGTGTAATTGCACCGATTGATTTATACGAATACGTGCATATGTATTTTTGGGTTGCAGAAAGCTGCACAGACGTTCCAACGCTTTATTGACTCGGGTTTGAGTGGATTAGATTTTGCTTTGCTTCCTGGATGGCGTGCTTGTTGCTAAGAATGAGCATAAGACACATGCAAAAAAAATTCCAAGATTTTTCAAAATTTCGAATCGTTATTAACATTAACAAATACGTTTTTGCATTAAAAGCTTTTTAGGTTATCGGGTTTCGCCAGAAGGTATTTCTCCTTTACTGGAAAAAGTGGAGGTACTTCTGAGCTATGCTAATCCTAAAACAATCGATTAATTAAAAGCATTAGCATTATTAAATTTTTATCATCAAGCAACCCGATCGGGTTCGCGACGCTAAGCCAAAAAAGAAGAAATAACGCCACCTCGCCAAAGCAGTGAACAAAAAACAAACGCCCGACCTGACTAGAACTTAATATACTCTGCACAACTCCTTATGTTAAGTCGCGTCCATAAAATTTATTCCAGAAGCCGAACTACGTTTCGTAATAAAATAAAACTAATATTGGTAGAACCGTATCAGTGCAACCTTTAATTTACTACAAAAATATTTTTTTAAATTGAAAATCGACGGATATACGGAGTTTTTTAATTTGCGTAAAGTTAGTCGATTTGTTACTTTTTCAAATTATGAAGCCCACATTTGTTAAACAAGCTAGACACTACATTATTCAACCGATTCTTTTGATTAATAGCTTATATGATAGCTTTATGGCATCTCTAGGCCCCTTTATTACTTTTATTTTATAATAATAATTATTTATAAGTTTAATTAGCTAAAAAAGTAATTCAACCCTAAAATCTAAAATTCTCGTCATCAGACAATTAATACGCAAATATGAAGCGCTTCCCCAGTTCGATCGCCAAAGCAAATTATGTTTTAGAGCGGCTGAATAAAAGTTAAAAATATCGGTAAATAATGCGCTCTACAAAATAAAAAGTATATCGTCTAAAAGATAAAATTCCCTTTATTCGATGCAAAAATTTTCATATCACTTGAACAATTATTAATGAAGATAGAAGCTTTTAAAATAATTAACATTATTGAATATTCTCCTCATCCTTTCTTCTCTTCACAGGAGAAAGAGAAAACCAGTAAATACCCGGCAACCATTACTTGCTCAGTTAAAGTTAAAGTGAGTGACGTTACAAATTCTCCACGGTGAAAGACGGGATGGGGTTGACTGCTGCTTGCATCGTATTCTCACACTTTGAGCGCTAATATAGTAATCTTGTAATTTTTAAAGAACGTGTTAATTTAATCCTAATTTTTGATACAGTGCGTTGAACTGTCCTTGAATGTGGATTATACCTTGAACTGTCATCTATCGGATTAAACTATAATGACATGGAAAAACAATTGCAATTTTTAAAAAGTTTAAATGGTGATTGATCTGACATTCTCCAAAAAGTGGGTTGAAAAAAATGACTGATATCCTCCAAAAAAACTGAAAAGGAACTGAATTAAATTTTTCAAAATGGCGGATTTTTTGTGAGAGTGTCAGGCGGCATTCAGAAGTTGAACAACGACAACTATCAATCATGGAAATGCGAAGCAGAACTAATTTTTAGAAGAAAAAATACGTGGTTTGCTGTTACTGAAAATGTGCCCTTAATTTAGGATGAAAAAGCATATAAAGGTTTTAAAACAGCAGATAGCAAAGTTATCGGAACAATTATTGGATTGTTAGAGGAGAAAAATCAGCATACTTTAAAACATACAGAAACTTCGGCTAAACTTTTGTGGCAAAAATTAAAGGAGCACCTCGAAAAAGCGACTTTATCAAGTGCTGTACTAATGGCAATGTCGAAGAATTGATTCACTCAGTTCAAAATATTTCTGATAAGCTGATTGCTGTTGGTGAACCATTAACAGAACGTTTTACAATGGGAATGATGCTTGCAAATTTACCTAGTAGAAATTGAACATTGATTACTGCTTTAAAATGTCGCACATAAACATTTAAATATAGCAATGGTACGCGAGAAAATTCTTGGGGAGTACTTGCGACGGAAAGATAGTGAAAGTCTCTATTCAGCATCGGACCTGGTAAAACTGTTTTGAAAGTTAAAAATGATAAATCTTCTTGCAAGAAGAGTGAAACAAATGTTATTTGTCATTTTTGTAAAATGCCAGGACATTTCAAAACAAATTGCTATAAGTTTAAAGCATTTCATAAAGAAAAGCAGCAAGTTGCTAAAATTACTCCACAGACGACAGTGAGTGATTTGGAATCTGAAGTTAATATGCAAATAGGGCATTATTGCTTTAAGGCACAGTTTTCTGAGAAAAGTAAATGGTATATAGATTCAGGAGATACTTGTCATATGACAAATTCCTATTTATATTTGGAGAATATAGATATGAGTAAATCTGAGATTGTACGAGTAGCAAACGGGTATACTCTTAGTACCAAAGTCATCGGAAATTTATGGCTGAATTTTTAAAACCAGTTCTGGACAATCGCACAAAGTTTTAGTTACTGGTGTTAGACATGTTCCAAATCTAAATGGAAATTTACTTTCAGTATGTGTATTAATTAAGAATGGATTTTCAGTGAGTTTTAATGAAAATGGGTGTCACATAAGGAAAAATGACAAAGTCATCGGAACTGCCAAAACAGTAAACAAACTGTATGAATTGGAGTGTGAACAAGACGCTTTATACAGGATTTACAGTAAATGAACGTTGCTTGCATAATTGGCACAGTAGATTTGGACACAGAAACCCAAAATCGATTCGTATTCTGGAAAATAAATTACTCACAACTGGAGTTCATATTGATGATTGCAGTGAAATTATGTTTTGTGAGACATGTGCAAAAGGAAAGTTGGCACGTATTTCTTTTCCCAAAGTTTCAGAGACAAAGATGAAATCTGTTGGGGATACAGTTTACAGGGATCTTTTTGAACCACTGCAGACTTTAACACCATCTCATTGACGATTACAGTTGTTACTGTTACGTTTACTTACTTGCTAAAAAGAGTGAAACAAGTGAGTAGATTAAGGATTTTGTACAAATTTGTTTCGATAAATTTAGTAACAAGCCGAAGATCATCAAGAGTGATAGAGGAGGAGAATATCAATGAAAGTTTGCGTTCTTTCTTTAGAAGTCAAGCTATTGAATATCAGTTGACAGCTCCACGATCACCGCAATAAAATAGTTGTGCTGAGCGTAAAACTATATTTTTGATGGAAATAGCATGTTGTATACTCATTGATGTAATACTACCAAACCAATATTGGTGAAAAGTTGTAGTAACAGCAAAATACTTACAAAACCGTTTGCCAACAAAAGCAATTGTGGGAACACCTTTTGAGAAGTGGTACGGTGAAAAACCAAATTTGAATCACATTACAGTTTTTGGTTGTAAGGCTTTCATACATGTACCGGATGAAGAAATAAGAAAACTTGATAGTAAAACTCGAGAATTAATTTTTGCGGGTTATGCAAAATGTTCAAAAGCTTTCCGATTGCTTGATACAGCAACAAATATAATCTATATCAGTAGAGATGTGAAGTTTATTGAAATGTCGCATAAGGGAATGTCAAGTAGAGTAAATAAAAATGAAATCAATTCTCATGAAAATAAATATCAAATTGATATGGATATGAAGGATGATGCTTCGAGGGAATGTTAGAGTCTCATCTAGAAAAACAAAAGGCATTCCAGTAAAGAGAATAATAGAGACCAGCAACCTTGCTACGCCTGCAAGTGAACCGGTGAGCTATAGAGAAGAAGTAAATTGTCTTCAAAGAGAAGAGTGGATCAAAAGCCATGCAAGAAGAAATGTATTCTCTCAACTCGAATAAGGCTTGGGATTTTTTTTTCCCGGGCTGACTTATATGCTTACGTCTTTTGATGAGTTCCCTTCGGAGGTGCCTGTTTTCTTTGAGGGGAACAAAGTTGGGTCAGCCTTGGGCTTGGAAAAAAAAATTGGGATTTGTCAGAATTACAAGATGGACGCCAAGCCATAGGCGGAAAATGGGTTTTTAAAATGAAGCTTGATGAACATGGAAATGTTTGTCGTTATAAGGCAAGTTATGTTGCGAGAGGTTTTCTCAAAAATATGGAGAATACTACGATGAAGTTTTCGCACCTGTAGCTAAGTAGACTACATTCAGAACACTTCTTGCAGTTGCTGGAAAATACGAAATGCAAGTAAAGCATTTAGACATCAAAACTGCTTTCTTGAATGGAGATCTTGAAGAAAGTTTATTCCTAAAATTTTTTCTAACTGAATATTATTTTTTTAATTTAGAAATTTTTATTTCGCAATACAACTTAGAGCAAGTTCTATCATAATTATTGAGGGGGCTGAGCCTGGTTTTCAAAATATTGTGGGGGGGGGGGGGCTGGGGCCCAATACAAGTTTACTCCTATGGTGGGAACACCTTTTGAGAAGTAGTGCGGTGAAAAACTAAATTTTAAGGTAAGCAGACTACATTCAGAACACTTCTTGCTGTTGCTGGAAAATACAAAATGCAAGTAAAGCATTGAGATATCAAAACTGCTTTCTTGAGATCTTCAAAAAACCTTATGCCCAAAACAACCTGAGGGGTTTGCAGAAAGAGGGAAGGAACACTTAATGTGCAAACTTCACAAGAGATTTACGGCTTAAAGCAATCTGCTCCAGCGTGGAACAAGAAACAGCACGAGCATTTGACTGAAGAAGGTTTTTCTAGATTCGAAGCCGATCAATGCTTATATTCAAAGCAATAAAAATGAAATTGGGTATATTTAATGGCACACGTTGATGACATTATTTTGGCCTGCAAAAGAAAAGATCTGATCTCTAAAGTTAGCAGAAATCTGGAAAAGAAATTTTATATTTCAAATTTAGGCGACTTAAAATTTTATCTAGGGATCAACGTAGAGCGAAATTTGGATGGAACATTCTCAATCCATCAAAAATCCTATGTGAATCGCATTATCGAAATGCCACAATACTTTGGTTCCACATTTGAAATCGTTATCCGTGGGTTACGTGTTTTTCTTTAAATGGCGCATGGATAGTAATCGGAAGGGTGCGAGTTCCGTTCCTCGTCGTCCAATAATTCGAAGTGGTATCCATCTCGGATTTAATGTTCTCACAATCATTTACAGATCCCGTGGTGACCGGAATTTTGTCGAGGTTGAAATCAAATAGTTGAAAGTTCGATCCTCCGTTTTGGAAAGGGCCAACACCGACTCAAATACAAGGCCATGCCTCTGATTTGTGACGTCACCATGAGTAGGCTGGATTTCTCCTTCCCCGCTGTGTTTCTTCGATTGTTATTTCGAGCAGATGAATAGCATTTTTTCATTAGAAAATTAACTGTTACGTTGCCTAAACATTATTTACCTTACCTTTGCATTTCATTAAAGATTTTTAAATATATATGCCCAAAAAAATACTCACATTAGCATGAAAATAAAAGTATCAAAGACCAAATTAACAAAAATTCTTTATTGAACTGAGCGTTTATATACAGTTATGCAATTTTATATGTTTGCACCTTTTCCACAACTTTGATCCCTTTTTTCAATGTCTCAATTTTTTTAGACTTTTTTTCAATTTGAATTTTTAATATAATTTTTTTGCCTACAATAGTTTTTTAATAATGATTTTGTAGCTGAAGTTAATATTAGTTTTAAAACACTCACAGAACTATGGTCCGCTTCACATTGATCATCAACAAAAAAAAATTAATTACAATTTATTAATTCCAAAGTTTTAACCACAAATGAGCGGTGATCAGTTATTTGTAAAAATTTGGTCTCATTTTCTTTTAAAAGCAATTTTTACATAACAATATAATTGTAACTTACAGCATTTACAATATCTGCAGATGGGTAGATTAAACCACCTCTATCCAGAGATTCAATTAATTTATATTTATTGTTTCATTTTAAGGTGTTGTCAATAATATTTTGTTTTGAACTATATTTAAAATTTATTTTTTTCATCGCCGAATGAGCACAATAGCCGGAAAGGTATACAATAATAGGCATTGAATTTTCAATGCCTTTAAATTCTTACTCACCAACATTATGTAAAAATCCGAAACACAAGGTTTGTCAGTCTGTATTAGTAATAAAATAATCTTTATAGAAAAAAGGAAAACCGACTTTACAGAAAATGCGTTAAAAAGTAAAAAATAATTTTTAATTCTACGATGAGTTGAAAAATTGAATTATTGAATATTAATTTTATACTTAGTACAACTTTTTGAAATCGGCGCCAAAATTTTGGTATAATTTTTGTAAATTGGCACAAACTTCAAAAAGTTGTACTAAGTATAAAATTGATATTCAATAATTCAATTTTTCAACTCATTCGTAGAATTAAAAATTATTTTTTACTTTTTAGCGCATTTTCCTTAAAGTCGGTTTTCCTTTTTTCTAGAACGATTATTTTATTTTTCCCTTTTTGGTTTTTAATTTAGCAGGTGGCTTCGCCCTCTCTTATTATTCACCGAGAAATTCAAGTAGCAACTTCTGCTCAACCGTGTATATTGTAAAACAATCCCTATCAATGCCAATAAATTCTGGTTAAATGAAATGTCATTGTTGGACAACTTCTGTTAAACAATGAAAATATTATGAAATCGGATTAACTGTATAAAAAACCTCCGGGAAATCAACATTTCCGGATATATAGCAGCCGGATAACCGATTATTTTTGCAGATTTTGCCTAAGTTGATTTTTCTCTATCCAAAAAAAAAAAGAATTTTTGAAATCGGACAATATTTTTTTTCAAATGGTCCGGTTAATTGAGAATTCCATAGATAGTTCAATGCCGGATAACCCGATATTTTTTTCAAATTGCTCCCAAGTGAAACAGCCCTTATCCAACAACAAAAAAATTGTGCAAATATCTAAAGTAGAACCGAAATCCCGCGCGAACATACATAAATTAAAAAAAAAATACATAACCGATTTGGCAGTTTTAATTTAAAGTTTATGACGGTTTTATTTTGGAGTTTTGGTTGGCGCGCTATTCAGTCGTTTAATAACAATTGTATTAGTAATAACGATGTCAAATACTCCCTGTTTTTTTTTTTTAAACCAGTGATGTTTTAATCTAATTTAAACCTGACATCTACATGTTATCAATTTACATTAAAGAACGCTGATTAAATTATAAGCATAATCATAGATACCCTGGTGTAATATGTAGGAGTAAAGTCGTCCCTGTGTGTGTGTGTGAATTACACGAATCCATTTCCTGCGCAACGTCCGATTTTTAGGAAACGAAAACAGCTAAACTTTTGGTGTTTTCGTGTAATTTCCCTGACAATTGGGAACACAGCTTGTTTGTAAACCATAACTCAGATAATAAATAATAATCGCAGACTAAAGCACACGGAATTTTCACCCATTTTGAGAAAACAAAGACATTCGCGCTTAAAAAAACCCACATCAGCGAAGCGAAATCTTCCGTTTCTACCCGCTACCATGGCCTACTCGTGGTGACGTCAGCTCCGGAAAGGTCACGTGAGGCACGGCCTTGTCTTTGAGTCGGTGTTGAAAGGGCAGAGTTTTCGTAATCGGAGGTTTGCAAGTTCGATCCCAATTTTCGAAAATGTGCCGAGCTCGTAATCAGAAAGGTGCGGGTTCGTTCTTGAATGTCTTAGGAAGCGCAGAGTTTTTGTAATCCTAGGTTGCAAGTTCGATCCTACTATTTAAAAGAGCGCAAGGATCGTAATAGGAAGGTTGCGAGTTCCGACTTCGTTGTCCAACCATTCGCTGTGTAGAGGGAAATGGTGCAGGTTAAATCTACCATGGTCCAAATGTTCTGATATTGAGCAGAGCCCGCGATTGCCTGGACAGAATTCTGTCGAGGTTGAAATTAAATGGTTGAAAGTTCAAACCTCAATGTCCTAGAAGAGCAGATTTTTCGTAATCGGAAGGTGTACAGATCCCTTCTATCGTCAATTTTCTTTTTAAACCGAAATTGGGTTTTATTCTGTGATATAGTTATTTTTTATGTAATCATTCTATACTTATTAACCTTGTGTACTGCGGAACTTACTGTTTGGCGCAGCATATCCTTAGCAGCTCTTGCGTCACTAAACCCAACCAATCGATTCTAATTTTTGAAAGTGCCGAGCTCGTAATTAGAAAGGTGGTAGTTCGGTCTCAAAGTCTTGGGATGAGCAGAATTTTCGTAATCGGAGGGTTGCACGTCCGAACCTAATTCCCTTCTATCGTCAATTATTTTCTTTTTTAAACCGAAATTGGTTTCTATTCTCTGATTTAGTCATTTTTTTATGTAATCATTTTATGACGAAACGACGCCACATCTAAATGTCTTCTCTTTCAATTAATATAGAACTCCGTTTTCGAAATACGAGTACCTTATCCTTAAGCATCTTCTGATGGTTCGGAAACAGACATTGGGCAAGTCATCATCGTCAATAACAACTTTCATGACTTGACCGCTGTTGGAATTTTATTTCTTTTGTAGAACATATGCACAATTTCTCTAATACTTGACAAGGTGAAATCGCCATATTTTGTTAATCTTGCGGACTTTTGTGCTTTTAAAGGACGTTTTTTTTCCCTTGGAGTTGATAATACGCCCTTAACTTTAAATTCATTCTGCATATGCCTGCTGCTAGTGATTGAAACGCCAGTTAAATTTGATGTCATGTTTAAAAGTTGGAGACGAGGCAAGATTTCTGAGAATTTTCCTTTTTTAATTTATGATAAACACTCTTCACAATAAGTTTTGCGCTACCCTTTTTTATGTATATGAAACATATAGTTTCCTGATGCATTAATATTAGACGCCGCCATTCGATTTAACAAAGTAAAAATATTATTCGGTTCACACTGAATCAGAAATAGATTTGAAAAACGTAAAGCATATAATAATAAAAAAAAATATTACGATATCCAAAAGAGGGAAAAAAAAGACCAGACGAAAAAGAAAAAATAAATCAAATGCGCGTAACTCGTATTTAGATCGCCAAATTCAAGGGTTACTGGACTCGGGCGATACGGAGCTTTTTATTCGTTGAAGCTGGAATTACGTAGGCTGTTAATTAAATACGACAGTACATATAAATATCGAACTAAAAACATTTTAATTAGATAATTATACGAAGAACTTTCAAATTCTATTGAAAGCTTTGTTCATTGTACTGTCGTTTGAGCGCAATTACTATATTGTTTCGGAACTATATTTCGCTGCGGAAGGATCAACTCCTACAGCATAAACGTATTAGCCCAACTTAGGTTGTCCCCGACTATAGTTGGGATTATATTGAACGAGCAGGGAAGAGGTTCATCATTGCATTGTATGTCGCAACACGAAGAAAGTAGCTTGAATACGATTATGTAGGACTGTTTTTAATAAACTAGTAGGTCAAGCGAGTGCTGCTGTTGTCTTCTCCAAATTACCTTCAAACACAGAAGCTGCACATCAACACTCCAGTAGCACATTACACCAAGTGCAAACATGACACGGAGATCCCATCGGGCTGGGGAGGTTAGTGAACAAATTGTTGACGCGCATATCAACTGCTAAAGGACCAGATCCAGCTAAAATAGTGTGTCTAATTACTTGTGCATGTGATAAAGGTTGTGGAAAGAAATGCAATAATATTAAAATTAACCAGCGTTGCAATGTTAAAGTATATTAAAATTAACCAGCGTTGCACTGTTATGTGCAAGAACTGCCGAGACCAATGTTGAAGTAATAGACAACGTGGTTGAAGTAGATCATGATAGTAAAGAAAGAACTATTACATTATTCTGCATTATCTAGAAAGAAATAATTTTAATGTAATTATTGTAAAATAGAATAATTTGTATTGAAATGTAACCTAATTTCACAATTCCGATACTTTTTCATTCTTTATTAATGAGTGCCCTAATATATTTTCAGTTTAAAAAAGGTTATGTGTTGTTTTATGTTTAATAAAGCTTGGGTTTTAAAATGCGTTGTATGCTTTCAAAAATAAATGCACAAACACATGCTCGGGCATATAGGCTTTTAAGAGCAGCGCTGGTAAAACAATATATAAAACTATATAGTATATCTAAAGTTTAGCAATTTTTTTTTTTTTTACATTTCATGTTTGGTATTTAATAAAACATTTATTTGGTTCATTTTAGTAAAAAAATTATCATAGAAAAAAAATTAAATATTATACAGGTATACTTTTTACATAGAAACTTAGAAACTATGCCAGGTACAAACTCTTAAATCTAAAGAAATAATTTATAAAAAAAACTTAATTACCTATATTTAAAAAAAAATTTAATGATAATTTGTTTTATACGCGAGATGCACTTTTCTTCGACATTTCGAGGGGGAACTGTTCGGTTCTCAATTCCTGATTGTCAAACGTGTATTTGACCAAAGTTTAAAAACTATTGTAATTTTTTCTTCTATTTTACCTAATTGCAATGGACTATTCTAAAATAATTTCCAGCATCGGCTGTATTTTCATAAATAACTCTTATTCTTCAGCATCAGCGATCGTCAAGGCCGCTTTAGTCCATTTTTACAGTCGTCTCGTCATTGAATCACTTGACTTTGGACGAAACAAGAATATGCATACCAGTGGTGGCGCCAGGAATTGCCCGACGGGGGAGCTAGCATTCCCCGACAGGGGGGCTAATATCCTCTACGTAAATAGTGCTTATAAAAATATTTTATCGCAAAAAAAAAAAATCAGATGTGACTGTATCGGAAGACGTCCAGAATTATTATAGGTGAAACGTCATTTTAATAGATTATAACTACATTTTACACGCATCGGCTCCTAATTTCCTATAGGACGAGATAGAACTAATTTAAATAAATAGTAATATTTGTCTGGCAGTAAAGTGTCAGATAGGATCACTCTAAAAGCGTTACATAGTGTTTCTGTCCAGATACGCCAAGTAGTTGACTTCAAAAATCTAGTATTAATCAATATCTTAAATTTGTTAGTGATAAAGTTTTATAGTTATTATTATTATGGGCTAAAATCAAGAAGTACTCAATCTCGCTCTTTTACGTATTTTCATAAACTTAAAGCATTGTGGAAAGCAGATAATTGTTACAAAAACTGTACAAATCGTACCACAGTCAACCGATGCGTGTTAAAATTAACTTAATGGCACTGCAAAAAAAATTTGTATAATCATTGCACAATTATTTTTTTTTAAAACTATATTTTGATAATCAAAAAACCTGCAGTATTTTGGAAATATTTCATTTTTTTATTACTAAAATGTTAGTTATTTAAAAATTATAATTAAATTTATATTTAATTGTAATTAATAAGGCTATGAAATTATCCTCTGTAGTAATAATTATGCTTAGTAAAAAATTACTAATAAAGTATAATATTTACATTTGGGAAATAAAATATTTTAAAGTATGTATGACTTTTATAATGCAAATTTTTTCAAAATTCTTACTGATATTCGTACATATAAAGTTCATTTAATTAAGAATTAAACTTAATACAGTTAATTTAAATTTGGTTTGACTTTTTTTTAGACTTTTTTTATCGAGAGAAAAAAAACTAACAAAATATATAATTCACCGAAAATAAAATATTTTTTTAAAACCTTCTGCAGATAAAATACTCAAACCTTACATACCTAATTTCACAAGCAAGATATTCTATTAATTATTTTTATTTTACTTAATACAATAACCTTAGTTGGTAGTTATAAAAATTTAAAAATTAAATACAAAGTACAAAAAAGCACCACATTTGGCCGGAACTAGAAATTGGGACAGTTCATTGAAACGATTACCATTATACCAACGGGCGTCGGTCATTATAACAAGCAAAACCTGATCGCGATAGCTTTTTTTTATTCCATCACAAATACAACCTTGCTGTTTTATTTTGTTTCCTCGTTATAAGAAAATAGAAAAGTTTACTTACTTCAATATGGTAGATATGCAGAATTAAAAAAAAAGATGGGAATGAAAAAACTTTATAGTTAGACTCATAAAAATTTAACATACACGAAGATAAATTTTCGTTTACGCTATAATATGCAGAAAATAGTTCGCGAGTGAGCACTGGAGGGATAATATTTTGACACGGACAAAGGTCCACATCATCTAGAAAGTGAAAGGGGACATCTTCAACATGTTTTGTTGGGGACGAGCCTAATTGCATTTCCCGCGCAATGGAACGAGTTGTGATCGAACAATGGCAGAGACGAAGCAATATATTTGGAGAAGCGTCTTGGTCAGGTTATAGCTCCCCTAGGGTCCACTCCATAGCCTAGGGTCACTCTACTCTCCAAAACGTGTCATCCACCAATAAAAAACGAAGAATGGTGGGGTTCCTTTTTGATCCCCTAGATTACAAAGAAAAGAGTATTGCGGTGTGCGAAAAACTTTCACTTTTCTCCTGGACCTTATGGCAAAGAACTGGAAACCGTTTGCCTGCGGGACGGCCCGGGAATAGTTTTTACAAGGGGGCGGCTTAACTTTATCTGGTGGGATCCCAGCGACCGCTTAGCCCGCCAGACTAAGTGTGATGAATGCACTTACAAACCTACCAGGTTCGAGGCATTTCTTTAGTTCGGCGACTCAAGGAGAAGGGACATCTTATTAAAAACTTAACTTGTTTTTATTTTCTTCTCAAACAATGCTTATGTGGAGGAGCTGTCTTTTTTCCGACCATTCTCAATGGCGGCCTAGTGCTCTCTGTTCGAAATCGGAACCGAAACTTCTCAAGTGGAAGATGCCACATTCCAAACCCAAATGGGGCCTCTCAGCAGTGAATCATGCCCCAAGTGGGCCGGTCTGCAACATTCTCCCACCTTTGAGTTTAAACTTATAAACTCAAATTTTACTTACTACAGCTCTCCCCACAAAAGCAAAGTCAAATATACAAAAATATATACAAAAATATATACATATAGTTCATTGAAAACAAAACAATGAATTATTTACTAACTAAAAGAATGCTTACTAACTAATGCCAAAATATATATACATATAAATTTAAATGCAAGAAAAGTATAAATTGAAAAAAATATTCTAAATATTAAATTCTCTTAAGTTTCATTCTTAATAGCTCAAACGATCTGGTGCATTAACAGTTCGACCACTTTTAGTACGTACACCATTACCAACGTTAGAGTTTTCTACAAGAACTATAGAGTCTTGAATTTCTAAATAATAGAGTTTCTTAATGGGTCTTAAGAACTCCCCTGATTCCGTTTTTACTTGTGCGACCCTTGGCAGGCCATCTTTGCCTGGCATAAGTTTAGTCACTCGACCCAATGACCAAAACGCACGCTTTTTAGTGTCATCTTCAATTAGAACAATGTCTCCTAGTGTCAGTGGCCTAACTTTCTTGCGGTGAATTGTTTGTTGTCGCAACTGACCTAGGTATTCGATTCGAAATCGTTGTCTAAGGTGATTCCTCAATTTTTGTTTGTATTGGGACCTCTTGTTTAGACCGGTGTGATCTAAAGTGTCAATGTCAGTCACATTTGAAGACCTTACCTCTTGAAGGAACATTGATGGGGTTAAGGGTGATAGATCATTCACATCTTCTGACACATATGTCAGAGGTCGGGAATTTATGATTTGTTCACAATCACACAGTATAGTAAACAATTCCTCATACGACAATGAGGCTTTTCCCAAAATCTTTCTTAAGATGCGTTTTATCATTTGAATAATACGTTCCCAAAATCCCCCAAACCAAGATGCTGTAGGAGGGTTGAATTTCCAGTGGATGTGTTGTGCAGAAACAGTTGTTGAAATCTGACCCCAATCAACATTGGATAGTGATCTGTTGGCTCCTACAAAGTTGGTACCATTGTCTGAATATATCGTTGAAGGACGTCCCCTTCTAGCGATGAAGCGGCGAAGTGTCTGAAGGAAGGCTTCAGTCGACAACGAGGTGGTCAGTTCCAAATGTATGGCACGATAGACTGCGCAAGTGTATAGCACAATCCAAGCTTTCTGCCCGTCTTTGAGGTAGAGAGGACCAGCTAAATCCACACCCACTACCTGAAACACAGATGAATCTTGTACTCTATCTTGAGGCAAAGACACAGGTTCGGTTTCACAATTTTTAGCACTGAATCGTTTACAACGTACACACTTCTGTATCACAGAACGAATTGTTTTTCTGGCTTTCACGATCCACAAGGTTTCTCTTAAATGTGTCATCAGCAGGGACACACCAGAGTGTAAAAGTTCTTTGTGTTTATGATCTATCAGCAAATGTACCACAGGATGATCTGAGGGCAAGATTATAGGATACCTGAAATCGATTGTATCCGTTCTGTAAATGACTTTTGTCTTTACCCTTAAAACGCCATTATCATCACAAAAGGGTCTCAGATTATGAATCTTTTCATCATTTACACCTGTAAATGACTCATTTTGAATTAGTTTGAAAAGCGCTTTTTCAGCACTTTCAATTTCTAAGCAAGAAAGATCAGGTGATCGAACCACTTCCACTTTCTTCGAATTGCTACAAAAACGAAGAATCCAAGCCAACATGCGAACAATTTTTAAATATGAAGAGAAATATTCGTAATACCAATTATTTGGTTTCACGACCTTATTATGTGCAGTTAACACACTCTTTCGTTTCTCAGAACTAATTATTTCTTCATTTGGCATTTCTTCACTAGAAGGCCACTCGGACTCGGACTTTAAGAGCCAAGATGGACCCTCCCACCATTTTAATTGTATCAACTTTTCAGCTGAACAACCGCGAGACGGAAGGTCGGCTGCATTAAATACACCTGGAATATGATGCCAGAATTGAGGATCCGTCACAGAACGAATTTCGGTTACACGATTGGACACAAATGTACCCCACTGAGTCGTTCTTCGAATCCAGCTCAAAGCTGTGGAAGAGTCCGTCCAATAGAAAGGACGAATTCCTGGGATCTCTTTCAAGTCACTTAAAACGGTGCTTGCCAGTCTTGAACCAATCAAACAGGCCAGGAGCTCCAAGCGGGGAATTGAAATAGGATTTAATGGTGCAACTCTTGAACGCGCACTAACGAATTGAACCACAACTTCAATTTGAGTTTCAATTCTAATGAATATGCATGTTGCATACGAATCTTTGCACGCATCACAAAATGTATGAAGGCTTATATCAATAATACCATTAACATTTAAATTAAACCATCTAGGGATTTTAATAACTTTGAGCAAATGTACCTGTTGCATCCATTTTTGGAACTGTTTAGTGAGGTCATATGGGAGGGGTTCATCCCATTTCAGTTTTAAGCTCCAGATATGTTGTAACATCAGTTTTGGAACAAGTGTCACAGGGCAGGTAAACCCGATTGGGTCGAATACTCGTTGCACTCGTGATAAGATTATGCGTTTAGAAATAACACCCTCTTCATCATTTTTATCCTCTATTCTACAAGATAACGTACCAGAATTTACATCCCAAATTAATCCAAGAACGGGTACAGTACTTGGAACATTAATTTTACTTTCAATATCATCACCCAAATTTGTTCGCCAATCACGCAAATTGAAACATGCACTAGATAACAATAACTTTGCTTCTAAAATAAATTTGTGCACTTTATCTTCATCTTCTAAACTCGTTATACAATTATCTACATAGAAAGATTTCTTCAGAAGATTGGCTGTTGGGGTAAGATTACTGGGAGCTAAATTCAAATGATGATTTAAGGTGGCACTTAATAGAAATGGTGAACATTTTACACCAAAGCACACGCGTCTATGGCGATAAGTTACTAACTCATCAGAATTTTCTTCATTAAACCAGAAGAACCTTAAAAAATCCCTATCCCTCTCAGAAATATTGATCTGCAGGAAAGCTTTTTCAATATCAGATGTTACACCAAATTTGTTTATACGGAAACGGCTGAGTAAGGAAGGTATTAATTCAAGAAAGTTTGGCCCCTTTTCTAAACATTGATTCAGTGATGGTAATCCCTTATATTTACAACTAGCGTCATACACAGGTCTAACTTTAGTACTACTAAATTCTTTAAACACTGGCCTATGAGCCAAATGATGAACACCTGTTTCTTTATTGTTATTTACTTTTTCTATTATATCCTTAACTAACCATTCACTAAAGACATTGTTATATGCATCTATTTTTTCTGAAACAATCAATTTGTTTTTTGTAGATCTGGCCCTACTTTCAGCTATATTTTTATTGCTGGGCAAAATAGACTTATCTAAAACCCAGGGCAAAGATACCTCATACCTTCCCTCAGAATCTCTAGTTAAAGTTTCCTCAAAATATTGCAATGTTTCTTCTTGCAATTCTGCTTTTGATTTTTCTGTCAAAGGATCCTTAATTCCCAAGACTTCTAAATCCCAAAACTGAGATATACTTATATCTCTTGCTAACAAAGAAGTTACTGAAAGAGCTTCTCTCTTATCAATAATTCTATCACAGGGTATTTTCCCCATTAAAGTATGACCCAAACGAGTCCCCACTGCAACCAAACCATTTTTTAGTGAAATCACTTGTCCAGTTAACAACTTTCCCGCTACATCAGCCCCTATCAATAACTTTATATCTGATGAAATGACGGGTACGTGTTTATGTTCAACATCACTTAAATGTACGCCCTGTTTTTTAAGTTCGGTAACCCACGGACCATTAGGCACTTTATTAATTTCCGAACAAATTACACGTTGATCTAGTACGTCAAAATTACACATATAACTGGAATCCAAACTTTTTACATTAACTTTATATTTATTATGTACATTCTCAGACGTTTCTACACCCCCGAATAATTTCTGAACAACTTTTACTTCCTCTAACTTTTTGAAACCCATTATTTCCGCAATATCCCTTGTTAAATACGACAAAGAACTACCAGAATCAATAATGGATCGAACAGAAACTTCCTTATCTCCGTTACATATTTTTACTATTAGTGTTTGCAACACTACATTTGAACTGCAAGCTTGATTAGCCAAAGCGCTATTAACTGTTTCTCCCTGAGAATTTTCTACTACTGTATTGTTTCTTTTACTTTGTAACTCAGGACACAAACAAACATAATGTCTCTTTTGACATACAATACACAGATGTTTTGATCTGCACTCAGCTGCTTTATGCCCCCCTCGCTTTAAACATATAAAACAAGCACCCTTTTTCAAAACTATATTTTTCCTGACAGTTAAACTCATTTTAGAAACTTCACTGCAATTTTCTGAGGCATGACCCTTATCACAAAAAATGCAAAGATTTCCTTGTTTAGATTTAAAATTAAATTTATTCTTATAAGCTTGATTATTATTATTATATAACTCAGAGGCTGTGCATGCATTATATTCATTAGTATAATTAGGGTTTTGCGTCTTATTTTTACTTTTATCAACATTAAAGCTATTACGGGCAAGTAGTATTTTTTCTTCCCCTTCAACATACATTTTAAGAAAATTCATAATATTATTTAAATCGTTACCTGTGTCAGCCGATCCCGTATAAACCATGCTTCGTTCAAATTCACGAAGCAGATCTTCCGTCAGACAGCTTTCTACCAAAGGGAATAAAATAGCAGCATATTTTTCCTGTGTTACCCCAAGGGAATTTAATGCCCTTAACCTACTCTCCCGGTCATCGTAGAGTGACGAAATATCACGTCTTTTTTTGTTTTCTCCGCTTAGCACAATTTGAAGAATATCACGCACATAATATTGTATTAAGAGGTTTTCTCTGCCGAAACGTTCCCTGAGTTGATTTATGGCGAGGGGATAATTTTCCGTCGTCGCGGGGAAACTTGAAACCAAAGAGTGTGCCTTTCCTTCTGTACTCTGTAGTAGATAATGCATCTTATCACTTGCTTCCACGGTGGGGCTTTCATGGATCTTTTTAAATTGATTCCACCATGGTAGATAGTCTTGTATCAGTCCGCTGAACTTTCGAAGCTGTATCTCCGGCAGCCGATGGACTGCTGGGGCGGGGGAGATGAGGGGGGTCGCAACCGCGACGGCATCTCCTCGGATTCGATCTGTCGACGAGATCGTCAATTCCTCCAGCTGTTTTTTTAGCCCGCACCCGGCAAGCTATCATTTTTTCTTCGTAGACCTCGGAAGCCAGGAATTCTGCGTCGAAAACTTCCTGACTGGATCCCTTTTCTTGGAGTAATTCCATGAATTTTTCGTCCAGAGAAAAGAGTTTTTTAGCTTTTTCCTCCAGATGATCCAAAGCTGTTTGGATGTTGACGGCTTCCTCTTTATTCGCTATTAGTTCATTCACTAGGTTAACGCTCCTAGTGAACGACCCTCGCACGGTTGTGCGTCTTTGTTTGAGAGATTCCATTGTCTCCTCGAGTCCCTGTTCGGGCGCCACAATGTGATGAATGCACTTACAAACCTACCAGGTTCGAGGCATTTCTTTAGTTCGGCGACTCAAGGAGAAGGGACATCTTATTAAAAACTTAACTTGTTTTTATTTTCTTCTCAAACAATGCTTATGTGGAGGAGCTGTCTTTTTTCCGACCATTCTCAATGGCGGCCTAGTGCTCTCTGTTCGAAATCGGAACCGAAACTTCTCAAGTGGAAGATGCCACATTCCAAACCCAAATGGGGCCTCTCAGCAGTGAATCATGCCCCAAGTGGGCCGGTCTGCAACACTAAGGATGGCGCCAAATTGTAGTAGACAATGTTTGTACTTTACTGATGACTATTTAAATTTTTTACACATTTGTACATTGCATAGATAATGTGTAAGTTTACGTATTAATTTCTTACCGTAATGTTCAGCCATTATGTTATTTTTAAGGATATGATTTAAAGCATTGAAAAAATAAGCTGCCAGATTATCTACAAAATATTATTTTGTGTAAAACGAAGATGGGCGATAAAATTATGCCTACTTTGGCTTAAAAAAATCTTAGGCCGTCCCCATATTCAATGGCCATTCAATGAATTTTTGTGACACAAGCTAACATGATTTTGGTCTCCAATTTTCCTAAATCATATTTTCTAAATTTGTCTACTAAAAAATTATATTAGTTTTACTAACGTGCCAAACGACCCTACTAGTCTATACAGTCAGGAAAGCTTTTTTTATACAATAAATTAAAACCTAAGCTATAGAATCCTCTATAAAATAAGTTGACTTATTAATAAAGTAATAAATTAACGTCAAAGAAATTTATTTAGATGTATTATATGTTTTAATTACGATTCGGGATCATTTTGAAAGAAAGACCCAGGAACACTGCCCAGTATTTCTGAACCATGGTCAGATGACGAGTTCAACATCTAATCTGGTACCCGACGCAATTTCAATAGGCATCAGGAGATCGGATCACGATCAGATTTAAGGTACACCAATCCCATATACATTGCCAATATTTTTTGGTTGCGAAAGGAACGAATTTGACAACTCTCTGATAACCAAATCGCTGTATGTCGCTTCCCAAAATGTTCAGTATCAAACTCGCCCTTATCGCTTCGAGTCCATAAACATTCGGCCACGATAGACCTTTGGTGTCGAGATTTCGGTGTGTCGGGATTTTATCTGTCGGAATTGTGACCTATATCCATTTCATTAAAAAAATTAAATTTGATCCAATGTTTTAAAAATATTTGGTCTTAACTAACACTTTTCCCTCGACGAACTTCATAATTTGCCCCGACGGGGGGGCTTGCCTTGCCCGACGGGGGGGCTACAGCCCCCCCCAGCACCCCCAGTGGCGCCACCTCTGATGCATACATTTAACGAAAGTCATTTATTTCTTTTCCGGTGGTATCAGCTCAATATCGGTACTTACACGCAAATTACCACAATTCAAACGAGCTTTTCTTTCACGGTCGATAGCGCACGTGATTTCTGACCAAAGAAACCCTGTTTCGAGTCAACCCGTCGATATTTATTTGAAATCATCCTAATTTTTGATGCAATACATTTCGTGAAAAAAAAAACGACTTCAGTTTGAAACGACCTCAGTTGGACGAAATATTTTATCGGAGCGCATTTCGTCAACAATGGCGAAAGATGCTTCGGAAATGAGCGTGTAAATTAAACAGGTACAACCCTTTTCCGCAAACACTCAAAAAATCCGACCCTGACCCAATGGAGAAGGTCCGCCACCGATGGTGAGGAGCCGGATCGTGAGGTTGCCTAGCAACCCCATCCCCCGGCACCACAGCGCCCCCTGCCCGAGGAAGAGAATCCTCTGTTTCGGTGTGCACACCCCGCGACAGTGCGACGATTCTGGAGAGTGTGAACGCGACATCGAGGAAGAGTCCTGCTTCGCGAAGGAGTTCACGAGTGTGTGTACCTTCGTAGAGAAGAAACGTAAGAGCTGCGAGATGTTTGTGGAAGAACGCGTTTAAAATTCGGTTTGGTTTACGAGTGAGTGTGGTGCTTCTATCGAATGATTAGGAATATGTGGAACAGGAAGTTCTCGACGTTTAGCTCATCTTCCGAAAGTGTTCCGTTACTTCCATTCAAACGACACCTCTTTTTCTAAAACATATTTGAATCTGTGTGTCGAGTGATGATTGTGGTAGAGTTGGACATATTCTATAATGGGATTTGATTTACTGAAATATGATTTTGTCAAAGACTATGTGTACGTCCCCTCGTTGATTCAATTTGAAAAATTTCCATTTCGATAAAAAAAAAAACTTTAGATGTTCCAATATTCAAAGAAAAAGTTATTTTAAACTCATGTCTTTTAAATGTAACACGACTATTTATGTTTGGAAGGACAAAGTTCATATGTCCGTGTTTTCTATGGCATAACTGACTTTGTTTGAAAAGGCAACATTGTCTACGTTTGAAAGAAAAGTGTTTTGTGCAAAATTAGAAAAAATTCGTTAGATAGTGTCAGTAATATTCGGAGAGTTACGAGAAAGTATTTTTTTCTTAATCATTTGTTTAAATTTGTTCAA
This sequence comes from Troglohyphantes excavatus, assembly GCA_963932185.1. Classification (NCBI taxonomy): domain Eukaryota; kingdom Metazoa; phylum Arthropoda; class Arachnida; order Araneae; family Linyphiidae; genus Troglohyphantes; species Troglohyphantes excavatus. The sequence continues at coordinate 72,803,980 of OZ010671.1, read as the reverse complement.
AATTATAAACCAATTATAATTGACTTGGTGCACGCAAAAAAAAGTCGAATATCTCTAAGGGAATCTTTTTAAACATGAGGGATAACGAAACGAAAAGGGAGTCTTTTTAAACACAAGAATTTCTGATCGCAGACCAGTAAGAAACATAAATAATTTGACGCAAGTTATATATAAGTAGACTGGACATATAAATAGGATACCAAAATAAAATCGATACCGCGGTTTTATTTTCTACTAATATTTTTAATATATAATTAAGTTTTAGTAGTATTCAAAAAACAAAGTTTTTATTTTAACTAATTTATAATACTTTAATAATATAGGGAAACAAACTTAATTTTCCCATTTTAAATCCATATAAATAAAAAATGCAATGTAAAGTTGTTCAAAATTTCTTACTTCTTGAGCTATCAAAGTAAGCGAGCGATTTGGCTTGTTTGGCGTCAGCACGAAGTTTGGCGCAGCTCAAAGAAACGTACAATTTATGCGTTAGAGTGAATTAATTTATGAGAATCATGGTAGTGTCTTCCGAATTAGAATTCGCCTTTCAAAATGAGTCATTAAAAAAATTCATATAGGAATTTATGAAGAAGAAATAATACATTTTATAATTGAGATTTAATAAATATTAGAAATAGTTAAGAACATTACATCTGCATTCAAAAATCAGTCACCATTGTGCTTTACTTATTGAATTTTGAAATTCTGGTGACCCTGGTGCTGTGTCTTAAAAACATCTTGGAGAAAAACAAGCTAAACGTTTGTTTTTAAGTCGAAAGAATACATAAAATGACAAAGCATTTTAACGAAGTTTATTCTTCGCTAAAGTTGTTAAATGATATAGATTTTTAAATATGTTACCAAAGTTATCAGATGTGATTATTTATTCTCTAAACATATCAATCACTTCCAACTCGAATTCTTTTCAATTTTCGTATGTCAGTGATTAAATTTATTCAAAAACACAAACATCGTATTTGGTTGAACTATATTTAAAATTATTCTAAATGTGGTCTCCAAAATAAAAGTACAGCCAGATTTAAATCAAGAACCACAAAATGTTTATTCTTGAGTAAAAAAAGTTTAATTTTTAAAGATTCAAATTCTTGTTACTTTCCGACTTTGAAATACTCTTCGATATCGACTTTAGTTTGAGCATTTTATTTTGGTCTGTGATTCATCACTAAATTACGCAAAGTTTTTAGAATAAGCAATAAGTTTACGCTTGGCGGATTATCAACACGGATTGCGCTTGAGTTTCCCAGATTATTACGTGAATATTTTGTATGTGGACTAAGCTGCAGCCACTGCACATAGGATAAGCTCAAAACGAGGGGAATGCATGACAACTCAATTGAAGGTTTTCATTTCGAAATATTCAGTTTGTATGTACAGTCCTTAGGTACAATAGAAAAGAGTTACAGTCAACAGTTACAACCTAAGATCAATTGGATTGGTGCGTATGCTCAAGATTTTAGAGAATAATTCGAAAAAAGTAAAACTACGAAATAATGTTCAGGAAATTTCGGTTTTGCACAACTGAACCCATTCTTTTGCGTAAGTTATACGAACTTAACGAAAGAAATGTGTTATAGGTAAATATCATAGATGAAAACTGAGTCGACTGAAATGAATTGCGAGGTTTAAGTCCACGAATCCAACTTGAAGACGAAGCGGATGGATCGGCTGCGTGCGAAGCCTTCTTCCGCGTTCCGGAATACTCGCCCACCTCTTATGTGACTTGCCCAAGTCACATAAGAGGCCCACGGTCTTCGGAATAGAACGTGACGTCCACATACCTGAATCGTGGTCCAATGTCCTGACGTCCATTGAGGTTGCGTTGGGTGCCAGCTCAGGTGTTGACCTTGTTCTCAGTCTTTGGTTCCACAATAACGAGGTGTTCTGTGCGTTTTGTCTGAGAATGAATGTATCACAGAGGTAGAACACAGTCGCAATCAAGACGGGCAACATATCTTTTCACTATCTATACGGATGAAATCGACGCTCCTGCCAACTGTGTAAGCGGATATTTTGTCATTCCAAGAGTGAGAGGCGGTCGTGTCTGCTGGCTGCGATGGAGGGGCGTCTGTCCCCCCAGCTCGGGTCCCGCCACTCCCTCAACAGGGTCCACGGCAGCAGCCCGCGGGGCTCCCTCACGCTCTACGACAGGACCCTCGGCGGCGTCGAGTCGCCCTGGTCCAAGGGGGGCAAGTCCGAAGAGAGGTGAGTTGGACTCCTTTCTCTCTTCGTCCTCGTCTCCACTACTCATGCGCAGTAGGAGAATGAACTCTCTGCACTCGAATGTCAACTTTCTATGTCCCCATAACAACAGAGACCTGCTCTTTTGTTCCCTGCTCCTCGAATTGAACGAGAACTGCATATCTTCTGGAACATAAAAAACCCGTTTTTTCTTCGTTAGCTTGTTCTTTATCTAACTCCATTTGAAGGGGACGTTTAAGTCAAGAGATGGTACTACCAAAATATTTTTAGAGGGGGGAAAATAGGATTTTTCCCCCTTCACAGAAGTGTGTATTTCTCCCGTATTTTCCCCTCTCTGACTGCAGAGGTTAATTTATTGCCCTGCTCCTTTCCCCGACCCCCTGCCGTCCAAAAGAAGGGGGGAATCGACTTTATCCTTATCTGTATTCAAACAAAGCACTTCCATACTGGTTGGTATCGAGGGTAATGTCGCATTTTAAATTACTACTGTTGATGAAACAATTGAAATAGCATCATTTTTCTGAGCGCAGTGGAAGACGATTGTTAAAAATTTCGATATCAAACATTGTGGATGATTTCACAAGAGCATGATTTCGTCAGAAGGTCTGAACGGAACTGATTAAAAAAAAGTCCATTGTAATATCACTCATAGTTGCTTATTACCTATTAATATTTTCAATGTCCAGAGTGCTTATGTTATATTTTTTTATCTGTCACACACTTCTTTGCAAGTTACCTTGGATTCCGAGCAAGTGAGAGAACCAGTAGAATATCTACAGTTCATTTCTATCTATACCTCATCTTTATATTTTATAGAAATATTAAAAAAAAAAAACTTTTTGATTAGTGTCGTATAATGTTTAATCCCAAAATTACTTTATTGTCAACATATATACAATTATCTACCTTCTGTCGTTGTGAAAAATTTATATATATTTAAGATTCACCTTTTAAGCAATTAATATTTCATTTTTGGAGAAATATAAAAAAAAAATATTTAAACAAAAACTTACTTGGCCATCCTTTGAAATTTATTCCTGGCTACAACTACTGTGTTCCGAACATTTAAAAAAAAACAAAAAAACAAAAATGCAGATGGAAATGACTAATAAGGTTGAATCACACATATGATTTATTTTAGGTTTTCTCTTCTGTTCAGAACATTCTGAGGAGAATGGAAATATGTTTTACTCGCTTAATTTTATATTTTTTTATAAATTTAATTTAAATAGAATTTATTTGGGTTTAATAATTTAAACGTAGCGACGTAGTTTTTAATGGTTATATAATATATCACCAGTCATTCAAATGTGTATAAAAATTTATGTGCGTTTTTATTAATTACTAGCAATATGGCCCGGCGTTGCTCGTGGTCACTTTGTGCAGAAAGAGCTGTGCGATTTTGCCTTCTCAGCGTAGCCATTCTCTGTGCACTGTGAAAAATGAACTTTATCATAATCCAGATTTATTAAATTACTTTGAGTATTTTTTGAGATACCTAAATCTTTTTTTTATGTTCACGACTTTACGTACTATTGCGACTAATATTTAAACTGATGTTTTTGTAAAATGTTTCTTTTTGTGAAATAAAAATTCCTATAAAATTTTTTAATCGCATATTTTTTGTATAAAAATTAACCATTTAGTAACAATAAACCCATGTAGTAAACTTCACATTCATTAGTTTTAATATTGGCGACGCAATAATATATCAAAGAAAACATATTGCATTCTTCCAAATCGAAATAATTTATCGTATTTGGTGAAGTTTTTTTTTGTTGTGCCAATTGGCGACCGGAGTCTATCAACAAAGCGTCTTTCAACAAAATTTCATATGGGTCAATATTTACGACAATATTTCTTATAAAAATTAATTTTCAAATATTCATTTTTGAATTTCAATAATATGTTTTTGAGATGAAAATTTAAAAATAAGCTGCCTGGAGGTATAAATATAGAAAACCTTAAGTTAAACTTTTAAGGTGGCCCATTTCAACACCATAGTAATATTCCACTCCGTAACAAATAGCGCTATTGTTATAAAGTGAAGTTGTTCGGAACATGAATACACATGCCGTCAGTCGAAAGAGCTGGTTTATCTTCCTCCTTCGTTTGGCGAAGTTTTTGTTAACGACGCTAATTTTGTTATTTGGACACTAATTTCGCCAGTGTGATGATATTTTTAAATATAGGACCTCTGTTTCAGCTCATTTGGCAACATTTTTATTCATTTGGAGAAAATTGTTATTCGTTTGGCGACATTTTTAATTCATTTGGCGATATTTTTCATTCATTTTGCAATATTTGGCGACATTTTTAATTTATTTGGCGACATTTTTAATTCATTTGGCGACATTTTTAATTCATTTGGCGACATTTACTCATCAGCCAAAAGACCTCTATTTTAGCTCATTTGGCAATATTTGACGATATTTTTTATTCATTTGGTAATATTTGGCGACATTTTTAATTCATTTGGCAACATTTGACGATATTATATATATATATATATATATATATATATATATATATATATATATATATATATATATATATATATATATATATATATATATATATATATATATATAAATGCGAAAACCCCACTCATTCGCTCATCACTAATTCTAAAACTTCCAGTATACCCATGGAGAAGAAATTTGGAAAAGTTGTTCCTTATACCTTAAATAGGAAAAGTAAGCTATTTTTGTTCGATTGAACGTATTTAAGGGGGTGTAAAACCCCTTTTTCGATGCTAGAAGCGGCGTTAGTTTGAGAGTTTACAGATCCAAAAGACATAGAGTGCTAAAATTTGGAACACAGATTCAACTTGGACGTAGGGGTGCACTACGAAAGGATTTTTACAAATTCGAACTCAAACTGCCAATATAACGATTTTTTAAAAACATTTCTATAGAATTAACATGGATAACATGTAACAATGCAATATTTCAAGATTGAATCAAAGGAAAATTTTAATAGTATGTAAACTATGAGGAACTTTCTGATTGGCTGATGACTAAATATCGCCAAAATGTCGTCAAATAAATAAGAAATGTCGTCAAATAAATAAAAATTTCGCTTTTTTTTATAATAGTTATTATTAACAATTATAAGAATTGTTCATCTTTAAATTTCTCGGATGTTACTAAAGGTTAAAATTTGGATGTTAATCAACGGGAGTCACATATATATATATCCATAATATTGTGCAGCCAACTTCTCCACAATATCAATCTTTCCAGTTCTTGCGGGACCTTGCTAATAAAATTTCTTTACAAATTGGAACTTTTAATACTTTACTTGGTTCCTTCCCCCTGATGGGTGACAAGTTAAGAATATTATTTATTCCGCTTATAATTATTGTATTTGTTACTATTTTGTGACTTATTTCCTTCCCGTGCGTAGAACGGGTATTTCAGCTAGTATATATATATATATATATATATATATATATATATATATATATATATATATATATTCATTAATACGATACGATATGGGGATCGTGCATGTGTGCAAAACCAAACATTTGAAAAAATATTCAAAAATCAGATATTGGCATTGAATTTTAGATTTTTTTTTACCTCTATCCGTTTTTGCAACAAAGAAGTCAACAAATTCAAAATACCCATTTTATTTTAAAAGTTGGAAATCCGGAGGTTCATATAGAAATGCATAAGCAGCAGCCTAACTAAGTGGCTATAAAAATACTCTTTTAACAAAATAGAAATTCTTCATTACATAGTACTTTCTATATTAATAAAAGCAACATTATGAAATTTAAAAATGGGGTTCTAATACATATAATTGTGTTTTGTTTAAACAATTCCATAATTAGTTTTTTTTTATAAAAATAAAAATACCTTTCACCCTTTGGGTACATTTGACGAGTGAGACTGTTCATCTGCTTACTTGGGCGAAGTGACGGTGGACGAGCCTGACTCGTCATCTGAATTTAAGAAGCAGGCGTTGATGTTTGCGGCTCCCCCGCCAGTAAGCGTTGATCGCAAACAATTTGTTGTAGATTTGGTCAAGAATGGGATCAATTGAACCTCACCAAATCCGTCCCATGGGCATAAAAATCTTCAAATAATTCAGTACTCAAAGGGTTAAAAAATATTTTTTCTTTTGTAATTAGATAATAGCTGCACGGCTCACTTCAGATCCTCTTGTCGACCACGATTGGTCCATAGACCATAGGTTGGGATTGAAATCAGGGACAAGATAGAATACAAAAGAGAGAAAATAAAGAAACACCGCTGTCCCCCCTCCTCTCCCTTGTACCCTTCTGTGAAATTTATTGCCTGGCCTGTCACCTGGAACGCAGAACCACAAGAAATCCCAATAGGGATGAGGGCGCCTTAAAAACTTCACAAAACTTGTCCCGACATCTTACAATTAAATTCCTCATAACTTCAGTCCAAATAAACTTTTTAAGTTAGATTTTGCAGCAATTTATAAAAAAATGTTTGCAAAATGGATTTATAGTTTTATTTTTTTTTAATATAATGTTTTAGACATTTTTAAAATTAGTTTAAATTGAATCACTAAATTTTTTTAATTAAAAAATAATAATAATGGATTAAAGAAAAAAAAATGAAGATTATAACGATTTAGAGAACCTCTTGGACTTCAATATGCAAAAAATCGCGAGTTAATAAAGTAAAAATTAAAGTCAGCAGTAGGCATAAAATGTCCCATAGAGATAACATTACGGGCAATTTTTGTCTAGCTAGACTTAGAGCAATTGGTTCATGATAATACAAGGGGTAATGCGTTATTGGATTTGGTGTTTAGCAGTTGTGAAAATAGGGTACACAATTTAACAGTGAGCGAGCATCTAGGGGAAAGTGACCACAATAGCATTAGATTTAACATTACGTTTCCGACAACTGTAGATAAAAATAACATGTTAATTCCAAATTTTAAGAGATGTTAATTTCCATAAGTTACGAGCTGAGGTAACTAATGTTTTTAAGGATGGGTCGGAGCATTCTCATATAATAGATCAATGGAAGGAATTTAAAGATAAATTAAATGTAGCTGTTAATAAGCATATTTCGTTTAGGCAAAAAGATGTAGTTCGAAAGCTTTCTCCTATGTGGTTTTCAAAGGAAACAAAACGAGCTCTTAAGTTAAAACAAAAGACGTATAAAATATTTAAAGAAACAGGTAGGGACACTGATGGTAAGGAGTATAAAAAAGCTAGAAGGGAGTTTAAGTATATCAGTAGAAAACAGAAATTGGCATTGGAGGAAAAACTTGCTAGGGATATCAACAATAATCCAAAGGGATTTTTTGCTTACGCCAGTGGAAACAATAAAGGAAATAATCATCTGGGACCACTCGAAGATTATCAAGGCAATTTAATTCAAGATGATGTAGGAATGGCTAATATTTTAAATGAATTTTTCATGGGAGTTTTTAATAAGGACTTCAAATCTGATTTCCTGCAAATAGAGGATAATATGCGTCCGGTTATTAAGGAATGCAATTTTACTAGAGAATAAGTAGTTTATCACTTAAGAAGTATTAAACCTTTTAAAGCACCAGGACCAGATGAAATTTACCCAAAAGTACTAGTGGAGTGTGCGGAAGAACTGGGAGATGTTGTACTAACTATTTTCAAATCGACGTATAATTCGGGTAATGTACCAATAGACTGGAAATTAGCAAATGTCACTCCGCTTTTTAAAAAAGGGGCAAAATGTGAACCTGGTAATTACAGACCGGTTAGTTTAACATCAGTGTTATGTAAGATTTTTGAAACATTAATTAAAAGCAGCATCATATCATTTTTGGAATCAGAGAGCTTGCTGTCAGATAATCAGTATGGATTTAGGAAAGGAAGATCTTGTACAACAAATCTTTTAAAATTCTACGATAGGGTTACTGAAGTATTAGATAAAAGGAACAGTGTAGATGTAGTATACATTGATTTCCAGAAAGCATTTGATAAAGTTCCCTACGAGGCATTGCTGTTCAAGTTGGAAGGTTAGGGATTGGGGGTGAAATTTTACAATGGATAAGGAATTGGTTAATTGGTAGGAGTCAGCGGGTACAAATTAAAGGTAATTACTCTCAGTGGGCAGAAGTTAAAAGTGGAGTGCCACGGGGTTCTGTGTTAGGTCCACTTTTATTTATTATTTTTATTGATGATATTAGTTGGGAGATTGGGAGCAAGGTCAGCATCTTTGCAGATGATTTAAAAATTATGGGGACTGTGAATTCTGGGGAACAAATAGAGCAATTACAAGGTGATTTAACAAAAATATCAGAATGGGCTGTTAAATGTCTTTTATATCATGTTTTATATTATTAGGTATGTCTTTTAATATCAGTAAATGTCAAGTGTTGCACATGGGTATCAAAAATAGTAAGGCTGCATATGTTTTACAGGGTGCAGAAATCAAAAATAGTGAGATTGTAAGCGATCTGGGTGTGTTGGTAAATGAGGATTTTAAAATGAGTCATCAATGTACAGTGGCTAGCAAAAAAGCTAATAGAATGTTGGGGTACATCAGGAAAAGTGTTTCATCAAAATCTAAGGATATTATCTTGCCATTTTACAGAGGTTTAGTAAGGCCACATCTTGAGTATGTTGTACAGTTCTGGTCACCATATCTTAAAAAAGACATTGCATTGTTAGAGAAAATTCAGCACAGGGCTACTAAAATGGTTCAAGGGTTTTCAGGCATGAATTATGAAGATAGATTAAGAAATTTGAATATGTATACTCTGGAAGAAAGAAGGGTTAGGGGAGATTTGATTCAACTATTCAAATTTATCAAACAAGGAGATGTGGAGGGTTTAGATTTTAATATGAGTGATAGAACGAGAGGTCATGGGTTTAAGTTAAACAAATCCCATTTTAATCGGGAAGGGAGAAAACACTATTTCTATAATAGGGTAATAGACAAATGGAACGACTTGCCAGTGAATATTGTTAATTGTAAAGGAGTAACGGATTTTAGGAAGAAGTTAGATATGCATTGGGGGATAGTTAAGAGGTACTAGATGGACAACCTTGTTGGGCCTTGAGCCTGTTGTTGGTCGTCAATATTTGTATTTGTATTTGTATTATTTGTATTCCCCTTAAGCGTTCGCACTTTAAGTCCTTTTCAAGTATGACTTTTTAATGTCTTTGAATAGGCTTTTAATTTAGTTTCTAGTCGCTTCTGTTATTTTCTTACCAGATATTAAATTATTTAAAGTAACTGAATAAGGAATCTTAGCAATACGGATCCACCCTTAACATTTCATTAGTTATAAATTTATTATATGTCACAAGTACAGTTTTACTATATTATCAATGTCTAAATTTAATTATTATTATACCATAATTTTATTGAGTTTAATTCTATTATTGATTGAACGAAGTTGTCAACTCTTAGTAATTGGATGACCTAAATCTAAAGATCCTACCTTGGCTGTTTTCAGCAACTTGCCGTGATAATCCTTAAAAAGTTGGCGCGAAATTTTTTGTTTTATCAGTGTTCAGTGGTGTTCATCAGGGGATTACAACGGTATTGCCACAGTTCATGAACTAAGGTTAGGGGTGGCTTAAGGGCTGTGCAAACTGGGCATTGGCCCAAAGCGCCGCCCTCTTCAAAGGTCGCAATTTTTTTTTAATTTAATTTAATCTTTTTTTTTTTTAAATTTTCTAATACCAATTCTAATCGACACAACTGAATTACAAATTTATTTGAAAAAACGTTTTGTTATTACAATTTGAAACTGACTAGTCAGTGTCTAACGTTTTTCAAAACCTACACCATTATAGTAGTCGGCGAAGTAAATGAGCGAGTTTTCCTAGCTCAAGAACTAAACACGCTACACTATTATTTAACCAAAAAAAAATCCTTTTTGAAAGCTCAATTCAATTTCATCTTATATCAACCAGGGGCTGGTCCAGGACGCCACTCTGACAACGGTGCCAATTCTTGATTTAAATTAAAAAAAAATTTGGAAAAAAAACATACATACATTTTGGCGCCGATTTCAAAAAAGTTGGAATAGGTATAAAATTAATATGAAATAATTCAATTTTTTCAACTTGTTCATATTTTTTTTTTACATTTTAGTGCATTTTTTTAAAGTCAGTTTTTCTTTATTTAAAAAGATTAATATTCATTACTTTAGAAAATTTAAAGAAAAATCATATTTTTATGAGCGTATGCTCTCAAGTTAAAAATTTTGATTAAAAGCTTTTGTCATTTACACTCTCACAAATAATAGGATTGCGTTACAAAAACAAAATTTGTATTTGTAAACTATTGTAAACGAATAAATTGTACATACACTAAAAATATTAAATCGCATCCCCAACACATTGATTGTCAATTTATTGTAATCTCGTTTCTTAAAAATACTTGTCAGTAAAAATGATTGAAAATTAAATAAAATAAACTTTTTATCTTAATGACAATAAGGAATACGGATTTTAGTGTATGCAATAGTTTCGATATTGATGTTCCGGAATCAAGATCAATGGGTCCCCCGTTTGATGGCTAGCTTGTTTGCTTCGAGGTCTTAATCGTCTAAGTCTGAGATCGAGAGGAAGTAAAAAAAAACCTCTCAATAAATCAAACTCTTAAATTGGCAGAGAGAGAGAGAGAGAGAGAGAGAGATACACGTTGACAATCGGGTGTCTTTCGAGGGGGAGATGGGGGGACACCCTTTTGCAACCCAATCCCTTATTTTGAGCTATCTTGGTTTGAGGTACAATTAAAAAAATACGTGTTTGAAACCAAGATAAAAAAAATATTAAAAAAAGCATGTAGGATAGAGTTGTCACAATTTTTGATTTTTAGTTTTTAAATTATCAGGGCCCACAGTTTACCTATCTATTCTTTTAGTTTGTATCCTTAGCTATGTTTTCTTGTAGTTTTGATACGATAGCAATAATAATTATTAAAAAAAAATACATTTTTGTATGAGCCAAGTTTTGTGCCAACATGCCACGGCACCGAGTCGGTTGTTGCATGATATTTAGATGGGTGAAAAATTAAAACGTTACTTTTTCAAAACATTGTCATAAGCACAGAATAAAGCCTCTAGTGTAAGAAGTATTTAAGGGTTAATTCATTAGTCACTTTCGAGGGCACTTTCACAATTTTGGCGCAGTGTTCACTCTAGAAACAGAAAGGGGCAGGGCACTGTTGGCGATAAAAGGGCACCCTGTTTTTGAAAAAGCACTTCTTGTTTTTAAAAGGGCACTTTAAAAAAAAGTTTGGGGTGGGCGTGTCCACCCGTTGACACATTGTACACGTGACCAAACAAAAAAGGTTCCAATGTTGGTTGACATTGCGCTACAGCTGCATATTGGGCTATTGTTGACGGTTTGGTGTCTATCTCGAAGGACAGACCCATGCAAAATTGCTGTCTCTTTATGAATACACTACTTAAAATAACAAAAATTAACATTTGTAAATTAATTTTTTCCTTAAAAACAAAATCTGTAGGTTGCCCTAATCAGACCCCTTACAAAACTGATGAAAAGGCTACTTAAATCCAAAATTTGGTAATAAAATGTCCAATCTTGTAACCTAGCCCCAAACCATCTTCTCGTTTAAAAAACACAGAAAAAACTTACCATTTCATATGCAAGCACAGGCAATCAATAGGATTCGAGGAATGCCCCGTGGTCGAAATTAAAGCGGAATCATCGCGATTGCGCAACACGCGCAGTTAAAAAGGAGGTTGTTTTTCTACTGTCATAATTCACTTATTTCCAGTTTACACACACAAACAAATTTAATCGATGCTATTTTTTAAGACAGCTGGGAAAGCAAGGACGCTTGTGCTTGACTGAAAAGGGCAAGAGGGGCGGAATTTTTTCAAAAGAGGGCGACAATTTTGAAAAAGGGGCACGGGGGCGCTATGAAGATGAAAAAAGGGCGGGCAGGGTGGACCGCCCTTCAAAAAACGCCTAGAATGAACACTGCTGACGTGTATGAAACTTATTCAGTGTGACAACCCTTGTGAAAACCTGACTCGGTCTCACCTACTAGAAAATTGTTTGAATGTAGTATAAGTGACGAAATCGGCACGAATTGCTAAAAGGCTTTCATAGAAAAATTATTCTCATCCTACAGACCCTTGTCTCCCTTTTCGATGAGATTTCCTCAATCCTTCATTTAATTAGCTAAAAATGCGGTTTCATACAAAAGTGAAGCAAAATCGGGAGAAGAGGAATACGAAAAACAAATAAATTTTGCACCCTAACTTACTGTTGAGTTTGACGTTATACGCCTTAAACCCTGCGATCGATAGACACAACCAACCTATTTCTTTTCCACCTGACTGTACACGCGTGTAAAAGGCGTGTGTACTTTCAGCACCGTGCGTCGCTTTTTAACAAAAGTACTGTTTATTCATGGAAAGCCAAATCGACGAAGAAGTTCGCCGCTTTACGTTCGGTTGGAGGACATAGGAAAAACAACTTTGTGTATAAACGGAGTATTGTCAACGAAATCGTAAAGAAACATGCAACAAAGAGGATTGTATATTTGTAACAGTATAAAATACAAACATGAAAATGTACTTAATTGAAATAAAATTATGGGACTTTTTAATAGAATTTAAATACTCTAGTACAATTTTCTTTTATTGTGGAATTTTAATACGCATGTACCAGAATAAATTACGTTCTAATTGTTATCGTTGAACGTCCCATTCCAAGACGTATCCGATTCTTTTCTTTCAAACGAATCAGACGTTTTTATTGCCTCTTGGAAGCAATCACTCCTTCTTGGAGGTCTTTACGTCACCCCCCCCCCCCCCTTCGCCCCCGAGAACGAATCGATCCCTGGCAGCGTTCCACCGCTTGCAGCAACTGTATCATCGGTGAGCGACCCCTGGTTCAACCCCTCTCGCTATTTGCATGGCCAACATTTCGAAAAGGCCCGACGCACTTTTTTAATGAAATACCGATCGGCACGGGTAACATGGATGTTCGTTTTTGAAGGAAATATCGCAAATTTCGACAAAACAGTTGTCTGCTAAGTAGTCTGGTTAAATATTTCGTAAAACAAAGAATTTTCTTTCATGCGATTTATTTCGTCAAAAATGAGGACGATTTTAATTAAAAACAGACCATTATAAGACACAGGGATCTCTTGATCCGAAGTCGATCAATCGAACGAGAAAAGCTCGTTCTGGACTGTTTCAATATATGCATGGAAGAATATAAATTAATACCTAACGAACTGATATCACCGGTAGAGGGCATCAAACGCTCCATGTTTAAAAAAAAAATATGGAAATTGTCTATCCCTATGTTATTTTTGTTCGAAATTCTAAAAAATTATATACATAAAGTTTAGTAGAACTTCACCATTCTGAAACATGTTCTATTAAAAAGTTTGAGTTTAGTTCAAGCAGATAATATAAAAACTAAGAATCCACTCCAACTAAATCAGAAAGTTGTATTTACAGTGCGATTTTTGGGAAATGTGGGTTTTCCAAAACCCATGCTAATATATGCCTTGCAATTTAAAAGCAGTATCGGTGGAATTAGGTTTTGTAGCTAGCATTTAATTGACAATAGCTTTTCGTTCTCGTGGTGGAATTTTGTTGCTGCAAAAGGCAAGTGGCGCCATCTCTTCTGTAAGAAACCAATAGTGGTTTTCAAGGACACTGATTGCACTCTCGGATATGATGGAAACAACCTAGTACGCCAGCGATTCTCAACCTGTGGGGCGCGCCCCCCTAGGGGGGCGCGAGCACACTAGAGGGGAGGCGCGAGAATATCCAAGAAAAAATATTATTTAAAAAAAATTGATTAACTGACTGAAAGAAAGCACACATACACATAGAATACAAAACACATTTCGACATATTTAACAAATAAAGTAAAACAACTTACTAAATCAAAACTTACTTAATCAAAACATACTAAATTAAAAACAAATTTAATAATTATTAGTAGGGATGAGCTTAACAGTTATTCTGAAATAACAGTAGTTATTACGATATTACTGAAAAATAACAGTTACTTTTAACCGTTATTTAGGTATTATTTCAAACAAAATTGGGGACAAAAAAAATATACCTAAGTATAAAAAAATTTGTGTGAATTATTTACGCCAAATTATATTCAATGCATTCAAATAAGGTATGTAAACGACTATTTCAAATAATTCGACAATATTAACGCTTAAAACAATGCGAATATATTTTTAAACGTTTAAAATGCCAGACAATTTGGCAACTACAAACCAACTTAAAAGTAAATGCACGACGTACCCGCACTTCAAAATCCCCGCTTCCCATCGACGATCACCATCTACAACAAAACCCAAAGTAATTTCCTCGCCAAACCGGATTACGAAATACCCAAGATCCCAGCCACTAAATGAATCACTTTGCCGAAAAATTCCTCTAATATAAACACCCGAGCTCGAGATGATTCACCACACACTCAATCCCAAACGTCGAGATTAACAAAATCCTCTCACCCCCCCCCCCTCCTCACCTATAAATAACTAAACTTCTTAATCACACGAGGCAAGAAAAAATTTCACCAAGAAACAACCAGTTCTTTTGAAGAAAAAAACCTGTTCCCGTTTTCTTGTCAAATTACCTGTTCACTAATATAACAAGTTCATCAAAATAACCTATTCGATTTTTTAAAAAAAACTTTTTGTCCGAGCGTCCGATCGTTATGAAACTTGACCAGTCGACTGGTCAAGTGTTTAAAAGATGGGTTGTTTGAAGGGAGGTGAGAATTTTCTGCGCAACTCTCGGTCCCTTGGTTCGTCATTGCGCATGCAATTACTTCGATAAACATCAGTCGACAAGGAACGAGAATAATATTATAAATTTTAATCTAAAATAAAATTGTTATTGTAATATATATGATATCGGAATATTTTTCGATCATTATTGGAATATGATTATCGTAATATTTCTACCACGATACTCCGTTAATGATCATCGATCATTCGATGGATCCGTTAATATTGAATATAAGAATATAATCGTAAAAGAATACAATCAACCGTTTGTTAGTTATAACTGATAAAATTCCTATCTAGATCGGAATGTTATCTGTTATTGCTGAACAGGTTTCAACCAAAGCCGCCTTCTTCACAACGGTGACAATCAACGGTTTGTTCCCGTTCTTTTTAAAGAGCAGTGACTTCATAACTTTACCAGTTCATTTTACAAATGTTCTTCTGCTAAAATTAAACAGCGCCATCTATTGATCACATGAAGAACTTATTTTATTCGATTTCGAAAAATTAATTTTTAGATGGTTTGAAGAACTGTTATTTCTCAAAAATAATATTTTAAATTATCCGAAATTGAAATAATGATATATTTTAACTGTTATTCAAATATCGCTCAACACAAATTATTAGTGACTTCCTTGGGCCTGTCTTGCAGAGCAACGTTTTTCGAAGGAAAGCTTAATATTAGAAATAGCCACTCTTTGTTCTGTTCCTATATTTAGTCTTCAAAGAAGCCACAGCAAAAAATCCGGTTTCACAAAGGTAGGATGTTGAAAATGGTAATATAATGCGAAATGCCCTTGTTTTTAGTGCAGAAAACTCATCCTCTACTCCTGCCTAAAATTCAAATAGTGATTTATTACTAAATTGTCTTTTGGTTTCGCCACTTGTCGTGAAGTCTATCAATTTTTCTTCCTCATCAATTGAGAGTCCTTCGGGAGTCTTATGAAATTGATCCCTAACCCACTCGTAACTTGCTATCAGTTTGTCGTCAGCAAGAAAATACTTTTTAAAATTCTTTGCCAGCATGGCTAAATGATTTTCAATGGTTACAAAAACAACTTTTACATGTTCTTCTTCAACCTTGTAAGTTTTAGTACAATCATCCACATTTGCAAACGTTTTTAGGTTTTTTTGCTTTGAATTTCTGCTCCACAATTTCAATTTTCTACAAAAAGCCTTAACTTTATCACTCGTATCCAACATATGTGTATTTGCGCCCCCCCCCCCCCCTTGGAGTTGAAGATTCATGTTATTTAATTTCTCGAATATGTCGACCAAGTAGCTCAATTTCATCACAAATAAACCATCTCGAAAATTCTCGGCTTCCGGTCTGTTTTCTTCTTCTAGGAAAATTACGATTTCTTCTCTTAATTCATAAACACGTTGCAAAAATTTCCCACGTGATAACCATCTTGCCTCGCAATAAAATAGTAACGCTGAATGTACTGAACCCATCTCTTTACAAAGTGTCTTACCCATGTATCTCCAAACATAGTTTCTACAATTTTAATTGCTGCTGTCAAAATAAGCTCTTCACCAATGGTGTGAGGTTTTTTACATCTGGCTATTTTATATGAAACTTTGTAAGATGCAATTAAAGCTTTTTTATTCACAGACAAAGTTTCTTTAAAAAATGATTTTTGCTTTTTATATGATTTTAATTTTAATTCGAAGAATTCTCTGGGTTTGTTGACGTACTCACTATGAAGCGTTTCCAAATGTCGTTTAAGTTTATTAGGTTTCATGCTGTCTGAGGCCAATATTTTTGATCAAATGGTACACAGGGGCCTTTCTTCTTCATTTATTTCAGTACTGGCGAACCAAAAATTTAAGTATTCTTGAGAATATTTTCTTGATTTTATTTTCGGAACCACGCTCGTCTGTGTACTTGTTGATGCTTGAGTATCGTCTAATGCTCGCTTACTTCCGCTTAAAAAATTATCCATGAGACTGCATAAATCTGCTGCCGTGAATATTTAATATGGTGAATTGCAATTAACACGCAAACATATATACACATTCACGATAGATTCGATAGCGATAGAAGGATCGACTCGAATGAAACTGGCTGGAATTGAAACTTGTGTTATCGAACATTTTCCTTCTTCCTATGAGAAAACATTTGCTTTGCTCAGGCTCGAGACGTCATCAGTCGTGTGGATTCCCTTCCACAAACATTACTATTTTTTCTCTCTTTTGTTTAGTCAAGCTTCTGTTTTATTTCTTTTATTATTCGAAAAAATGTATTCCCAGTTTTTAAATTTAGCTCACCCCATCTAGGTTAACTTTCATTAACGAATTTTTCTACTTTCATATTCTTTTAACGTTATCTCCCTGTTTGGCTTTCATTTCAAATATAATATTTAAATTTTCCCCGCTTTCATTCGTTTCATCTGTTCATCGCCCGCTTGGGAAAATGCCAGATGTGGTTTCCCGACAACGTTGGCTCGCTTTTACTCTTGTTTTAGCAGTTAGTTAAAAATAATTTAAAAACAGAATCCAAAATACTCAATATAAATTATTGTTGTATACATTTTATTGCAAGCGGGGGGCGCGATGAAAATTATGATTGAAAACTGGGCCGCGAATACTGAAAGGTTGAGAAACGCTGTAGTACGCTATAAGAGAACGAAGCATTTATAGGTCATTCCAAGGTACATTTATGTCAGAATCACAGGTTATCCACCAGGTTCTGTAGATGAGAGTGACAAAGTTGGCAAAGTCACTCAGTATGGCAACTTGTTGTTTTGCAGTTATTATAGGGCAATAGCTAGTTGCTACTCAAGAAGACAAATTTTAATCGTGTATAACAGTCTGGTTATCCAACGTGCTTAGAGCTCCTTATCGGTTTAATTTTACTGCTTGTGTAATATTAGGAAAGTCCAGGTATATTAGGTATAGGCAAAGCTTTGTGAATTCCATATAATTATTTCTGTATTTTCCAAAACCGATGGCATATTTTGCTATCTGGATTGCACCATTAACTATGCTTCTCGCTTGTTCAGCCGGGGGAAAAAAACGAACCACCCCTGGTTTCTCGGCCACTATTTATTGTAGGGCTAAACTTAATATACCATTTAGTAAGGAATAACGTCTACTATACATTGATATACCAAAATTTTTCCTTGGGGTCTATCTTCATATTAAAATCCGCACCAACTTTAAAATTTCCAATAGCAACACCCAATTTTGACTCAATATTTAGAATCTACGACAAAATTTATCGTTGGATTTCAATTTGCAAGTTATTTGGTCAAGTAGTTTTTTAATTATGAATATCGAAAGTTTAGAACTCGTAATCTTTATATATATTTCTCTTACGCGGTGATTGAAAAACGCTGTTTTTCTGTACCCTGAGTGGCAACAGTTAGTTTGTTTACGAAATTCTGTTGTGCCTGTATTTTTATTTTGCCATTATGTAAGCCATTTTTACGATTAGACCCTTCAATTCATTAGTAAATAATTATTTTGTTGATGTCAGCTTAAATTAGGAAGAATATAAACCCTATTACATTAAAAATAAAAGTTTTGATAAACGCTTTCCCAAACTTTACATGAGCGGAACATTAACGTGGCGCCATCTGTTGGCAATTTTGAAAACTAGATTTCTTTAAGCTTCATTTTTATGACATATTAACTCAGTAAATCACACACTTCTGGTAGGCAAGAGTATGGTAAGCTTAACGTCAATTATGCCAAAACAAACTACCAATAATGTTAAAAATTAAACAGAACGCAGGAAAAGTGTGAAAATAACGTGGAAAATAATAAATAATGGTAGAAATAAAATAATAAATAATGGCTTGGGTTCCATTGTTTTCATTTGTAGTTTAAAATATATTAAATTAAATGATTTTATATTGATTTACATGGCGGAAAAATGTATTGATGCCAAGATGAATTATAATTTAAATTTAGTTTCAACGTTTAAAGTTTTTGGTAATATAATTAAAAAAAGTATTGTTACTAAGACACATTGTTATTGTGTCGTACGTTTTAGCGAACGAAGCGAGAAGTGGTTTGCGGAGCAAACCTATGAGGATTGCGTAGCAATCCTCCAGGGGTTGGCGGAGCGTTGGCGGGGCCTCCTAGTAATAAACAAATTTCTTAAACATTTAATCATATCTCTCGAAATAACAATTTTATTAAGCTTATATTTTTACCTGTGTTACTTCTAAACGACCCAAATAAAATACACTAACTTTCATTTCTTATATATATATATATTAATTTTATTTAAATTAGGATATTAATATTCATAACAATTATGAATAGCAACCATGCCATATTTTGATAGTGATGGATTCAGAAAAAGTTTTATATGCATATCTAAAATTTTGTGATTTTCCTCTTTGTAGTTTTTTTGCTATATTAAAATGTGCATCAAATGACCATTTCAGGGGTCATACATAAAATTAAAATCAACAGTACTTAAAAGAAATATTTGCCAATTTTGCGAATTAAAAGCGCTGTGTTTGCGTTATCATAAAATTTTAAATTCTTATATACCGGCGAGGGGTATATGGGAGTGGTGCACGTAAAATGTGACTCAAGTCTAATGTCCGGTCGCCTATTGAGGTTGCGTCGGGTGCCAGCTCATGTGTTGTCCCCGTCATTTGAACATGTTTCAAAAATATGAAGCATCGTTCCCGGGTCTTTCCTACGATTTAGACCCCGAACTGTCGTCAATAGCCCATTGTGCAGCTCTAGTACGACGTTAATTCAACCAAACAAGCAATGAACCAGCCGAGAAAACAATGATGTAGTTTTAAATTTTCAAAAAGTAGGGTAGCACTTGTTTCCGCTCGTCACCCCTAATCTGCTTTTCTTTGCTATTACTTTAATATTAGCTATTGTAGGGTTTGTAAGGTTTTTGGACCACAACACCATATGGGGCTTTATTTAAAAACTGATTTTTTAAAGGTGCAAAAATTTTGCGCACATTGAAGTGCTGTAAACATTGTTAAAAATATCGATTCTTTCTTTATTAAATACAAAAAAAACGTATGTGTATATTTTTGTTTTTTAAATGAGTTTTAAAAGTATTAAAATACTTTTGGGACACCCTGTATAACCAAAGACAAGCATGATAGTATGCGAAAACATAAGTAATTGCATAACCTCAATTCAAACTGAGTGTGTAAATATAACATTTGCAATATTTCATTTAAATTTATAATTGAGAAACACACGTATTGGTAAAACAATAATTAAAATATTAAAAAAAAATGCATCTGAATTTTAAAATTAAATTAAATCATTGATATGTATTTTAAACCTGGAATAAATAATTTTTTCAAGATATATTCTATTATTTTTAATTTTCTTACAATATTAAGTTTGTCATTTGATTTGCCTACATCATTTCATAACATCCTAAGAGTACAAATAATAAAATTTGACATAATCAAAAATCTTGTATATAAAGCTGAAATCTGCAAAATCTGTCCGGATGTTGGTTTGTTTGTTTGTCAGTACAAATTTACACGGAATACTCCAAAACTACAAAACGTAGAGTTATGAAATTATAGAGTATTTTACTTGAAAAAGTATAAATTTTTTGTTATAATTTTTAAGTTTGTGCGATGTTCCATTCGTATATTATAACTATTTTAATATATTACATTGACTTAACATGAATGATGATATCGTTTGAGATTTTAAAGAATTTTCTTTTCGTTATTGACAGTATAAAAATGACGTCATAAGTTTGGTTTGATTTAATAATTATTAAAAATATACGCACATTGGGCTTTTTGCTACAATACGGATTATTGCAAAAATTAAAATAACTAGAATTTTACCTTATTGAAATGGTTTATAGTTGTTTTGTGTCATTTGTTTTGTTTGTATGTATGCAAGTTAATTGTAACTATATTTGATTGTCTAAGATCGAATATTTAGAACAATACTTTCATAATGCGAGTAATTTGTGTATGAGCGTCAATTTAATTTATTTGAAAAACATTTTATGCATTTACTTTTTTTTAATGCACGAAGCGTAGTTTCAATGTGAATTTTCAACTCTATATGACTTTTTAACATTATTAAACGATTAAAATTCTGCAGATACCAACTGCTAATTGAGAAAATATTTTAATTAATGTGCAAAGGAATATTTCCTTTTAAAGCATTAAGTGGCGAACATTAAGAATGAAATTTAGAATTATTCAACGTACATGGTGATATTATAGTAATTAACGGTTTGTTAAACTAAATAACTAAGTCGCAAAGTTATAAAAGTTTATTCTTTGGATAAAGTGAGTTTAGGCTTTAATTTGCTGTGGAAACTTACTAAGTATTTATAAGACAGGTATTTTTCGATGCAAATACAATAACAATAGTATCACAAAATCAAAATAAAAAAAAATGGTTTAATAAAATCAGTAAATACAGAATTTTTATTGCATTGTTTCGGAAATTAAAAAAAATTACTCAAAATTAAAATAGGTGGTTATTCTTCGGTAATAATTCATTGGAATTCTTTGCCACATGGGAATTTGGACGTAGTAAAAGAACTTTGTGTATTTTAAAACATACTATTTTTGGTTGAATATTTAAGCCGGGCGGTTAATAAAAAAAAATATTCTCCAATTTCGAACATTCTTTTTTTATTGGATAGAGAAAAATCCACTTAGGCACAATCTGCAAAAAAATAATTAGTTATCCGGCTGTTATATATCCAGAAATGTCGATTAACCGGAGTTTTTTTTACACAACACCGACATTGCGTTTACCCAGAAGTTATTGGCATGGATAGGGATTGTTTTACAATATAAATTGTTGAGACAAAATGTAAGCACAAGCTGTTATTTGAATTTCTTGGTGAGTAATACAAGGGGGCATAGCCCCCTCCTAAATTAAAAACTAAAAAGGGAAAAATAAAAAAAAATATCTTTAAAAAAAAAAAAATTAAAAAAAAAAAAAGAAGAAGAAAACCGACTTAAAGAAAATGCACTAAAAAGTAAAAAATAATATTTAATTTTACGAATGAGTTAAAAAAATTGAATTATTTAATATCAATTTTATACTTATTACAACTTATTGAAGTTGGTGCCAATTTACAAAAATCATACATAAAGTTTAGCGCCGATTTCAAAAAGTTGTAATAAATAAAATATTGATAGTATATATTTCAAAAATTTTAACTTTTCTATAAAATTAAATTTTATTTTTTACTTTTTGGCGCATTTTTCTCAAAATCAGTTTTTTTTAAAAATATTTTATTTTTTACTTTTTAGTTTTTAATTTATTATTAAAGCACATTTTTTTTATCGTGCATTTGCACTATTTTTCTCTTCTCTACTTAAGTCGAAACCTGACTGTAATAAAATGTTAGTTGTCGTTATTTCTTTTCCTATTTCTGCCTAAATTTATCCTCTAGCACAGTGGTCGGCAAACTCATTAGTCAACAGAGCCAAATATCAACAGAACAACGATTGAAATTTCTTTTGGGAGCCAAATATCAACAGAACAACGATTGAAATTTCTTTTGGAAGCCAAATATCAACAGAACAACGATTGAAATTTCTTTTGAGAGCCACATTTTTTAAACTTAAACTATATAGGTAGATACATTGTTTTTAACTTAATTAGGGTACTCCTAAGCTGGCCTTTGCCAAAATCGTTCCCAATCTGATTGAGGTGCGTTCGCTGAGATCAACCCTTTCCAACTCTTCCATCCACACTCGTCTTGTATTTGGTCTATCTCCTTTCGTTCATCCTCTCTGTATGTCTAAACTATATTAACATACATTTCTCAATCATTACAATAACTGACAAACATTAATGTGAACAATGGCCTTGCATCTCTTTGGAAAGTTTGGTAAGTCGAGTTCGTATGTTGTTGTTTTTAATTTTTGTCACGGAGTTTCAATGCGCCCGCCCGCCCGTAGTTATTTGTGGAAGATCCCCACACTCAAAAGGCCAAAGAGCCGCATGCGGCTCGCGAGCCGGTTTGTCGACCACTGTTCTAGCATCATCCACGATCACAACATCATTGAATTCGCTTTCGAATTTTCTATCGACATTGTTTACACTGTTTACAATATACAGCTAGTGTACACTGCGTTCGATCGTCGTGTTCCTGTTCACAGACACCCGCAGGAAACCGCTGTTTGGGATGAAGCCTTTGAACAACACCCCGAAGCTCTCATTTTACATTTTCTACACTCTCACGGGAGGAGCGTGTATGAAAAACGCCATAAATTCGCAAATCGAAGAAAACCACAGAAACATTTGTATGGATTTTCGGAATTTCAAGTTTTTAAATGAAAGGAATATTTTTGGAAATATTGAAAAATAAATGCAAAATCGGACATAGATCATCATCAGATTCAACGCTTATCTGATTTTTAAAATAATATCTCTCGACGTGCTTGGTGTCGCATGTACGCTCCTCTTCTAGGGGAATTCGCAAGGCGTATCCGAAGCGCCCTCCTTGTAGTCACATTAAAAAGTAAGCAATCGAAAAAAAGAGATACTTCAGCCACAAAATGGAAGTTTTCTTTTATTGTATGTACTTTTTATATTTTGCGATAACCTATATCAGACTGCCCAGTGAGACCGCGGCTTCTCCGTTAGAATAGTGCTTGAATAATAAAAGTGTGAGTGGCGTAACAGTTCCGTTCAGGTCCTTCCTCTATAACATATTTTTGCCCCCCCCCCCCCCAATGAATTATATCTAACAAAATATTTGTTTATTAAAAATGACCTTATTTGCAATCCTGGCTTACTCATATAGGATATCTAATTCTAAGTCATATATTTTACCTCTAAAAAAGCTGAAAAGAGTATATGTTTTCACAAAGGGTTATGAAATGTAAAAGTTTTATTTTTTAATCAAAAATATATCGTTGATAGATAATGAACTTGGGGAAAAAAGCGGGTGTTTTTAAAGTGACGGTATGTGTCTGTAAATTTTTGCAGTAAATCAAATTTTAAATTTTGTTATGTTAACTCATTTTGTGGTTCACATTCAGCATTTGCTTGATTTGGTCATTTCTACATTCAGTCTGAGGATTTTGAACTGTTTTTGTAATTCTGAGGGGATCTATGGTTTAACCACATTAAAGACTTACTTAATATTTATTTCTTTGAAACTTTCTGAAAATGTATTTCAACGTTGCGTGGGTCATGGTTGCAACTCTTGTTCGAACTTTGTCTGAGCATTTCGTTGCTTCAGATGTGATGCGTTGAAAGTAAGAGTGGTGTAAGTACATTTTGACTCGCACTCTCACTGTTACTACTTTCACCGCTTCAAAAAAAAACGCCTACATCAACCTAAAAAACATCCCAGCAAATCCTGTTGTGTTTTTTTTTATAACTGGCATTTTTGTAGCTTAATTATGGAATTTTTAGAATTTTGAAATGTACAACCATTGTACAATTTAACTTGAAATAGACTCACAAATACAAACTTAGAACGTTTTTGAAACGGCTACTGTGTTTACAGCTATTTTTCTGTTTCTCATCACCATTTCCCAAGGCCGACACCCGGAGCAGCTGCCCTATTTCCTTTATCGAGTTGTTATAAATACCTTGCATAAAATAAAAACCTAAATAAATTAACTTTATGCATATTGATATTTATTTTATTATATATTTAAAGTTTAAAACAATTTAGAAATTAAATCTGTGCAACAACAGGTTAGATGCATCCTGTTTCCTGTTAGAGGTTTACGATATCCATCAAATAAATGTAATGCAGGCTTCCTCTAATGTGCAACGATATACGGGGTATATATTGCTGAATTTTTTTTTAAAATAAGACTGTTCGTTGCTACACATTACGATGCAGAGGTGTCCACCATCGGCGATGTATAATATTCCTTGCGTAACGGTACTGCTTGTTAATTGGCTAAGTGGAGGCAGACAGTAAAATCTGCACTGTAGATTAATTTTTGCCTTGAGTCGTTTTTCATTAAAAAAAAAGGGCGGGGGGGGGAGGATACGAAAAATGTTTGAAAAAATGCTTGACGGGCAATGTTTGAAAGTCTACAATATTCGATACTAACTAGACTGTGGAGGAGGATGAAAATATAAAAATTCTACATGCAAACTTTATTTATATTCAAATACAACTTATTATGCGATTTTTTTTTTGAAGAGTTCATAATTATACTAAAAAAAATGGTTATTATAAAAAAAAATCGTTATGGGATCAGTTGGGATTTTTGGGGGTTGAGAAGTAGAGTGCCCTGAACATTTTAGGAAAATTTTCGCTTTGTTCTTGATGATGTCCGGGCCTAAATGCACCGGATTGTGACGTCGTAAGGGTAGACCGACGGAAGAGCGCTCCGAAGCCGCCCTCTGTCTTTACTTTCGGTCCAAATGTTAAGCGGAATATTATTTGTAACAAACTGTCAGAGGACGGTAGGACGTACGAAAGGTGCGCATTTTCCCACAAATGTGTATTTTCCAATGCGCATTTTTAATCATGCATACCGTATCCTACATTCGTCACATGCATGAGAAATGCTACAAAATGTCGCAGTTTTTATTAAAAAAACGAAAAATTCATGACCCAAATCATTTGTGATATCTAATATGAGTCCATAATGCCCTCTAATTGTTTTAATTTGTAAACGTATTGATTTGTGCATGTATACATTACTTATAAGAGCAAATATATTTCGATGTCACGACATGATGATTTACGTGTCATGAACGCAGTCCACTTTCGTGTTATGAATGGGAAAAAGCTGTCACCACACCTGTTGTTGGAAAAGCACGTGGACAAAACTCCCACGCATGAGACGTCCAATCAGATGGCCGGAGAATATTACGCAATTAAGTTCTGATGACGCAGGGCAGTCGCCATCTTGTGAGAGAGACTTCAGAACTGTACCACGAGGTGAACGAATAGGGAGTGCCAATCCCGTAGGCGCACTTTCCTTTAATTGTAAATAAAATGTAACCTCTCTTAAACTTAGATTAGATACACCTGAATAGTTGGTTTCTTTGCGTATTCTTGAATTTAATTAAGCGAGCCTTATTAGAGTCCGTGTTGTGTAAGGATAGCAGCAGCTACAATACCCGAGGATAAACCCTTCTTGGATTACCTTTACCTGTTGTAAAAAACTATTTTTTAAAAAATCCGCATTATTACACTATAGCGGCAACAAGGGGGGGGGACGTAAATGGAAGTTCTGGTTTCTTTTATATTCTATGTTTCAGAAGCGCATCCAACTGTCATAACATGATCTGACTTTCATTATTGAGTTTATTAATAAGCGCGGGAGAAAAGTGCGACAAGAGGGAGGCGTTGCCAACAAATACCTACTCCTAAAAGTCGATCGTCAGTTTTGTGTCACGCCAACCCTTGACGAGACGCGCGGCGGGGTTTGTTGTGTCGAGAAGAAATGTGGACTCTGCACTGTGAGTGCGGGAGGTGTTTTTGCGTGTCCGCCTTCTCCGTGGTTGCGTGCGAACGGAACGGTGGAACGCAACTGCTTGTAACCGTAATCAACGGCGAGGCTCTTTTCTTCCAGTCGGCAGTAGAACAGTTTTCGCCTCTGTCCGCGGGCAACGAATAGCGCGGTGGCCGTTCGTGCAATGGACGTTCTTCTTGGGATGGTCGACTCCATTCATGAGTAGGCTCACCAAAGGTCAGAAAGAAAGGTCTTATGCGAACATTCTCTATCGAGTGCATTTCAGTTACAAGTCACTGAATTACTCATGGAGTTCAATAGAACCCCTTTTTTGTTTTGTATTTTGTTGCTTACTCGCAATGGATACACAGGTTGAATACACGCATTCATTTCAACTTGAACTGGTAGAATAGCCGGAGACATCGAATAATTGCGGAGTACTTTTCTTTCCTAGTATCAGTACTTTCTGCTCTTTTGACTGGACCGAAAAGTTTCCAATTCCAGACATCATTTTTTTGTGTGATTTCAAAAATAATTTAAAATCACAAACAAAATAATCGGCGTATCTTACTAATGTCTTAGCATACACATCAGCAAAGGTTTTTAAATACAAGAATATTTTTATCCAATAATTAAAGATCGAAAAATGCTATTACATTTATATTAACACATTTGTATTACTTTTAAAACAATGGAAAATGTTTGACTTCGTCCTTTGAAGTATTTTTTAAAAGCTACTGCAGAACTTGTTGTGCGAGATTCAATACATTTTTTAAACTTACTTGAAAAACGTCTTTAATGTTTTCCCATAAAGTCGGTTTGTGTATTTTGATTTTTCGGCTTCGAAATTCAGTTACAAGAAAAATATTTTCGAAAGTTACTTTTTTTTGAAACACACAGATTCGGACCTTTCGAAAATGACTGGATCTCCTAGAGAAAAGAAAGTCCGTTCAACTGAAATGAGTCGAAGGATCCGAGCGACTTTTACGGAAGGATTATAATAAAGAGGAAAAGAAAGCCTCTGTGAAACTCTTCACAGAATTTTGCGGCAGAAGAGTCTTGATGCGGTGGAGGTCGAGGAGGACAGGAGGACTCTCCAGTGGGAGGAACTCGAGGAAGCATCCCGCGAGGAGGACGCGCCGCCTCGCTGAAAATTCAGAATTTTCGCACTGGTTGGAAGAAGAGATGCGAAGACTGTACGTGTGGGAGCCGCCCAAGTAAGTCAAGTTTCCTTCAAGTTTCCAGGTATTATCTGCCAGCCTTGAAAAATCGCCTACTTGTAAATGAGTGTCATTGACAATTTAAGTTATGCCAATTACTATATTTCACGATAAAGAAGTGAATTTGGGTACTGAGAATTTACTGAGAAACTGTTTTTTGGAGCTATTTCTTATTTTTAAATGAAATTTGAAAACCTTACATGTGAAGAATAAACACATTTTATTAAAAAAGTATTATAGGAATGAATGTTAAGATAAAATTAGGTTTTAGGACGATTGGATATCCATTTAGAGACGTCACAAATATAACTGTGCTGAGTGCACTCTGAGAATGAAAAGCCTGTGTCTTCCTGTGCGGAACACGTAAAAAGACAAGGGTTTTATGTAGTTGGCGTGCTTTAACATTCACCGTGGTCGCAACTCTAGGAGACCTTCATTAATCCAATCAATCTGGGTGGGTGTCTATGCTGAGGATGTGTTCCAGGCTGTGTTGCCGCACAGTGTGTCGTGTTATTCTTCTTCATCAAACATAAATAGAACTGTAACGTGATATAGTCTGGTTGTGTACTGTCCGTTCTAGGATTATTTATATATCTCTCTTTAATTTCGTGACGGTCTTTAGGCTGGCGTCCTGTTCGCTTTAAAATTTAATTGAGGAGTTTAACAAATGTTTTAAAGACTTCGTAAAACCAAGACAGAAAATATATTATAATGAAACTTGTAATAAAAATCAGCATACAAGTTGAAATTCTAAAATAACTTTCCATAAAATTGACTTTAAAACATATGAAAGGTTTGTAGGAATAAAAGGCTATTGAAATGTTGAAAATAAAATATTTTTGTTATTTTTTCGAAATTTTAAATGAACGCATGGACAATGAACTAAATATCAATTTATTTCCTGAATGTACTGAGTTTTTATTGAGGGAACGAATGTACACTGAAGTGACAATATACTGAGTTCTTGTGAAGGGTGTTTATTGAGGAATTTTCAAAGCTTTCTATTGATTTCTTCACAAGTGTCTCAAACCACAGTCGACGAAATCTCAAACCAAGAAGAAGTTTTTTGATATTCTGTTCAACAATAAGAGAAACGACCTCCCCTTAAAAAAATTTTAAAAAAAAGTTAAAGAAAGATGATGCACGGAGTCGACTCATCAGACGAGCAATAAATGACAGAGGATACACTCGTTGTCTGATTTTCCGTGACGTTGTCTACAGTCACCTCCTCTAATTCGACACCAAGACGACATCCAAAGTATTTTGGGGATAAAACGTTCAGAAGTGCTTAAGATAATAATAAGGAGAATCTTATAACAATGCAATTGAAGGCGGATTCTTAAAATATGTAATTAATCGGTGAAATTCGAATGCATTGTAACTGAATGTGGTTCATATATTTCAAAATGAAGTATGTTCAGCCAACAACATCAAAGTTAATAACAAGGAAATGTAGTTATTTACAAAAAACAAATATCAAAAACCATAATTGTACAATCGAATTCAATTCAACAAAAAATACAAACAGCAGTGTTTGCACTGTACTCTGTTTTCAAATAGAAATAATATTTTACCAGATAATAATATAGTTTATTCGTTGCTTTAATTCCCATGAGAGAAAAAAAATTATAAATATGTACAGAACTGAATTGAAAATTTCAGACGAAATTGGAAATATTTCTACTGATCTTGCCGATTTACGTGAAACTAAAATGTCCATACTGCTGAAACTCTAAAGAAGTCCTAAAAGTCATTCGATTGTGAACTGACACGAAGTGAGTGGATTGAGCTGAGGGAATCCAAGTGGATGCACACACATGTTGTCGTTGTGCTGCCGACCGATGTTCGCTATTGAACTTGGACCAAACCACTATTTGCTCATTAGATATTGATAACTGATGTTGTACACTAATAAAATCTCAACGTAATAGTCGAACCACTAGAATCTCAACTGCGGAATCTTCACTGGAGACTCATGTGTGATTTCTGTGCATGTTCTTGTGTATACGCAAGACACGGGCGTCTTCTTGATGTGATATAAAGTACCTTGTAATTGAGCTCTTATACGTCACGTTGGACTAAAAATGAATTATACAGTGCACCTAGTCATTGAAGTCGTTGAAATGACTCTCGTTACAGAAGAACAAGTTAATTTTCAATTATATTCATCAAATAGTTATTTGACGTCTGTTTATATTTGTACATAACCGGAAAACGGTGGGTGCCCTTTCGGTGTCGAAGTAATAACTTTCCGACCACGTGAAGCAGGAAGTGTCTGAAGGAAACATGATTCGCATCTTCAACGTCGGAAAGAAGCGACCGCCCCAATTCCCGGATTCCGAAGAATTAGATATTGGGTGAGTTTTTTTTCCCTTTCTACTAAAACAAGTTAGCCACTAGAGCGACATGTTTCATATTTGCGTTCTTTTTTTTTGGAACAATCCATTCCTGTTGTTGTTAAGAGGTGTACTTCAGCGTGGTCTTTTACGGCGAACGGCTGATAAACGGCTATAACAACAACAACAACAAAAATACATATGTGAAACTGAATGTTAACCTCAACATACCAAACATACGAGGATGGTTTGATAAGTCCGTGACTTTTGAAGGAAATTTTTTTTTTCGGCAGAAAATAATTTTATTTTTCTACATAATCTCCTTTTAGCTCGATACATTTAGTTCAACGTGTTTCTAATTTTTTTTATACCTTCTAAATAATATTATTCCTCAAGGCCCTCAAAAATAAGCGTTTGTTTCAATGATGACCTCTTCATTCGACCCGAATCTCCTACCACCCAGCCATTTCTTCAAGTTTGGAAACAGGAAATAGTCGGACGGGGCTAAATCTGGAGAATATGGTGGATGAGGTAGCAATTCGTAGCCCAATTGATGAATTTTTGCCATGGTGATTACACACGTATGCACCCGTGCATTGTCCTGGTGAAACAATACTCGCTTCTTCGCTAAATGCGGTCGTTTCTTCTTCAGAACAGTGTCAAATATGTCCAACAGCTGTGAATAATATTCGCCGGTGATCGTTTTACCCTTTTTTTTCTGGCTTAACGACTTCTTTTGGATGACTTGAACGCTCAGCGTCACTTGTACTGGTGCGGCCACAACGGAACTCAGTAAACCACTTTTTAACCATTCAAATTGACGGTGCAGAGTCCCCATAATATTTATCAAGCCTGTCCTTGTTTTCGGTAATAGTTTTTTTTGAGCAAAAAGTAATGCTTAATGAGCACACGAAATTCACTTTTTTCCAATTTTGTGGAAATTAACGAGGTTAGCTGCTTTCAATGGCTGTCAAACATAAACTGAACGACCTGGCTTGCTCAAAATGTTACATTAGTCTACCGATAGATGGCAGTTGACGGGAGCAGTGTTGCTATTAAAGTTAGTGCGCGGAAAATTTAAAAAGTCTCGAACTTATCGAACCACCCTCGTATATTGAGTAGTTTATGACATTTGTCAAATGTTAAAAAAAAGCGGGGGTTGTAAGGAATTTCAGCCTGAAGAAAGTGTCAGATTACCCACATGTGCTTGGTGCTTCTAGATGACAAAAATAATTTCTATTCAAGCATGTGAGATAATCACTTTTAAAATTCAAGAATAGGGTGTTCTATTTCTTTTTGAGACAAAAAAAATAACACGTCGGTGACTGAAAGGCGACGCTCGTCGAGTGTAAAGGATGAATAAAATAGGTTGATACTCAAGTGATGTCATACTTTTAAAATGGAGTTAGATAAAGAATGAAAGAAAATTGTGTTTTTTTATGTTCAAGAACATGCAGAGTTCTTGTCCAACTTGAAGAACAGGGAACAAGAGAACAGGTCGTCGTTTTGGTGACTGAGAGTCCCATCTCGACCGTTAAAAGATCTAGTTCATATATCATATATTTTTGTTAAATAAAAAGTGAAAAGCTTTGTAAAAATGTTATACAGGACGTTTGTTACGTCCCAAGGACCCAACAAAAAATTAAGAATTGTTTGTAACAACACAAACGATCGGCGTCCTGTTATGCACAGGCAATGAACCGCCGAAAGAGGGCGAAAATTCCACAAATTCATAACGAGCTGATTCTTTAATATGTGAATGTACTTATGTGTAAAAATAGTGTTAAAAAATAGAAGCACTTTTTATAAATTAATTAGCTGAAATACCCGTTCTACGCACGGGAAGGAAATAAGTTACAAAATAGATACAAATACAAAATTTATAAGCAAAATAAAAAATATTCTTAATTTGTCACCCATCAAGGGAAACCGCAGTATTAAAAGTTTCAATTTGTAACGAAATTTTATTAGCAAGGTCCCGCAATAACTGGAAAGATTGATAATATGGAGAAGTTGTTTGTGCAATGCTATACGGTACTCCCGTTGATTAACATCCATAACCCTACCTGCACGCGATATTTCACGATTCCAAGACAATCACAAATGTTCCAAAACTATCGTTCCGTAAAAAAAAAAAAATTGGCAACCGATTTCTAAATAATCCACTTGCAAAATTCTAGGTTTACAGTTTTTTTTTCTTTTCTTGGTATGGTAATACGTATCAGTATGCAAAATTTTACAATTTTAGGAAAATCTGAAGTATTCAAAACTAATATAGAATAAGGGTTTTAATAACGAAAATGAAAAACATTCGACCCAAACAAAAATAGCTTACTTTCCTACGTAAGGTATAAGTAACAACTCTGTAAAATTTCATCTTCCTGGGTATATAAAAGGTTAAAGAATTAGGGATGAGTCAGTGGATTAGTGGCGGGGATTTTTACTTTTGGCAGTTAGAGTTCGAATTTTTGGAAATCCTTTCTTAGTGGGCAATTTTGGCTTAAAATGTACCACCATGCCAAATTTCGTTTTCATAGTTGTTGTAGTACGAAATATCCCGTTACCCAATTATATTTTCATCACTTTGATATTAATTTTATTATTTTTTGACACTAATTTTGCCATTTTTATGTTATTTTTACGTGTATAACCATATTTTAATTCATTTGGCGAAATTTTGTAATCATTTGGTAACATTATTATTCATTTGGCGATAGTTTTATTTATTTGGCTATATTTAGTCATCAGGGCTCCTCATATGTTACATAATATTAAAATATTCCATTGTTTCAATCTTGAAATATTGCATTGTTACATGTTCTCCATGTTAATCCTACGGGAAGGTTTTTAAAAAAATCGTTATTTCGGCAGTTCAAATTCAATTTTTTAAAAATCCTTTCTTAGTGCACCCCTAGGGCCCAAGCTGAATCTGTGTTTCATATTTCAGCAATCTAGATCATTTGGATCTGGAGATCTCGTGATCTTTGGTTTGTGTGTGTGCGTGCGTGTGCGTGCGTGTTTTTCATAAAGATGAGGAGGAATTTTCCTTTTTTTTAAACTGACATCTTCTAAATGTTAACTCTTTAAAAAAAATACTTACGAGTATTAACTATTTTGACTAAACTTCACTTAACATTTTGCATAAAAGAATTATTTCCATATAAACTTCAGAAGCGTTCAAAAATGTATTTTGTGTCATGCAGTGTTTTTTGTATCGAATTATTGTGCGTTATATAACAACCGTAAACAAATATTCTAATGATCGAAGTCTATTCGGGGTCCATTGTAATGAGCTGAGATAGCAAGCGTTTCTGCGTGCGTGAATCAGTTAGATTCGTTTTTCGTTGCGTGAAACAACCCCCCCCCCCCCTCCAATAGAAAATCCATGTGTCATATCCAAAGGATTTTTTAGGATATATCGTGCAAGAAATCGGTACTCGCCAAATGTTTTACGCATGCACTAAAACATGCCGCGTGCGATTTTTTTTATAAAAGTACAAAGCATTTTTTCAACGCAAGTTGTATAGTGTAAAACACGTTTTGATATGTAGTTTCGGTTGTTAGTACATTCAGACATTGGGAAACAGTGAACATATTCGTCATTCTTATGAAAACATCGATTTACTTTTTATGTGAATTAACTTCAATAAACGATTATTAAATATATTTGGCGCTTTCTCATTCGTAAAGGTATAATATACATTAAGTTCTATAAAATAATAATTCGAATGTACTGTATTTGAAAGAAGAGTACAATTTTATGCAATTTATTTGGGTAAAGTTTATTCTGGAATAATATTACGCATTGTAAGTTGCAATTTGTCTTACTTACGACGTTTTTAAATGTTAGTGTTTTTTTTTATGTTAATGCATTTTCTAAATATAACAATGACATTATCGAATAACCTTCGTGTACAAATTACACCTAAATAATACAAAAATTGCGAATGCAAAGAATGCTTTTGGCGTTCAACGTCTCAGCCATTTTCGTTGACATGTCATCCAGTTGAGAAGTGCGCAATCCAATGAAATTCAAAACTTTGCCAGCAAAAAGATTCGAGATTAAGAAATGTATTATATTAATTATTTTATGCCAAGTCAAAGGTTTCTGTCCGTTCTTATGCATTTTCACACAATTCTTACTTAAAATATGGTTATTGTTACGAACAGTGTTCACTCTAGGCGTTTTTTGAAGGGCGGTCCGCCCTGCCCGCCCTTTTTTCATCTCGATAGCGCCATCATGCCCCTCCTTCAAAAATACCGCCCTCTTTTAAAAAAAATCCGCTCCTCTTGCCCATTTCAGTCAAGCAGAAGCGTCCTTGCTTCCCTAGCTGTCTTTAAAAAAAGGCATCGATTAAAAACAATGTGTGTGTAAATTGGAATTAAGTGAATTATGACAGTAAAAAAACAAACTCCTTTTTAACTACCCGTGTTGTGCAATCGTGATGATTTCGCGGTATTGCAGCTTTAGCACAATATCAATCAATAAATCGGAAGTTTTTTTGTTTGGTTACAAGTCCGATGAATCAACTTTTTTTTAAAAGTGCCATTTTAAAAACAAGTGCCTTTTCAAAAATGGGGTGCCTTCTTACTGCCAACTGCGCCCTGCTCCTTTTTATTTCCAGAGTGAACACTTATTTCGAATAGCACATTATTTAGAATATTTTAATTAAGCTAACATTGAACTTTATTTGCTTTTAACGACACATCTATGCATTCCAATTTAGCATGGTAATATGCACCTCGTGATGAATTCCAAGCAAGAAGAAAATCCATTTTTTACATGCGTGTCATTTCTCTCTATCTTTATCCAATACGACGCGCACGCACGCACAGTTTAAGAAAACATTCAAACCATTTGTTTTCTTTCTGCTGTGGAATTGTTTTAGATTTATGTATAAAGTAATTGCTAATTTTAATAATCGCTTTCAAAATTATTCAAAATCGTTCACATGTGTCCCGTTGTTGTGAACTTACCTGACTTTCATTATAGAGAAAAAAGTCTCTTTTAACTTGATATGAGAATCATCTGAGACCGATGTTTTGGATTCCTGCATCGATATCGGCGCGAGAAATCGCGGAAGAAATAAAATTTGACTTGAATTAGTTAGTGAAATAACGAAAATAAAAATAACAAGTTTTGGTATATCTATCATAGTCCACCAGAAACATCTCCGTGGAATTACTGTTGAATTTACATTTATTGACTGACGCATTCAAAACGGTCATCTGATTGTATCAATGTATATGACAAAACATTTAAAGTTTTTTAAATACAAAAAATCTGTACATTTTTTTGAAATATAAAACATAAGTGTCAAATTCTTTTATGTAGAAAATTTGTGGAAATCTTTTTGGTGAGACTTAGAGTTACTTAAACTGAATGATGTTAAGAAAAGGTATTATTTTATAAAGTATATTTGTGTATGTAAACAAATATCCTTCAAATAGTGTAAATTTTTTATTTTTAATATCAGATGATAAAAGTTATTTAATAAAATATATAAATGATTCAATATAGATTGTTATTTCGTGCTTTGCTTAAAAATAATATTACATTGTTTTTCGAAAGTTTCAAGCTGATGTTACGAGATTTACGATTGAAAAAAACCTCCATATTAATTCCATTTGAAATAGAGATAAAGTGTATGATTTTGTGTACAGACCATCATTAGCTGTTTACTTCAAAACTTCTTCATGAGTTTAGATAAAGCATTTTGCATTTAAGAATTGTATTAAACGTCCTTGAATGGGAATATTTTGACTTTTTATCATAGAATGGGGTATGGGAGAAAGAACTGAACTTGGGTGGAGAAAAACCTTTCGCAGGTTGCTATACAAAATAACAGTTAAAGCTTGCGATTGGCACTGACGGAGTTCTCAGTTCATTTTCTACTCTCAAAAATACACGCTATTCGCCCGTAGTTAAACTGCCCATCCTAGGAATAAAGGAAATAAAATTTATCTAAATAAAGGACCAGCAATACGTATATTATTTTAGTTTACTGTACAGTAATTTAGTGCGAAACTCATTTGTTTCCTTGACTTACACTTCGAGAACTCTTTTGATTTCTTGTCGAAAGCGATATTTTCTCCTCCTCCCATGTGGACCGTTTCGTAACGCAACAGTGTTGGAATCTCCGAACACACAAAGAGAAAGAAGAGCAGTGGCACCACGTGTTTTATTCAGAGCATTTAAGTGCGAAAGGTGTCTCGCAGTAGTAAAACAATGCTGTTCTAAAAATATTCAATTGACTATTTTCATATATCTCGTAAAGTTTTCGACTGTAATTCCTGAATTTGCAAATGGGAGTATCGCAAATCTGTAAGTGGTCTCATAGAAATCGAACAGTGCATAGCCACTTTACTATAATTAGATAAACTTTTTGTAACTGTAGTCACACCCCTTTATAACTCAACGGACCGATTCAGAAGTTCGCTATAGCCGAGGGTTCATTATATCCGATTTTTCAAATATTTGAAATATAAAATTTCCTGTTCCTTAAACACATTAATTAAACTGAATTACAATTAGTAATGGGCAATAATAAAGTAGAAGAAATGTGTTCTTAAAAAACAATGAAACATTGAAATTAACTGTACTACTTACATTTATTTATCTGTAGTATGAAAATAAATTGTGTTTTTTTGTTGAAAGCATCTATATTCTATATTTTTCATACATGTCATCTATCTTCTTATCAATAATTAAAAAAGAGTTCATTACATTCTTATCTATTGTTTCTGTTGCAAAGACATTATATAAAATGTTCACGACCCCAACAACAATTTCGAAGGAAGGTCCCAGGAACACTGCCTCGTATTTTTGATTCATGGTTAGATGACGAGAACAACATATGAACCGGCACCCGACGCATCATCAGTAGGCGACAGGACATTGGATTAGGATCAGATTTAATATTCACTACTCCCGTTTACCCGCCGGTATATAAGAATCTTTACATTTTATGGCAACACGATCACGTTGTCGAAGATTTGGTGCCTCAAAAATATGCAAATAACTCCGAAGCAGACGATGCCTGAAATCAATTAGTTTCGTATACAAAATAGAATTAATAACAGTCATCAACTCTCAAAGAGTCGAAAACAGTCAGAATGAAAATCCTTTCGGAGGTCATACGCAAATTGGCGTATTTCTTTTAAGAACTATTGATTTTAAGTTTCCGTAATTAGACTAGGTGGATTGCGGGCATCGTCTGCTTCTGAGTTATTTTCACATGTTTGAGGCCCATTCGGACCGACCGAGTGGATCAGAAAATAATACAGAGAACTGAGAAAAATCTTCATGGTTAGATGATGAGTCTGCTGCATGAGTTGGAAATATATATTTAACTTTTCTTGGTTTTAAAAGAATATTTGGATCATCCACTTAGAGAATTCCTGGATATTCCTGTCTGTTCAACGGATTTTTGCTCTTTTATTCGTGATCGGTGCATCATTTTTAAACATCTGACTGTTTGTTTTTATAATATTGAAAATCGACTTGAATTCACTTATTGAAAAAGAAAAAGAAAACACTTTCTGCACGTTACCGTCAAATTAATACCGCCTCTACCTTTTTATTGTTGTTGGATCGCATCTTGAAACATCAGGTAATTAATATTTAAAAAAAAATAAAAACGTATAATATTAATTTAGTTTTCATACGTTAATAAAATTACACTATGTTAAGAAGAGTGTCCGTGGGTTTGTTTTTTATGCAAATCTGTAGTTTTATTCCGAACTTGATGAAATTTCGCACACTTGACCTTCCAGACAAGAGAAATCTCACTGTCTATATGAGAATTCGAGAAAAAACTACCACTATTCCCCCCTTTCCACTACTTACAGCAGAAGCAGACTTCTTACTAAAATCGCTAGATGGCACAAAGGTGAAGAAATCGACCAACAATTTGTGTAAACCTCGTGCACCGTCGAGTACTTTAGTTAGTAAATGATATTTTAAAAGTCTGCTGTAAATTACCCAAAGTTAAGCATTTTGCTATGAAAAGCTCTTGAACTCTCTATGAACAGTTTTCTATGGCTTTTTAATGACTGCCTTTCTTTGAATGAACACCATTTTGCCCTTTCGGCCGTGATATTCAATCTGGTGATTCAGGTCGAGGAGTCTCAATGCCGGACAGAGGCTGCTGCTGCAATCGATTCTGCTGTGTGCGACTGTCCAAAGTGAGCCATTGATTTCACTCAGATTGACACAGGAAAACAAATGTCAAGATTGTTTTGTTTAATAAAATGACATTAACAAATGTGGATGTTTTTTTCATTTGAAAACTGTTGTCGGCACGCATAAGCTTAGTTCGAAAGATCGACGTGTAAAACTGTTTTAGACTTTTGCTATTATAATGTAATTAACATTAATATTGAATAAATATTGCTGTTTTTTTAAAGAACAAAATTCTGTTAAACATTCTTTTCAATGGTTGTGGATGTTTCGTTTATTGTTTCTTAAGTGTAGTGAGAAAATTTCCTACAGACAAACGGGCCAAAGAGTTGAAAGCAGTCCCTAAATTGTCCGGCTTCAACGACCGAAACCCATCGACTCGTCGAAACTTGTTCAGGAAGATGTTTTGTGGATTGAAATATCCACAACAGATGTTTGCAAAAATCGGACGTGCATGTGTCGGGTTTTATGTGTAGTGTAATTTTAGTAGATTATAAGAATAGGGATTGGCCGCAAAATAAAAACTTCGGTAACGGAAAGGAAGATGAGCAAGCTGTTCCGTCTAACATCGCATCTACTACACTAACACGTTCTTTACTGTATTTCTAGATTTTACGAACATCGGCACATGAACTAAATTGAATTCATGTGGTTTTCGTGGAGATATAGTGTCGGAATGGATCCCCCTCACAAGGTGTTTTAATAGAGGTGGTTTTTAGGACTTTTCATGTCCATTGAAGGAAGCTTATGACGAGTATGGTATAGCATTATATTAAAACTCACTAACACTGATAACTGCTAAGATAACAAACAATAACTTACCGGTAGTAGGCAGTATTGACTAACTGAAAAGAATATCGGTAATAAAATTGACAGTTCATGGAAAGAACGTTGACGGTCCAGCAAGAGTGTTTGAACAAAAAAGAATTCACAGCATTTCAATTGAACATTTCCGTTTTGAAGGACTGTTATTACAGTGTACACTGCAGTCATGTGAGGCTTTGAGATAGGTGGTTCCTCGTCGTGTTCCTCCCTCCCTGCACATCACAAGAGTTGCGACATTCTTCCTTACTAACAGCAGTCCTATACTGTAAGAGACCGATTTCGTTGACAGCAAAAACTAAAACAAGTCTTAGTTTTAATCGAAACCTTAGTTAAATTAAAAATTAACACTCATTATAAACGAAGTCCCTTTTTCGATGTTGGAAGGGGCGTCATGCCAGGGGGCACATACAAAAGAACGGCTGTCAATTGTGTTTAAATGTAGAAAAGAATCAACCAAATTCTAAAATATTTTCAATTCTTTTGAATTATAAAAAAAACATTTATTTTCGAAATGGGTATAAGACCACGCTCCTCGTCAGAAAGCAAGGTATTCTTGTGCAGCAGAGACCCTGGGGTGGACAATTGCCAGCGAGTAAAGGGCGGAGTCCCATAGTAAATTTAAATAAAAAGGAACTGTTTTATATATTTTCTTTCCTGAAAAAATCGCAACTTCAAACGTTATACTGTTTAACATTTTGACCCTGACTCTACTTTTCTGAAAAAGAAAGGAACGAAATCGCATGTGTCTCCTACGGGTGTCCGCAGTGTGTGCGAATTGTGTGGAATTTCTATAAAGAACAAAAAAAAAAAAAGCCGCAATAATTCACTCTTCCACAAACCGGGATTTCGCCACTTTTCGACGACACTCTCCGCTCATTATACTCAAAACAGATATCGGAAATGAGTTTTCGGCCTCCACTTATCTGGGAACTGGAATCAAGTGGATTTACATACTTCGTTGAAATATTGTTTTTCTTCCCTGTATCGTACTTTGGGGTGAGTAATTTGGTGGGCTGACGTTTCTCCTCGTGGGTGTTCAAATGCTCCAAGCGGTCATTAGGAATTGATTTTACGGTTCTATTTTATGCTTGGGAGTAATATTGAAAGATAATTGAATTTTAATCTTCCAATGTTAAGTAATTGTTGGAATATAAATGATCCTCATTTATATAATATGCTTTTATCATTGTTTTTAAATAAAAAGTTAGCTGGACTGCGACTAACTCAAAAAAAAAAAAAAAAGCAATCCACCAATGTGAGAATACGACTTTTTGATTATTTATTATCGTCGAAAGCGATCACCTCGATGGCTAAACACACAATCGTTGTATGCCCACTTTTGCACACTTTCGGTAAACGAAAAAAAAAAAAAAAAAAAAAAAAAAAAAATCGAGCTAGGTAGTATTTCTGGGAACAGTAACCCTTGCGACCTAAACATGAAACGGAACCACTAAAATGGCAACCCTATTGAAACGAAATAAAATAGAAATACGGCCGCCATCTTGAAACGGAATAAAAATAATCTTACATTTCAAAAAATGATAATACAGAAGTCGTTTTTAATGACTTCAAGGACCAAATGTGAAGAAAATCGAACCATGCGTTTGGTAGTGACAGCGTACAACAAATACACTTACAGACAGACAAACAAATGGAATGCCGAAAAATCGAGTTCAAATAGGATCTTGATCAGTCATTTATTTAGAAATGAGACATATACTACAGCGATGTGTGTGCAGGGATGGAAGGGAGGCGGACACTTTCCATCTTCACAATACCTGATTTTTGCCCACAATGGACACTTATAATTTGTGATTTAGTTTGAGTCGAGAATCCAATCCAAGTAATCATTTGAAGTTGCTCCTCATATGATTTCAATCAAAAGATATTTTTAGCATCTCACAACAGACACAAGCACTATATTTTCCAATATATTTTCAAGGCCGGATTATATTAACACATCAACAATGTTTAATATAGTGTAGTCATTTACATATTCTTGACATTCAAATAAATTCTTATTTGTGTAGAATATTGTACATTTTTCCGAAAACCGTAGTTTTGCATGTCACAAGCCGGTTTTCCCCCCTCTCATTCGGTTGGTTTGGTTTGGTTGGTTTTGTTAATTAACGTCGCACTAGAGCTGCACAGTGGGATATTGGCGACGGTTCGGGGTCAATCTCGAAGGAAAGACCCGGAAACACATACACATTCACACACACATTCATACACACATTCATACATGCACCTTGTTATTTTAGAACCATGGTCAGATGACGAGGAAACACCTGAACAGGCACCCAACGCCTTCAATAAACGTCGGGACTTTGGACCCCGATCAGATTTATCGTGCACCAGTCCCGTATACACGCCAGTATAATTTGTTGGATATTCTGGACGACCTTCTAGTATTTTTGTAGCGAAGCTGGCAACCCTCCGATCGCAAGATCACTACTTTTTTACTTTTCTATGTCAAGTCAATTTCCTGGATTCGAACCACCAATCCTCTGATTAGTAGCTGAACGCCTTACCAACTGAGCAACCCTCTCATTCGGAGCCGTCGGCTTTGCGATAGATCAAAGAGGTGTAGGCCTGAGATTCCCTGTTTGAGAAGGGATGTTTATTGCCTTGAATACTGTCCTAACTTTACAGTTACCAATACATGGTGTGTGAGTTTCTGAGTAAATTCGATGAGCCCCCACTTGGTTTGGTTTTGTTAAATAGCGTCGCACTAGAGCTGCACAGTGGGCTATTGGCGACGGTTCGGGGTCTATCTCGAAGGAAAGACCCGGGAACACATACACGTTTACACACACATTCATGATGCGCCTCGTTATTTTAGAACCATGGTCAGATGACGCGGAAACACCTGAACTGGCACCCAACGCCTTCAATAGACATCGGGACTTTGGACCCCGATCAGATGTATCGTGCATCAGTCCCGTATACACGCCGTTCATTTTTGCGGATGTTCTGGACGACTTTTCTAGTATTTTGTAGTGAAGCTGACAACCCTCTGATCACAAGATCACTACTTTTTTTTACTTTTCTTTGTCAAGTCCATCGCCTAGGATCGAACCAGGAATCTTCGTATTCCCAGCTGACGCCTTTAACCGCTCGGCCACGGAGGCCTCGCTGCAGAAAAGAAACCCGCGAGGACATGTTTCCTTTCTTTAGGAGCGTTTAAAGTTTGCGATCTCGCCCAGCTTATGTTAAGTGGGACTCATTATTGGGCAATCTATTGAATGTGGTGGTACACTGCTGTGAAGAGGCGGTTTCACTACTTAATTTTCTACGAATCCAGCTGCCTAGTAACAGAAAAAAAGGTGTTACTTCGTTTTTGGGTGGATGGGACTCGCCCCACTTGGCAGACAGCCCGCCCATTTGACGAAAGCGCGACACTCAGCGAATTCCTTTATGAGGTTTGCTACTGATCAATGAAACAGTATTTTCCCTTACCCTGCCATGTCTTCAGCTACTTATTATCATAAATGTTCGAATTCAGCAAGGCGGAACTGTCAGACGGTTGTTTTTCTTTATAGGTGGTATGTGATGTATGACATGCGGAGATGGGCGATCTCTAACCGTCGCTTCTGGATTGGGCAAGATATTTTGTTGACTTGAAACCAATTGAAGGGGTAACAATTGTAACCCACTTTCATCGCTACAGCAATATTTCGTACATTTTTCATGTTAAAATAAGGCAACATGTAGTGCTTTTGGCTGAATGTTTTTTCTATTTTCTTTTGAAACCCATTTTAAAATCAATCTGAAAATAATTTGCAATGATTAAAGTTGAAGTGGTTAAAAAGCAAGAGCAAAAACTATTTACTTGGCAATATAAAAATGAATTCTATTAAAAGAAAATATAATATTTATATACATTTAATATTTCTACAATGTTTTAAATAGTATTAAACACTACCACTAAATCCCTTTAAAAAAAATTGGGGTTCAGTATGGCTGCTTCCACGTTGGCTTCAACGCGCCCATAGAGGAAACAAATTGTGTGCCTTCCAGAAGTTACAGTCAGAGTTCAGTGTGGGCGACCGATCTGTTTGCATGGGGCATTTCACCGGAAGATTGGGAAGCCTCCGTGGCCGAGCGGTTAAAGGCGTCAGCTAGGAATACGAAGGTTCCTGGTTCGATGCCAGCCGATGGACTTGACAAAGAAAAGTAAAAAGTAGTGATCTCGTGATCGGAGGGTTGCCAGCTTTGCTACAAAATATTAGAAAAGTCGTGCAGAACATCCACAAAAATTAACGGCGTGTATACGGGACTGGTGCACGATACATCAACAAAATGTATGTATGTGTTCCCGGGTCTTTCCTTCGAGATTGACCCCGAACCGTCGCCAATAGCCCACTGTGCAGCTCTAGTGCGACGTTAATTAACAAAATCAACCAACCTTACCATTCGAACACTACGGAGCGGGCTGTTACAGAGATTTGGTTGGTTTGGTTAGGTAACGTCGCGCTAGAGCTATATTATGCGCTATTGGCGACGGTTCAGAGCCTCTGCTTCGTATTTTTGAACCATGGTCAGATGATGATCAGTTATTTCGATACAAAGAAGATAGTCAGAATGATGTTGCAGCATATTACATTATAGTTAGGCTTACCATAATTTATTTTAATAAAATTCGGAAAGTGTAATAATTCCTTACTAACTACCCTCTTTCCTAAAACAAGCACGGAGTTTGAGTGAGCTCAGACGTGAACTTGAAATAAAAACTGTCCGGACGAAATCCGGTCGTATCGTGACCCAAATTTTAGTAGAGAAATGATTATCAAATATTTAAAACTGAAACCTGTCGCATATGGTACACACTATTTTGTTCGAAAACATTACAAATTGTGTGATCATTTTTACGTTTGTACGATGTTCTGTTATAATATTTTAACTATTTATAATGTATCGTATTTACTCATTACGCTTAAACATATTGCACACTAAAAACATAATTTTATTTCTTCTGTAACAAATATCATAAAATTCTATTAAAACGCATTAATTAAGGACAATAGAATTATTTTGCAAGTATGTATTATAATATATATAAACAGTTCCATAATATAATAACATATATTAACGAAGTATTCCAATTTTTTTTACTAAATACATAATTATTTTAATCAAAAATTAATTTCCGTAACTACTAATTTTCATTTAAGTAATTTTGAAAATTATTTTTCTTTAATATTG
Source organism: Troglohyphantes excavatus (assembly GCA_963932185.1). Taxonomy (NCBI): domain Eukaryota; kingdom Metazoa; phylum Arthropoda; class Arachnida; order Araneae; family Linyphiidae; genus Troglohyphantes; species Troglohyphantes excavatus. The sequence goes on along the minus strand of OZ010671.1, from coordinate 72,759,877 downwards.
ATCCAGATATAATATAAATGTCATTTTTTTTCTTCAAAATTTACTTAGTATTTCTATTATTTGTAATAAGTTTTTTTTTTAAATATTTCTTTTATTGTAAATAGCTAAATATTAAATTCATTAACTATGTTATTTCTTCCAGATTAAAATGTATTTCTTCTCAATGCATAAAAAGAGGCATTTTACGTCACAAAATAAAATATATATATTTTTCAAACTTAGATCATCGGCAACGCCGAGCTACATGACCAAGTTGAAAAATGATTACACCAAGTTAAATTTATTTAATATGTTGAATGCTGGTTTATATTGTTTTGTTATATACAAGAGTAACGTATTTATAATGACGGATGTTTATTTTATCGTCTGCAGATAAAATCATCTAAAAATAAACAGAATAATGAAAACTACAAAAAATAGCTTTTAGCTTGAAATCTCGATGGAAGTCTCTTGGAAACGATCCCACCAAGTCGGAGATCTGTTGGAAACCATCTCACCTACTCATTGTATCGTGGGATCTATCCCTACCGAGAGATCTTTTTGATCATGCGCACTGAAAGAAAGTGACGAAATTTCCGGTCGTCATCAAACACTTGGCCTATCAGGAAAAGTCTTTTATTGAGATTGCGATAAGAAAAGCGCGCGAAAAGATCTCACCTTCGAAGTCACTTTGGAATCTCAACTCTTTCTGTCGGCATATCAAAGGAAATATCACGTGACCTTTCGATTCCAAAGGAAAGTCGTGACATCTCGAGATGATGCTAGGGCCCCTGGGGCCCTAGCATCATCTCAGGTGGAATCATTCCACGTTGGAATCGATCTCACAGGAAGTGACGTTTGACGATATCAATCCCAAGAGTGAGATCTTACGCGGTTCGTGGTTGGTTGGTAGTATTATGGAACCGTTTTCTAGTGGTTTTGATCAATTGGTTGGATTTATGTCGCATTACAGATGCACATTGGGCCATTGGGACTGTTCTAGATGTATCTTAACGAAAAGACCCGGGAACTGCCATGTATTTCTGATCTATGGTCAGATGATAGATGTGCAGTGGTTTTGGTTAATTAACTTCGTACTAGAGCTGCACAGTGGGCTATTGGGGACGGTTCGGGGCCTATCTCGAAGGAAAAAAACCCGAGAACGATGCCTCGTATTTTTGAACCATGGTCAGATGACGTGGATGTGCAGTGGCAGTTCTGCTGAATAAAAATATTCATTTATAATTTACAAGTGAAAAAAATACAATATTACACATTAGATAGTAAAATATAGTTTTTTATAAATATATAATGCAATTATAGTTTTTTATAAATATATAATGCAATTATAGTTTTTTATAAATATATAATGCAATTATAGTTTTTTATAAATATATAATGCAATTATAGTTTTTTATAAATATATAATGCAATGCGGGAGTTTCATGTGACGTAGTAACATGAATTCCCTACTTGTAGTTTCGATTTCTTCCCTACAGCAGACAACTTTGCTTTTGTTTGTTTAGTCGCTACGCTTGCAATTATGGGAAAGTTTGTTTATAATATTTGTTTTTTCCAAATAAGTAATATTTTTATTCCATATATGAATAAATTTAAGTACAGAAATACTTATATTATATTTGTATATAATTAGAATTACAACAAAATACGAAAAAATACTTTTATTTCAACACAAAAATACTTGATAAACGATGACTATAATCTATCTTAGTGTATGTAGTAAATATTTCTATATTGAGGTATTATTTAAAGACTAAAACTTAAAATTATAGTACAGGAGCTAAAGCTCCATGCTAACCCTACGGAACTTCTTCCGCGTCCCGGAACTTACTCCATGTTCCGTTGGAACAGCGGTCTTCTTCTTCTCGGCGTGAAACTCCCCCATTATAGTTTTTTATAAATATATAATGCAATTATAGTTTTTTATACATATATAATGCAATTATAGTTTTTTATAAATATCTATAACAAAAAATTTGGTATTTATCGTCTATATATTTAGATATTAATAAACTAAGGTATGTCTTCTGCCAGACAGTTTTGTATGGTTACCCTAGTCAATTTTTTTTTTCAGTTTTCCTGGGTCTTTCCTTCGGTTTTATAGGCCTCCGTGGCCTAGCGGTTAAAGGCGTCAGCTGGGAATACGAACTTTACTGGTTCGAACCTTAGCGATGGACTTGACAAATAAAAGTAAAAAATAGTTATCTTGTGATCGGAGGGTTGCCAGCTTCGCTACAAAATACTAGAAAAGTCGTCCAGAACATCCGCAAAAATTAACGGCGTGTATACGGGACTGGTACACGATAAATCTGATCGGGATCCAAAGTCCCGTCGTCTATTGAAGGCGTTGGGTGCCAGTTCAAGTGTTTCCTCGTCATCTGACCATGGTTCTAAAATAACGAGGTGCATGTATGAATGTGTATGTGTTCCCGGGTCTTTCCTTCGAGATAGACCCCGTACCGTCGCCAATAACCCACTGTGATGCTCTAGTGCGACGTTAATCAACAAAAAACAAAATCCTTCGGTTTTGGCGGAATGGTTGTTTAAAAAACATTGCACTAGAGCTGCACAGTGGGCTATTGGTGACGGTTAGGGGCCTATCTCGAAAGAAAAACCAGAGAACGATGCCCTTGTATTTTTTAACCATGGTCAGATGACGAGGCCAACACCTGAACTGGCACCCGACGCAACCTCAATTGGCGTCAGGACATCGGACGCCCGATCAGATTTATCGTGTACCAGTTCCGTATACTCGCCAGTATAATTTATTGGATGCTCTGGATGACTTTCTAGTATTTTTGTAGCGAAACTGGCAATCCACCGATCGCAATCTCACTACTTCTTTACTTTTCTTTGTTAAGTCCATCGCACGGGTTCGAACTAGCAATCCTCTGATTACTAGCTAAACTTTATCCGAAAGTTTTTATGGGAATCCATAACTGTGAGCTTGACGTTCTTACCACTCGAACACTACGGAGCGGGCTATTACAGAGATTTGGTTGGTTTGGTTAGTTAACGTCGCGGTAGAGCTATATTATGCGCTGTTGGCAACGGTTCAGAGGCTATGCTTCGTATTTTTGAACCATGGTCAGATGACGATCAGTTATTTCGATACAAAGAAGATAGTCAGAATGATGTTGCGGCATATTATATTATAGTTAGGTTTACCATAATTTATTTTAGTAAAATTCGGAAAGTGTAATAATTCCTTACTAACTACCCTCTTTCCTAAAACAAGCACAGAGTTTGAGTGAGCTCAGACGTGAACTTGAAATAAAAGCTGTCCGGACGAAATCCGGTCGTATCGTGACCCTAATTTTAGTACAAAAATGATTATCTAATATTTAAAACTGAAACCTGTTGCATATGGTACACACTATTTTGTTCGAAAACATTACAAATTGTGTGATCATTTTCACTTTTGTACGATGTTCTGTTATCATATTTTAACTATTTATAATGTATCGTATTTACTCATTACGCTTAAACATATTGCACACTAAAAACATAATTTTATTTCTTCTGTAACAAATATCATAAAATTCTATTAAAACACATTATTTAAGGACAATAGTATTATTTTGCAAGTATTTATTATAATATATATAAACAGTTCCATAATAAAATAACATATATTCACGAAGTATTCCAATTTTTTTTACTAAATACATAATTATTTTAATCAAAAATTTCCGTATCTACTAATTTTCATTTAAGTAATTTTGAATTTTTTTTTTAATATTGATCCAGATATAATATAAATGTTATTTTTTTTTCAAAATTTACTTAAGTATTTCTATTATTTGTAATAGTTTTTTTTTTAAATGTTTCTTTTATTGTACCTTGTACATAGCTAAATATTAAATTTATTAACTATGTTATTTCTTCCTGATTAAAATGTATTTCTTCTCAATGCATAAAAAGAGGCATTTTATGCCACAAAATAAAAATATATATATTTTTCAAACTTAGATCATCGGCAACGCCGGGCTACATGACTAAGTTGAAAAATGATTACACCAAGTTAAATGTATTTAATAAGTTGAATGCTGGTTTATATTGTTTTGTTATATACAAGAGTAACGTATTTATAATGACAGATGTTTATTTTATCGTCTGCAGATTAAATCATCTAAAAATGAACAGAATAATGAAAACTACAAAAGATAGCTTTTAGCTTGAAATCTCGATGGAAATCTGTTGGAATCGATCCCACCTAGTCATTGTATCGTGGGATCTATCCCAACCGAGACATCTTTTTGACCATGCGTACTGAAAGAAAGTGACGCATTTCCGGTCGTCATCAAACACTTGGCCTATCATGAAAAGGCTTTTATTTAGATTGCGATAAGAATAGCGCGCGAAAACGATCTCACCTTCGAAGTCACTTTGCAATCGCAACTCTTTCTGTCGGCATCTCAAAGGAAATATCACGTGATCTTTCGATTCCAAAGGAAAGTCGTGACATCTCGAGATCATGCTAGGGCCCCTGGTGCTGTTGTCCAAAAACCTTACAATAGCCAATATTCAAGTAATAGCAAAGTAAAGCAGATTAGGAGTGACGGGCGGAAGCAAGTGCCACCCAACTTTTTGAAAATTTAAAACTAGCTCATTGTTTTCTCGGCTAGTTCATTATTTGTTTGGTTGAATTAACGTCGCACTAGAGCTGCACATTGTGCTATTGACGACGGTTCGAGGTCTATGTCGTTGTAAAGACCCGGAAACGATGCTTCGTATTTTTGAAACATTGTCAATTGACGGGGACAACACCTGAGTTGGCACCCGACGCACCTCAATAGGCAACAGGACATTGGACTTGGGTCATATTTAACGTGCACCACTCCCGTGTACCCCTCACCGATATATATAAGAATTTAAAATTTTATGCCAAAGCGATCACATCGCTTTTAATTCGCAAAATTGGCGAAGATTTCTTTTAAGGATTGTTGATTTTAAATTTATGTATGACCCCTGAAATAATCATTTGATGCACATTTTAATTTAGCAAAAAAAATTACAAAGAGGAAAATCACAAAATTTCAGATATGCATATAAAACGTTTTTCTGATTCCATCACTATCAAAATATAGCATGGTTGCTATTCATAAATTTTATGAATATTAATATTCTAATTTAAATAAGAGTAAAAAATACACATATAAGTAATGAAAGTTAGTGTTTTTTATTTGTGTCGTTTAAAAGTGACACAGATGAAAATATAAGCTTAATAAAATTGTTATTTCGAGAGATATGATTAAAAGTTTAAGAAATTCATTTAACTTTACAGTTCTAAACTTTCCAAATTCATAATTAAAAAACTACTTGACCAACAGACTTGCAAATTGATATCCAACGATAAATTTTGTCGTAGATTCTAAGTATTGAGTCAAAATTGTGTGTTGCTATTTGAAATTTTAAAGTTGGTACGGATTTTAATATGAAGATAGTCTCCTATGCAAATTTTTGGTATACCAATGTGTAGTAAACTTTATTCCTTACCAAATGGTATATTAAGTTTAAGCGAATAAATAGTGGCCGAGAAACGAGGGGTGGTTCGGTTTTTTTTTCCCCGGCTGAACTTGCTATTCTATTTTTCTTATAAATGGATTTTTATCACTACCCCTTCATCTAATTGCTTTTAAAATATAAAAAAATTATCGGCGTGCACGATAAATCTGATCTGGTGCACGATAAATTTGATCGGGATCCAAAGTCCCGACGTCTATTGCAGGCGTTGGGTGCCAGTTCAGGTGTTTCCTCGTCATCTGACCATGGTTCAAAAATGCGAGGCATCGTTCCCGGGTCTTTCCTTCGAGTTAGACCCGAACCGTCGCCAACAGCCCACTGTGCAGCTCTAGTGCGACGTTAATTAACCAAACCAAAATTGTCGAGTTCACCTCAAGTGCTCGAACTAGCAATCCCCTGATTACCAGCTGAACGCCTTTATCCACTGGACAACTGGAGGCCCACATTATTTTTAGAACAATCTGTTGCATTGAATCAAAATATGAGCCCAGGTAGCTGAGTCGGTAGAGCGTTAGGCTTTTTACCTAATGGTTCAGGGTTCGAGTCCCTGTTCGGGTGAATACTTATTGGGAAGCATTTGAAAACGTTTCTGTGTAGTCCGTAGCCCAGAGGATCCGTCGAGTAAGGCTGATATTAAGAACTTCACAAAACGTTAAAATGCAGTGAACTTGTGATCGTAGGGTTGCCAGATTCCCTGCGAAGTAACAACACGTTGTCCAAACTTATGCTCAAATATCTACGGCGTGAATACGGGACTGTTGCACGTTAAATCTAATGGGCGTCCAGTGTTCTGACGCGTATTGAGGTTGCGTCGGGTGCCAGTTCGGGTATTGTCCTCGTCAAATGACCACGGTTAAAAAAATATGGGGCATTGTTCTCGGATATTTCCTTTCAGATAGATCCAGAACCGTCGCCAATAGCCCAATGTGCAGTTCTATTGCAACGTTTATTAACCAAATTAAACCAAACGAATCAAAATAGACCATTGTACAATGTCTAAAATAAAAAAATAAAAAAATAATTAAAAAATCAACAACTAATTCACTAAATTAGACTAAACTCTTAGTTTTCTTAACAAAATTCCATTTGCCTATTTGTTTAAAATTTCGATGTAGTATTGCCAGGTTTTTCTTTCGAGATAAACCTCGAACCGTCGTCAATAGCCCACTGTCCACATCCAGTGCAACGTTGCTTCAAACAACCATTCCAGATATTTTCCCTCGGAATACAGAAGCCTCCGTGGCTGAGCGGTTAAAGGCGTCAGCTGGGAATCCGAGGATTCCTGGTTCGATCCTAGGCGATGGACTTGACAAAGAAAAGTAAAAAAAGTAGTGATCTTGTGATCGGAGGGTTGCCAGCTTCGCTACAATATACTAGAAAAGTGGTCCAGAACATCCGCAAAAAATAACGTAGTGTATAGGGACTGGTGCACGATACATCTGATCGGGGTCCAAAGTCCCGACGTCTATTGAAGGCGTTGGGTGCCAGTTCAGGTGTTGTCCTCGTCATCTGACCATGGTTCTAAAATACGAGGCAACGTTCCCGGGCCTTTCCTTCGAGATAGGACCCGAACCGTCGCCAATAGCCCACTGTGCAGCTCTAGTGCGACGTTAATTACCCCCCCCCCCAAAAAAAAAAAAAATCTCTGCACGGATACCGAGAAAAAAAACTGGCAATCCTTGACTGGCAACTATTTCGGTGCACTGTCAACTCGAGATGCGAACCACTGCCATGAGTCCGTTTCTCTATCCCCTGCACTTGCTGTTTTGTTTATATTAAAATCCCATTGTTTTAAAATAATGTGCATGTCGTGTGTGCAGAATGAAGGGTTGAATGCGACTTTTCCTCTCGTTCCAGGGTGCGAGTCGAGTTCTACGTGAATGAGAACAACTTGAAAGAGCGGCTGCAACTCTACTTCTTCAAGAATCAGAGTTCCAGTGAGTAAAAGTTCCGATGTCCGCCCTTATCGATATACGACTTCATTCGCAAATCACTCCAAACTCCACCGATTCAGCAGCCGCAGCGAAAGGTGGATGGCGACGAAACTTAGCTCATGTATTCTGGTCACTCCTTCTCTTTTTTTAAACAATTCTACAATTATAAGTGATTTGCTCGATATCGTCGCCAAGCAGCTTTTGTATAGCTGATGAATCAGTTATTTGGAGTTATGTGGTTTGCGAATCAAATCGGACGTTATACGAATACTAATATGAGGAATAGTGTTTGATTGCTCATACGTCGAACAATTGTGAACGTATTTTTAATGTGACTTGATATTTTTTACTTCGATGAAGGTTTGAGTGTAAGGTTTCCCCCCCCCCCCGCAATGTCTTAATCGGAATATGGGATAAGCTATACAAATATGCTCCGTGTGCCGTTTTCCAACTGTTGTCAATGTCGAACTTTGCACCCGCTCCCATCTCTGCATTTGTTGGTGAGGTATCAGCGAAACTTGACAACTTTAAAACAGTCGAGGGTTTTCCGTTTTATTTCTTGTCTATATGCTGAATGATGACCACTTCCTCCTCTTTTCATAGGACAACTCTGTTAATACTGAAATAGAGTTTAATAATTTCTTAATTGATGCAAGACGTTCTCTTACAAAGTGTACAGTTTTTTTAATGCTTTCAAAAATAAAATTTAAAAACAAAACAAAAAAAACCGTTAAAATTACTGTTATTTTTTTCTTTTTATTTAGGTATATTGGGCGTCGTTTTAATCAATCCCGTGCGAAGAAAGGGTATTTCGGCCAGTCAATAATATATAATTATAAAATAATCTAAAAAAAAAGAAAAAAAACTTTAAGAAAATGCGCTAAAAACTAAAAAATAATTTTTAATTTTACGAACCTGGGTGAAGGAAATGTCATTGTTGAACAATCTTTATTCAACAATGGAAATATTCTGAATCGAATAAATTGTTTAAAAAAACTCCGTTTAATCGATATTTCCGGGTATATAACAGCCGGATAACCGATTATTTTTTTTTTGCAGTTTTTGCCAAAGCGGATTTTTCTCTATTTAAATTTTTTTTTTTTTTGAAATAGGACCATATTTTATTTTAAACGGTCCGGTTAATGGAGAATTCCGGATAGTTAAATGCTGGATAACCAGATTTTTTTTCTTCAAAAGGTGCCCAAGTGAAACATCCCCTATCCAACATAAATGTCCCAATATCTGAATTAGAAGAGAAATCTTGCGCGCACAGACATGTGAAGAAACAGCATCTTTCCTTTGCGCTCGATTTAGCGGTTTTAATTTAAAGTATCTGGCGGGTTTATTTTAACGTTTTGGTTGGCGCACTGTTCAGTCGATTATAAAGCGATTTTATTTGAAAATGTAATATACATTCAGTTATAGGTGCTACCTATGAAGATAATCCACGGTTTACATGCGAATCGAGAGATAAACCTAAGATTATTGATGAAACCCTATTCACAAGACCGGTTTTCGCCAAATCGGCGGAATATCTACAGGAAACTAAACCTCGGTTTATACTACCAATATTGCCAGTATAAACCATGATTTTAGTTCTAAACAAAATGGCCGCGTATACGGGGAACCGGTAAATTTGGCGGAATCTTTCAAGGGGTTGTTCATATATTGCATACACACATATATAGGGGGGGGGGGGGGGGGGGGGGGTAAATGGAGGGTGTATTTCTGCTATTTTGTTCGTGGTAATATTGGTCAGAAATTATTTAGTCGAGACCATAGTTATAATTCTTTTGTTATAAGATGGGCTTTTAATAGCAAATTAAATCACTATTTACATCTTTCATCAGAGTAATAAAAAAAAAAAATTAGGTGTAGCAATGTCGGATTCCGGACAGAAGAATTTTACGTGAAACGTCATTTTAGCAAATTATACACAGACAGAAGAAAGGAGTGGTCGCCAAAGTAAACCTCGTTAAAATATATTTTTGTTTTTAGTTATTTGTCTCTTAGTATTTGTTTCTTAGTTATATGTCTGATTAAGAACAAGCTTTTTGTGTCTGATGGATTTATATAGTTAAGATCATTTCCTTAACAAAAATATAGTAATTTAGGCACAACTCAACTGGAGTAATGGAAAAAATACTTTTTATATTGTTTACTAATTGCAATCATTATATTGAAAAACAACACAAATCAATTTTAAACAGCTTGCAATGTAAAAAACTTTGCAGAGAAAATTTGTGTTTGAAACAGTACGTGACGTTACATGAAGAGGGGCGGAAGTAAAGGGGGACTTGAGGGGGAGCTTCAGCTTGTCAAGGGGGATGTAGAGGATTAAAAAAGGGTGCGTACTGCGAATTGTGTGTTTAAAAATCCTTTGAGAGGATTCTTGATTAAAATTTGCTGTAGTTTGCTGCACTGTTGTCTTCGGTTGTACCTTACAAATCTGGACACTCATCTTTCCGCTCGATCATTCAGTAGACGCTGACAACCACAGAAGGCACGTTGAGGCCCACTTAAACACTTTCAAATGTCCATATCAACGGTTAGACGTTTCATGGTATTTTTTTTTTATCGTCTAATAATGTATTTTTATCGAAATATCTTTAAGTTCTTAGAAATATGCTCATATAACTGGTTATACGCGGCAAGGTTGAAACGATATCGTATTAATTCTGCAAAAGTAACTAAAATTAATGTTATTAGCGATTCTGAGCGACTAACACAATCATTCGCACAATTGTAGTACAAACTTTTCGTTTGCATGATAAAGCGTGACAACATTCTTGTTGTTCAGTATTTTAGTAACCATTTGTGACGATGTTTGCTTCAGTCTAACTCTGGAGTAACTGAATGGACTTTAAATACTATGCAAAGTAGCTTTTTTATTAAGAAGGTTATTATAATGGATATCAAATTATTTTTTGCTACTGCAAAATTATTTCGGCCATTTTTTTCTTCTTCAACCTGTATACACAAATAATAAGGAACGAACAACGTTTTATATTCTTATTAAACGTGTAATCAATAATACAGATTTTTAATTATTTCAAATAATTTTATGTGTAATTCGGAATTAATCGTAGTGACGAAAACACAGTTTTATATTTAATTTAGTGGAAAATAATATAATTTGAACCAAGTGACTATTCATTATAACGCCATCGAAAATCAACTTTCTATAAAATTAAACTTTTTCTATAATCTAAATATAAGAGTTTCTCTCTATTTTAAAAAAAAGTAAGCCCTAGGGGGAAAAAGTCGGCCCTAGGGGGAATTTTCAGTTCTTTCAATGTTATTCAGATCGTATCTCAAAATGTTAAAGTCCTAAAATTACGAAATTAAGTGAATTTGTTAAGAAATGTTTGATAAATAAGAAGAATATATTTTTGTTTCAATACTGTTATTAGTTTATAAGTTATTTAATATTAAAGTCGTCGTTGATAAAATTTCGCTTACAAGTAATTTTGTCCGTCGAGTTTCTGAAACACTATTAAGAGGAGAGATCCAATTTTTTTAGGGAGTGTACAAATAGGTTTGAACTGGAAATCCAAGTAAGCATTTTTTAAAATTCGAATTAGTTTTGGATTTATAAATTTTTTAAACCTTTGAACACTCTCCACTTTTTGAAGTTTTTTCGCCCTCATTTTTGAAACGTGATTTCTAAATTGCTATAAGTCATTTAAAATTACATATTTTCTTATTAAAAAAATATATTAATGTTCGTTAAAACTTCATCTTTCCGATGTTATAAAGATTATAGTTATATCTTTACAATTAAATTAGATGTGGTCAATTAAGTTAGGTATAAAAAATAGTGAAGAAAGGAAAAATGTCGGATATTTCGAGAAAATTTTAATTTGCGAATTTTTGTCTCATTGTTCCGCTTGCATCCTAAAAAGTAAATGTCCTAAAATTATGAAATTATGCCAGTTTATTAAGAAATGTTTGGGTAATAAGATGAATATTTTTGTTTTTTAATACGATCAGTATATTAGACGTTATTTTATGTTAAATTCATGATTTTAGAACATTTTGAAAATAATTCATACATTTTTGTATACTTGTCTTCCAATTTTCAACAAAAAAATAAATAAAAAATTAGGGGTATAGATTAAACTATTGGCTACAAATGATCCAGAGTGTTTGTCAAATTTCGATTTAGTTTTGTAGTTATAAATTTTTAAATAATTGACGAAATGTCTGAAATAATCGTAAATTTTACGCGTAAAATTTTAAGTGATAAATTAAAACTGCTCTAAGTAGTTCAAAAATATACTTTTTTCCCGTTAAAAAAATATAGTTATATTCGTAAAATCTTCCTTTCTTGAATGGTATCAATACTGAAATTCTATCTTAAAAAATAAATTAGATGTAACTATTTATGTGAAGTACTATAATTATTATTAAAAGATATTTCGGAGCAAAATGCCAACGTTGGCAAAATGCCAACATGTATGTAAATCTAAATCCTGTAGCTTATTATATATTTTAACGGGAAATTATTATTAATGTCGTAACGCTGTACGACGTAAATATAGTGTTCTATTATATATAACTTATTTTGCATATCATTTCCCATATTATATTAATTTAAATTCATCATGTATGTCAACGATTTAATATGTCACTTTAGTTAAGTTTTTATTTTAATGATTGAACTCTCTTGCTCAGAAACTCTCTTGCCAAAATCAAAATTGGATTTATTTGAGCGTTTTTTGTTTTTTTTTATATTTAATTATTTTTATTCAGGCTTTGTTTTAAATTAATTCCCGATTTTTATCCCTGTTAATTTTCATCCACCTGAGAACTTTTTCCACATCTTCTGCCATTGCCTTCAAGCCGGCCTCCTCTACAAAATCCTAAGATTTTAACAGACAACCATCTTTACGGACAACCACAGACCCGCCATTTTCCACCATTTCAATATGCCTTCTTCTCACAGCGCTTCAATAAGTGTTGTTGAACTCAAATGAACCCTCACACACAACCACCCCCCAACCAATTAAAATCCTGAAAAGGGGTCACGTGAAAATCCCCGACAGAGAGCGAAGGGACCCTTTTTCTTAGGGCAGATGACCACCCTCGCGAGCTAAAGACGGACGACCCTGAGAGGGGTGGTCTGTGCCCATCTTCAAAATATTCCGAACGGAGACGCGACGCAGTCTTCGGATAACAAAATGCTCTCCTCCAAATGCCGAAGCCAGGATCCAGTAGCAAGATCATCCATCCTCTGCAGCAATATGAGATGTCAGCTAAGCCCCATTTCTTTTATTAATTTATTTTGGTACCACTCGCGCCTTATTTTACTTAACTTATAAATTCTTATTATGCGATGCATAACATTGCTCGTGACTTAAATTTTTATGTTTTCTTATTCAATTAGTGTTTTTTATCGCGCTGCAAGAGAGTTCTCTATCTTACAATTAAATGCCTACACTTTGTATTTTATGTTTGTGTACAGGTTTATAAATATGTATACATTTATCTTTGAATGAAACTATGTTTATGCCGATCCACAAATAAATGTAAATGTTTTCTTTAATTTATTAAACTTTAAAACTTAATGATTTAAATTTTGTGTCGTGTTTTCTTTATCTCTTGGATCTCATTGTTCTAGCGATACATCATTTTGTTGGATGTATTTAGTTTCGTACTTGTGTTATTGCCTTTCATAATTCATTTTACTTCACTTATGCGTTTGGCCACTTTAATCACTCATGTTCACAAAAACTGTGAACATTATTCTAAACTTTAATTTTTTAAATTGTTCTAAATTGATTTTTTTTGTGTGTGTACCCCTGTATTTTTAGTGTAAGATTTTCAACTGTTGTAGCAATACGACATTAACGCCAATTCTCAATAATCTTACTTTATATAAATAAAAGTTGGCGAATTATTTAAGATTGGCGCGTTTATGCTACTGTTTGCTTACACATGTTTCGCTTTTCAATGAGTAGAAACAATTGCGTTGAAGCAGTTGAGATTTTCCAGTTATCCAGGGGGGGGGGGGGGGGCTGTAAATTTTTATACCTTAAAAGTTGGGAATTTCGAGTTTTAAAAATCCCTGAGTTGGGAAAATTTATGCCTCAGGAAAGTTAATATTATTAGCAAATGAAAGCGATGGAAGACTAGAAATTGCCCAGCTGGTATTAAGATGAAACTTAAATTAGACCTCAAAACAGAACACTGCATTGGAACATGCGTGCAATAAATCAATACGTTCGAGATAACTGTTTAATATTACCTATAAAAAAGCTGACAAATGTCTATAAGTTGGAACTGGGAATTTTTTAGCACTGTTGCGTTTTGAATTTCGAATCGTTAAGTGTGGTCTGGTTAATTAACGTCGCACTAGAGCTGCACATTGAACTACTGGCGTTGGTTCGAACAAAGTGTCCTTGATTGGTTATTGGTACGTATTTACTTACTACATCAAGGACGCTTTGGTTCGAGGCCTTTCTTGAAGAATAGACCCGGGAACGATGTCTCATATTTTTAACAATTGTCAGATAACGAGGACAACACTAGAGTTGGTACCTGACGTCCTTAAGTTGGGAATTTTGAATCGTTCACTTTCGGAATTTCGGATCGTTAAGTTGGGAAATTTCTTGTCTCAACATCCCAAAAATAAATTTGTGTGACGGCACTGCCAGCAATAATTTATATAACTAAAAAAAGTATTGTTGTTAGGACACATTGTCATTGTCTACAGTGTATGAAGCCGGTATTGTTTGCGAAGCAAACTATAGAGGATTGCGTAGCAATCCTCCGGGGGTTGGTGAAGCGTTAGCGGAGCAGGGGGTGGAGCCCCCTAGTTTATTATATAATAGTAGTTACGATTCAACTAATATTAATCTTTTTTTTTTTTTTGGTTAAATAAAGTTTTTTAATGATGAAGCTGCCATTCTTGACTTTTCAATACACATATATTATTTTATTTAGCCAAATGTTTGAAAATGATAGATTTTGAAATTTGCGACAGTTGTTAGTAATAGTTCATAATTTTGTTCCTAAGAAAAGGTTACATAATATAAAATATGAGTAGGTAGCTTGCAGTCTGGGTCTTGATAAAAATATAGTTATTTTGAATAAATTTTTATTAACAAAATACTTATTTGAAGTAACATGATAAAAATAATTAAAAACACATTTACGGTAAATGTAAAATTTATTTTTAAAAAGGTTTTTTAAATTTACTGAAATTAATTTTCCTGTGTGTATGTGTTAACTTTATTTTCAATCGTTTAAAGTACTATGTTCGTTTCAATTAAAAACTTTTTTCCCTTTGTTATATTGTATAAAGTCTCGTTACTCATCTAATTATCTGCTTGAAACTAAACATATCAACGTAATACGAGAACATTATTCAGTATTTTGTTATTACTATCTAATGCAATTTAATATCGACAATAATGTCATATTTAATTAAGCAGGTGCAAGGTTATTTCGGACAAACCTTTAAATAAAGAAGAAACTTATTTGAAGTAAAAAAGTAAATAAATTTTAAAACACGTTTATAGTAAATGATGTAAAATTTATATTTACAAATAATTTTAAGTTTGTTAATAACAAATTTAAACTCCTTTTCCGTTGTTCTATTGTAAAAGCTCATTACTCATTTTCAATTCCTCTCTAAACTAAACTTACTTACGTAATTCGAGAAACAGTTCATTATTAAATTGTTCAAAATGTCATAGAAATTTTGCCTTTACATTCAGAACTTTATATGACAAATTTACTGGTATCAGTTTTCCAGAAAAAAAATATAATTTGAAACAGTTTAACATTTTCATTAATTATTTACTCATTAGAATGTGGAATTAATACTAAATTATTTTTATAGACACTATGCATGACATGGTCTTGAGATTAAAATTTTGACGGAATAACAAAAATGCATGGTCGATTAGCCTCTGTGATTGGTGAATAATAAACCACGTGGTTACCATCAACCAATAAAAAATGCGCGTGAAGTCACTTATATCTTGAAATGACGTCATGTAATTTCCACACAAAGCAGTACGAAGTATCCATGGTAAACAAATGCGAACTGTTAGAAGCACTTATTTTTTTTCACAATTTCCAAAACATATCTTGAAAACTGGAAAACTCAGAATTTTTCTCTGTTTCTTGTATAATAATATGAGAAATCAGTGTATTTATAAACAATTGGTAAAATAAAAGCTATAAATAGGAGAACAAAATAGTTATTTTATTGTATAAACTTAGATTTTTAACCTTATAAATATTGCTTAAAATTAATTTAATAAAAAGTGTTTTAATTAATTCCATTAGCATATAAATTCTAAAATAAATATTTATAAACAATAGCTAAAATAAAACTTATGAAATAAAAATGTATAACAAAGTTTAATTTTAAATGTAAATAAATATATATTTTATAAACAACACGGAACATTAATTTAATAAAACCTTATTCAATTGATTTCATTGGAATATAAATACTTAACAAAATAAACGAAATTGCTTCTAATTTTTGTTTTAAAAATTCCATGTTCTATTTACGGAAATATATAATCCATTTTACATGGAATAAAAAAATCTACTTGTTTTTTAAAACGATATTTTATTATATGGAATTTTAAAAACTTTCTCTTGTGAATTCCACTTATGACGTCCTTGCAGAAACAGTAAAAAATCGCAGGATTAAAATGGTTCAAACTTTGATTATTTAAAATGCAAACGATCTTGTTCAAGTTCTTTTTAAATATTTATTATAAAACTTATAGCATTTATTAGACGAAATAGTCAAGAAATAGTGATTAGAATGTGTATTTTGTTTATTAAAAACGCTAACGATTTTTCAATTTTAATTTTTATTTACTGATGTTTCCTTCAATTATTTATGAGGAAAAAATACTCTATTTTAGAATAAAAACTATAATGAAAATATATCATCAAAATATTTTTCACGTTTTTAATTAAAATAACATATGACGAATTAAATAACATTTAACTGCTATTGACATATAACCTATTAACTAATACGCGATGAATAATTTGCATTGGAAAGAATGAAATCGAACTTTTAATTTGCTTATTTCACCCTCTAAATGACATTTTTCGAAGATGAAACCTATCTCAATCGAATTTTTACCCCAAAAACTGGTAAAACATCAATTTTCGTGAAAATCGTTAGAGCGGATTTCGAGATTCTGCGAACAAACAAACAAATAAATAAATAAAGTGACATTGCTCGTTTAATAGTATTAGATAGATAGATTAGATTAGATAGATAGATGTCATATTATTTTGGCCATTCCGTATATTATTTCTATGTTATTAACGAGATATATTAAAATAGTTGCACATTATTGCATTTGATTTTTAACTTGTATTCATTCTCGTATGATCTTGTGTGCAATATCATTTTTTAACCGACTGAACAGCGCGCCAATCAAACCTCCAAAATAAAAGCGCCAGAAACTTTAAATTAAAACCGCCAACGCGCGCCAAGTCGAGAGGTTATCAATTCGACCGCTATGTATTTTTTTAATGTATGTTCGCGAGGGATTTTGGATCTACTTAAGATATTTGCAAAAAATAAATTTGTTGGATAGGGGATGTTCCACTTGGGAGCAATTTAAAAAAAAGATACGGTTATCCGGCATTTAAATATGCGGAATTCTCAATTAACAGGTCCGTTTGAAAAAAAAATATTCTCCGATTACGAAAATTCTTTTTTTGTTGGATAGAGAAAAATTAACTTAGGCAAAATCTGCAAACAAATAATCAATTATCCGGCTGTTATATATCCGGAAATGTCGATTAAAAGGAGTTTTTTAAACAATTTATCCTATTTCATGATACTTTCATTGTTTAACAGAAGTTGTATAACAATGATATTTCGTTTAACCAGCATTGATAGGGATTGTTTTACAATATATTGTTGAGCACAAGTTGCTACTTGAATTTCTTGGTGAATCTAATCTAATACTATTAAACGAGCAATGTCACTATATTTGTTTGTTTGCACAATCTCGATATCCGCTCTAACGATTTTCACGGAAATTGATGTATTACCAGTTTTTGGGGTAAAAATTCGATTGGGATAGGTTTCATCTTCGAAAAATTTCATTTAGAAGGTGAAATAAGTATATTAAAAGTTCGATTTCATTCTTTCCATTGCAAATTATTCATCACGTATGAGTTAATAGGTTATATGGCAATAGCAGTTAAATGTTATTTAATTCGTCATATGTTATTTTAATTTAAAACGTGTAAAATATTTTGATGATATATTTTTATTATAGTTTTTATTCTAAAATAAAGTGTGTTTTTTCTCATAAATAAACGAAGGAAATTAAAATTGAAAAATCGTTTGCGTTTTTAAATAAACAACATACACATTCTAATCACGTGACTATTTCGTCTACTAAATGCTATAAGTTTTCTAATAAATATTTAAAAAGAACTTGAACAAAATCGTTTGCATTTAAAATAATCAAAGTTTGAACAAATTTAATTCTACTATTTCTGCACGTGACGTCATAAGTGGAATACACAAGAGAAAGTTTTTAAAATTTCATATAAGAAAATATCGTTGGGAAATACAGGTATTTTTTTATTATTCCAACTAAAATGGATTATGTATTTCCACAAATAGAACATGGAATTTCCAAAACAAAAATTAGAAGCAATTTCGTTTGTTTTGTTAAGTATTTATATTCCAATGAAATCAATTGAATAAGGTTTTATTAAATTAATGTTACGTGTTTATATAAAATATATATTTATTTACATTTAAACTTAAACTTTGTTATACATTTTTATTTAATAAGTTTTATTTTTGCAAGTGTTTATAAATATTTTTTTTAGAATTTATATGCTAATGGAATTAATTAAAAGAAGTTTTATTAAATTAATTTTAAGCAATATTTATAAAAGTAAAAAAATAATTTTACACATTTAAAAATATATTTTGTTCTATTATTTATAGCTTTTATTTTAAAAATTGTTTATAAATACGCTTCTTTCAGATAGTATTAAACAAGAAACAGAGAAAAGTTCTGAGTTTTCCAGTTTTCAAGATATGTTTTGGAAATTGTGAAAAAAAATAAGTGCTTCCAACAGTTCGCATTTGTTTATCATGGATACTTCGCACTGCTTTGTGTGTATGAATGTGTGTATAAATGTGTGTGTGAATGTGTATGTGTTCCCGGGTCTTTCCTTCGAGATTGACCCCGAACCGTCGCCAATAGCCCACTGTGCAGATCTGGTGCGACGTTAATTAACAAAAACCAAACCGCACTGCTTTGTGAAGAAATTGATGGTAACCACATGGTTTGTTATTTCACCAATCACAGAGGCTAATCGACCATGCGTTTTTGTTATTCTGTCAAAATTTTAATCTCGAGACCATGTCATGCATCTTATATATAAAGCTGAAATCTCCAAAATCTGTCCGGATGTTGGTTTGTTGGTTTGTTTGTTTGTTTGTCAGTACAAAATAAGCTCCTTAACTACACAACGCAGAGCTTTGAAATTCACAGAATAGTTAGTTCAAAAAATAAGAATTTTAACGTGACTATTTTCAAGTCTCTACGATGTTCCATTCGAATGTTATGACATTTCTTAGCGTACGTCAGCAAAGTTTCTCGAAGTGGCAACAGTAAAATCAGTTAAAATCAACGAAGAAAAGCGAAAATATAATATAAAATAATTATGAATCAATTGGAATGCCAATATTTACACGAAATACTCCATAACTACACAACGTAGCTTTATGAAATTTACAGAGCACTTTACGTAAAAAATTAGGCGTTTTTTGTGATAATTTTTAAGTTTGTACGATGTTCCATTCGTTTATTATAACTATTTTAATGTATTCCATTGACTTAACATTGCTGATGATATCGTTTGCGATTTTAAAGAATTTTCTTTTCGTTTTTTACAGTATAAAAATGACGTCATAAGTTTGGTTTGATTTAATAATTACTGAAAATATCCGCACATTGGGCATTTTGCTACAATACGGATTATTGCAAAAATTAAAATAACTAGAATTTTACCTTATGGTAATGGTTTACAGTTGTTTTGTGTCTTTTGTTTTGTTTGTATGCAGGTTAATTGTAACTACATTTGATTGTCGAAGATCGAACTTTTAGAACAATACTTTCATAATGCGAGTAATTTGTGTATTAACGAATTATTAAACGAATAAAATTCCGCAGATACCAACTGCTAATTGAGATTTTTTTTTATTTTATGTGCAAAGTAATATTTTCTTTTAAAACATTAAATGGCGAACATTAAGAATGAAATTTAGAATTATTTAAAGTACATGGTGAGTTTATAATATTTAACCGTTTGCTAAATAATTATGTCGCAAAGTTATAATAGTTTATTCTTTGGATAAAGTGCGTTTTGGCTTTAATTTACTGTGGAAACTTACTAAGTATTTTTATGACAGGTATTTTTGATGCAAATGCAATAACAATAGTATCACAAAATCAAAAGTTTAGAATTTTTTTTAATAAAATGTGTAAATACAGAATCTTTATTACAATGTTCCGGAAATAAAAATAATTACTCAAAATTGAAATAGGTGGCTGTTCTTCTGTAATAATAGTATTCATTGGAATTCTTTAACACATGGAACACATGAAGAAAAATTTGTAGTATTTTAAAACATACATTTTTTTTTGTATTTTTGCCAGAAAGTTAAGATTCGTTTATTAAGAATTTGAGGCAGTTTATTTGCAAAAAACGTTTAGGTTTATTCTGCCTGCAATGTACATTTTTATGTTCTGTATTCCAAAGGTCAAAAATGCAAACTACTAATTAGATACACAAGTTGCTGGTCGAAGAGATTGAAAGAAGTAGCCAAAACGATACATTGGAACAGGCATTTGGAAATAGTCAAATCAAAATTGCAATATTGGGAAACGGGAAATTCTGATTGCTTTGAAAGTTAAATCATTGAAGTTCAAGATCAAATTTCCTAATTTGGCCATCTTTACAAACTTCTGTTTTCGGATTTTGTTGTCTTTTTCACTTCCATACGGTTAAAGAACATTTCAATTTCGTAATTGATTTAGAAGTTTCATTAAAAATCACGCTTGAAGGTAATGCTTTAAAGCTACAATTCAATGAAACTCTTTTTGAAGCTATTTTTTTTAAAATAATAGAAAAATTACGATTAAAGCGTTGTGTTTATAATTTAATTTAATAATTTTTTATTTGATAAAAATAATTCGTAGTTCTACGTAAAAACTTATTCTTATATAAAAAAAAAACCTATTATAATACACATTATCCTTTAATAATGATGACAACAATAATTAAAATTTCATCAATTAAAATAAGCATTGAAAACTAAAATATTATAGTAATGTCCTGATTAAATTTTGACATTCGTGTTAAAAAAAATCGTTTAGGTACAGACCGCGCTGTATTGGGACCTACTCGGTTCAGAGAGAGAGAGAGGATAAATGATCTATATGGTTGAAAGGGTTTACTTTCGCTTACACGATGGTATGCAATTTATCCATTAAGGGTGATTCCATGTTGAGTTGTGGAAGCCGGAAGCGTATACTGGTATACTCCTCCCCATATGGTACAAATGTAAGAGGGGGAATGGGTTAAAAATCAGCATGTTCGAAACGTTTGTCTTTCGTTTACACGATAGTATATTATTTATACTCATAGGCTGATACCACTTGGAGTTAATGATTTTACAAATTTAGTTTTTTATTATCGGATTTAATGCAACTATGTATATCCGTACAGAAATAAAATTCCTATAAATTCCTAAAAATATTTTTGTGCAGGAATATTTAATTTTTAAAACTCCATTCCTTATGACAGATAATCTAGAAATTATTGGATTTTTATCGGTGTATTAGTAACCAAATAGTATAGAGATATTTTTACTCTTTAACTTCTAATTTATTAAAAATAAAGATATTTTAATTTATGAAAGAAACATTATTTTTTTAGTAGAAATTCTAAACTGGTATATGCGATAATCCCTGGAGGAGAGGAAATGCATATATTTCTTTCATTTGTCGTTATTTTATTTATCCTCGTGCGAAGAACGGGTAATTTTGCTAGTAGTGTCTATAAAAATAGTTTAGTATTAATTCCACATTCTAATGAGTAAATAATTAATGAAAACGTTAAACTGTTTCAAATTATATTTTTTTTCTGGAAAACTGATACCAGTAAATTTGTCATATAAAGTTCTGAATGTAAAAACAAAATTTATATGACATTTTGAACAATTTAATAATGAACTGTTTCTCGAATTACGTAAGTAAGTTTAGTTTAGAGAGGGATTGAAAATGAGTAAAGAGCTTTTACAATAGAACAACGGAAAAGGAGTTTAAATTTGTCATTAACAAACTTAAAATTATTTGTAAATATAAATTTTACATCATTTACTATAAATGTGTTTTAAAATTTATTTACTTTGTTACATCAAATATGTTTCTTCTTTATTTAAAGGTTTGTCCGAAATAACCTTGCACCTGCTTAATTAAATATGAAATGATTTTTGATATTAAATTACATTAGATAGTAATAACAAAATACTGATTTCTGTTCTCATATTACGTTAATATGTTTGGTTTTAAGCAGATAATTAGATGAGTAACGAGACTTTATACAATATAACAAAGGAAAAAGATTTTAAGAGTTTTTAATTGAAACGTACATAGTAATTTAAAGGTTTGAAAAAAAAAAGTTTTCACATACACACAGGGAAAATAATTTCAGCAAATTTAAAACCATTTTTAAAAATAAATATTTCATTTACCGTAAATGTGTTTTAAATTATTTTTATCATGTTACTTCAAATAAGTATTTTGTTTATAAAAATTTGTTCAAAGTAACTATTTTTTTTAAGACCCAGACTGCAAGCTACCTACACTTAGTTTATATTCTGTAACCTGTTCTTAGGAAAAAATTATGAACTATTCCTAACAACTGCCGCAAATTTCAACATTTGTAATTTTCAAACATTAGACTAAATAAAATAATATATGTGTATTGAAAAGTCGATAACAGCAGCGTCATCATTAAAAAAATGTGTTTAACAAAAACCTAATCATACCTAAATTTTGGCGCCGATTTCAAAAAGTTGAAATAAGTATAAAATTGATATTCAATAATTAAATTTTTTTAACTCATTCGTAAATTTAAAAATTAATTTTTACTTCTTAGAGCATTTTCCTTAAAGTCGGTTTTCCTTTTTTCTAGAAAAAATATTTTATATTTGTTAATGTATAATATTAACTATATAATAAACGTACAATCTTTTTTCGTTATTTCCCAATAATGCAATGTATGTTTTATTTTTTATATGTTTTGTTTTACACTCAAGCTTACAATTTTCATGAACCAAGAAAATTAGAAAATTATAATAACCATTTCCCAGTTTTTCCTTACATTTTTTAAATAATTTATATACTTTTCGTTTTTATTTTAGTTTACAATATAAGTAGCATCAATCTGTGCTAGTGACTTTTTGGTATAAGTTATTTTTCTTTAACTTTATTATAAATTGTTTTTCTAGCATCCTTTATTACTTTGCAGCATACAAATATCTCATTAAAAAAAAACCTCATATCTCATTAAAAAAATTTAGTTTTATGCATTTCAGACCCATTTTTACACTTTTATATTTTTTCACTAATTTTTACAGTGATTAACATGACTCAGGAAATGAGTTCTGTTTAATTTGTTGAAGAAAACATTTATCTACTCATTGTAAGTCTCTAATATATTATATGTATCAAAAATGTGTTACAATTTGTTTGAACTTGTAGGTTTGAAAGAGTAATATTTCTTTTTCTCTCGTTTTAAATGCTCACACTGTACCGAAAACTATCATAATATATATCACCATTATTTTTTTATTATAATGCACATAAAATAATGCAATGATACTGCGATATCTCAATGTGAATGACAGCGCACTTGTGATTAGAATCTCGAGAGATTGAACCTCTGAATACCACAAAGTTTCTTAATTCCGTATTACAGAAATAAAATAAATATTCTCTTCTCCAAGTCTTCTCAAAGGCTGTTTATTTCAGTTTAGGGTCTCATTAACTATTCTTTAAAAAAATACTCTTGATTTTTAATGTATCATGACTTTAAAAAAAAATGAGTAAAATATTGTTTTTCAACACTTAGTTACTAAATCAATGTTAATGAAGGTAAGATAACTTACATCATCAGAAGGTAAGATATATTGTCAATGCAATGTTATTTTAAACCATAAAATTACGTTTAAAAACATTTCGTTACATTTGTGAAATGTAAAATTAGTAATAGGCTCGACTAAATAATTTCTGACCAATATTACCACGAACAAAATACAAAATAGCCGAAATACACCCTCCATTCCCGCTTTCCTACCTTCTTGATGACACGTTATCCTCAACCCCCTCCCCCTCTCATGTCACGTACGATCAATATACATCCACAATCCACTAAAAGCAACATAAAACCACGCAGAACAGAAAATTTCTTCCCTATATATGTGTGTATGCAATATATGGACGACCCTTCAAAAGATTCCGCCAAATTTATCGTTGCCAAATTTACCTACATCCCCTTGATCCTACCCAACGCTTCCGGCTGTTTACGGACGCAACGAATCGAACTCACAAATAACTCATATCTCACCCCCCTTGCTCCCATCCCCTCATCGAATTCCCGTCGTCCAGTCCAAGCAGCTAAGTGGCGTAATATGCTTTATCTTGTATACCTTTTAAAATCATAATATTAATTTACTTAATACTTTTTATTCATTTATATGTTATTGGAAAATAATTTCTCGCCTTTGGTTTTTATTCAGTTGAGTCCTTTTCATGTCTTACTGAGCATCCCTTTCAACCCTTTTAAAACTTTAGTTCCATTCAGCCATTTAATCATTCTTTGCTGTAACTATTTAGTCCTAAATTAAATAAATGTTATTACTTTAATTTGTTTTTTGATTATTTTTGCCATTCCAATCAGTTCACTTTTTTCGATCCCTTTGGTCCTTTTCCTATTACGTTCCTGGTATCTACCACAACATCTGGTAGTAGTTACTGTTTTGTTTAGTTTTTAATAGTTTCAAAATTCTTAAACCCCAAAAAAGCAGTACCAAAGTACCAATGCACTCATGGGCGAAAGGGTTGATATTAAACTACAAAAATTATTATTCCAATAGATTTTCAGTAAAATTATATTAAAATTTTTTGTTAAATTTTTAAAAATGATTTTAACCACAAAGTTTGTACATTCAAAATGTTTTTCAATTGCTTTTCTAATCGATTTCGCATCTCTTGTAAAGCGTAAGTAAATTATTTTGGAAAACTTATTTTGCGTTGTATAAATTATTTCTCAAATGGTGATGAGTTTGCATGTTGCCCGTTGTTTCAGGTCTCCGAGTGCGAATCTTCACTCTGGTCATCAAACTCCTGCTCTGCCTGTTGTACGTGATACGAGTTTTTTTAGACCGAGGACCAGAACACGCGACCTGGTGAGTTCTGTTCCGCTCATTTATTTCGAGAAATGTCTGAAGGGGGACGAAAAATGATTGTTAAGATTATTATTCGAGAGTCTAGTTTTTAATCAACACTATAAAGATAGAATATATTCTTCGTAATAAACTTACTAGAATTTTTAAGTTCATTTTGTAAGTTAATAAAGTAGTTTAACAAGTTCATTAGTAAATTTGCCTCAAATCATTATTTTTCTAAAGGTAAATATTTCCATATTTTTAAAATAGGGAACAATCTACATTCGAATGAGAGCTTACCAACAGAATAAAAATGACAAGTAGAGGTTGTCTTAGTTTTGGACTACTTATGTGTTTATTTATTCGTTTTAATTTATAACATAATTAAAAAAACATTCTGGGTTAAAAACGTTTCATGTTTTGAAGACATTTTTTACCAAATTTATATCGTATATTCTTCTAAGAAAGAGCTGATTTATTTTAAATGTATGTTAAACGAGTTTAAAAGGTGCTCGTGAACTGTGATGCAGTATTCTTGTGACGATACTATACCCTGACTATACCTATGACGATACTATACCCTGCTGCTGCTGATATTAAGGACGTGATCTTTTTTTTCTTTTGGTGCAGTGGCGGCCCATGGGCGAAAATGTTAGTGCAGCCGAAATCATGTAACTCCTCCCCCCCTTTCCCACAACCATACATGAACGGACATTCTTTAAAATTTATTACTCAAACTCAAATCAAATTTTCCTTTCAACTTTTATGAAAGGAAACATGTGAAAAAAATAGAGAACACTTACTTATTTTTTGAAAATTAAATCCATCCTCTTTTCTTTTAAACTTGCGAATCTGTCAATTTTAATATAAGTACAGAAACAACAACACACGTGTAAACATATCGAAAACTTTTTCCGTTTGGAGAGATTCTTCGAAATTCTCGTTTTCCGCCTACCCCGCTTCGCCAATTCACGAACGAGCCAATTATTTCAATCGAAATCCCAAATACAGCAGATTTTGAAAACATCCTTTTTGGCTACATTTATGTCGTCACATCCTCCATTTTAGCTTGTAGGGGAAGTCATACTACGTAAGGTTGTCATGGTAACGGTGCAGCCGATTTCTAACTTCGCTTTTGGGCTGCAGTTTCGATTGAACGGAGTTTTTTTTCCCCTCCTGAATTTGTGCATTACGGCAACAGGTTTGTTATTTATCGGATATTTCTTTTACTTACCGTAGAAATTTTATCTTCATTTCCGATTCTAATCTTCATTTAAGAAAATGAGTAAAATATATAATTTTAGTTTTAAAATACACTAATAAAATGAGGTGCAGTCCGGCTGTAATTGCTGTAGTGCACGAGCCGCCACTGATGGTGTCTAACCAATGTCGCCTTTTTGCAATTCTCCATTGCGTATATTTTGCGTTGTTTCTGTTTTCTTCAAGCGGCGTTTCTTGCCACTTCTGAGTTCCCTCATTCTGCGTCGTTTCTTGTGTTTTCAGTTACGGTTGTGCTCCCCGAAACATCACCCTCGTGCTGACGCCAGAACTCGGCTTTGGCGACAACAGACCCAGGATCGAAAACATCAACTGGTGAGTTTTACGACTGCCCGTTTCAACTTTACAAGTGTCCATTTTTAATGGGCGACTGCCCCATTGAGCCGCGACTCTCGTTTGAATAGGGCCTTGCCTCAAGAAAATCAAGGAATATTGGGTTTGAGTTAAAAAAAAAAGTAGATAGCTTTTAACAGAGTGAAAACAGAACATTTCATACCTTTAACATACGCCTCATGAATCCTATTCAAACGAAGATATTCCATTTTGAATGCCAAATTTCTTCAGAAAAATTCAAATGAGGGAGCGAAAAAATAGGGCTTTTTCGTCTATAATGTGATCACTTAGTATGCAAACCAACGTCTGGTTGCGAAAATATCGCGGCTTGCATAGAATACGATTTTTGGTTCTTCTAAGCGGAGGGGCTAAACGGAAGAAAATACACGGGACATTATACGTATTCAATGAATATACGTAAATAATTCATGAGTGAAGTCCTTCCGGTGTTTCCATTCTTTCTAAAAGATATATTATTACAGAGTAAAGCTGCACATTTTATACATTTGAGAAGCTTATTTTCAAAATGAAGCATTTTCTTTCTTGATTCTCAGCAGCCATTATGAATTCTGCTTGGCGACGAAATTCGAGCGATTCACTTCTAAATGTAAAATTGGGGCAATAGAAGTGAATCATTTGAATTTCGTTGTCAGCAGCATTCTCTCGTGACCTTCGGTTTGCTAAGTATGCTGAATCCCAGTTAGGAATATGTTCCCTTTTCAAAATCACTTCTCCATTCGTGGTGTAGGGGCAATTCTTGGAAGCAACTCAAATATAAATAAGCGGAATGAAGTATACACAGCTAAAAAAAATCTGCATAAAACCTTCATAGCTTTTAGGCCTAACTTCAGAGGTTCATTTCAAATGAAAGTTTTATGCGGTCAAATAAACATGCTGAATTTTTAAAAGTTAAATGCTGAAAAATTCAGCATTGAAATTCTTGAAGGAAAAATGCTGATTTTTTAAAGGTTTGCATGCAAATTAAACAATTTAAAAAAAATCAATTTTCATATAGCTATTTGAAACAACATGCAGGTTTCATAAAGGTTTGGATTAAACTTTAATTCTGATTTTATTTGCTGGATATTAATTTAAATCGCTTTATTCCTTTTCGTAGGAACGATATTTTTTTTAGCTTTTATTGTCCAAATATTCAATGGAATTTTCCACGCCTTAAGAGCGCATATAAAAATTGTGACATATTTAATATTTGTGTAACTTTAATCTGTAATATATTTAAACCTTAACTGTAACTTTATTCATGATGTTTATAAAACAAGATTGGCAACAAAAGAACGTAACAACAATAGATTTCCCTCGTACTGTAAGCATGTTATTTAAATCAGAGGAAATATGAACAATGAGCGGATTTATTACGAGATTTAAATAATATGCTTACAGCATGAGTGAAATCTATTGTTACATTCTTTTGTTGCCAATCTTGTTTTACAAACATCAAAAATAAAGTTACAGTTAAGGTTTAAGTATATTACAGATTTACCCCCTTTATATATAAAAAAAAGAATGCAGGTATTAAAAAATGCTGGAGCAGTCCGAAAGGTTTAGCCTACTAGGCTTTCTTCTGTTTGGAGGCGGATTCGAATGGGGAAGACAGGTTCAGTATTTGAAGGGTCTTGGACATCGGCAGCGTCTTGGACATCGGCAGAGTCTGGCAAAGCAGTTGACACCTTTGGACGGTTTTCCATACCCTCAGCTACTGTGGACGGAGGTGGAGGGAAAACATGATTCCGGCATCCTGTGTATGAATTGGAACACTCACAGGTGGTGAAGGACTGGCCTCAAAAGTAAGATAGAAACCAACATCTTCCACATCTGTGAACTTGGAATTTGGAGAATTCACTTCAGAAGCTGGGCGCAGTTGATCTAAATAGGCAGAGAACTTCCTCCCATCCATCTCGACGATCCAGGTTTTGGTACCTCGCGGCTCTATTAAAACACCACGAACCTATTTGTTAAGGGAACCTCTATAGGAGCGTAGCCACGCATTCTGACCGAAGAGAAAACTCCTTTTCGAAGTGTCCGTCAAAGAGCTGCTTCTGAATGTTATGTTTCTTCTACACGTGGTGTGCATTGCAGGGATGAACGAAGTTCATGAGAGTCCTGATGGGAAGTCCAATAAACTGCTCAGCAGGAGACAGTGCAGTGGTGGAATGTGGAGCCAAAAGATATGCAAGCAGGAAACCTTTTGACCTTATTGACAACAGAGTCACAGTCCTTGCCATTTTGAAGCATATTATCCAAAGCGTTTTGAAAGTTTGTTCCGATCGCTCAGCTAAACCATTTCATTGTGGATAATAAGGTGACATACATAATTCTTAATGATTTTAGGAAATCTTTAAACATGTCGAAGATAAATTATGGTTCATTGTCGGAAACCAACTTCAAGTACAATACATACCGACTGCGCTTGGATTTGGTTTATTTTAGGAATTTTGTACACCATCAGTGCACAACAGCTCCTGTAGAGCACTGATGGTGTATGTCGCAGTTGTCGAGGACATCTTTACTACCTCCAACCGTTTTGAGTGACTGTCCACTATTATCAAGTAGTTGGTTGTGTATGCAATCCCAGGGTGTCTTCGGCGAAATCCATGGTTGCAAAGGTGTAGTAGGTGGGTTATTGGCTGCTACCTGACAAGTTCACATTTGGTGGATATACTCTCAATGTCTTGATCCAGTCCAGGCTACCAGATGTGACTGTTAACTACTGCCTTCACCTTAGTTATTCCTGATGTGTGTCATGAAACTAGTCCAGTATGCAATTCCTATGTATTTAAGGGATATATCTCATTTCTCAAAGCAAACAATTTATTGGTCTTGATTACCGGAAGGGATACCGTACTTTACTTACTTGGGTACAACTCCAAGAACCTTGTCTCTACCAGTAACCTGGACAATGTCAAAAAAGTTCTCCAGGTAGGAAACTTTGAAGACATCAGATGGATACAAGTATTTGTTTAGGTCATCTTCAATTGGCATACGTGAAAAAGCATCTGCATTCTAATGCAATTAACCTTTTTTGTATTTAATTGTGTAATTAAACAAATATAGTAGGGTCCACCTTTGCAAGCGTGCAGCACCATATTCGAAATAGCTTTGTCTGGTGCAAAAATTGTCACAAGGGGTTGGTGTTCTGTATACAACAGAAACTCAGGACCGTATAAAACACTAATCCTTGAAACAGTTTACATCCAAAAATAATTGAAGCCTCTTTCTCAGTTTGAGAGTAATTGCCTTCAGCTTTTGTCAGAGTTCTCGATGCATATGCAGCAAGTCGCTCAACAACACCATCGACAATGTGTGACAGGACTGCACCTAAACCAACAGGGGATGCATCACAGGATAAATGTAATGACAGTTTTTCGTCATAATGAACTAACACACTATTCGCAATTAGTAAAGTTTTGCACTTTTAAAAACTTCGTCACATTCTGCAGACCACTGCAATGGGACATCTTTGTTAAATAAATTGTGAAAAGGTGATAACAAAGTAAATGTATTCTTTAGAAATTTGGAATAATAATTAAGAATTCCTAAAAACGATTTTAGCTCAGTTACATTTCCTGGTATCTTGATTTTCTTTAATGACATCATTTTTTTTCTTTCGTTGGGTGAATGCCATCTTTACCAATAATATGAGTTAAGAACTTCACACTGGTTTCTAGATATTGACACTTTTGTGTATTTAGATGAACATTATATTTATGAAAACGGTCCAACACTTTCTCAAGTGTACTGAAATGATCATCCACTGCAGTCGATGAGGTGAGAATGTCATCTGGAAAACATATCACATGGGGTATGCCTTGCAATTTCTGCTCCATTTTTGACGTCTAAGTACTCGTTAACAGTCACTTCAAAGTCGCCACAGTCCTAACAGAATTTTTCTTTTTAGGACCGACGTGGAATGCTTAATAAAGTTCTAAACTCCCCGCCTCTTTGTTTGTTTGGCTTTTTCACATACTGGGGTCTTCAATGAATATGGCACATGCCCAGGTTTGCAGAAAACTCGTAATGCATCATTACACAGTTTGAGATGCATGCCTTGAAGTGCTTGATAGGTGAGGTGTTTTCTTGGAAAATATCTCTGTTTTTCTTTTTAAAGAATCAACAGTCATGACATTGCCTTGGATAGCATCAAATTTCACTCCAATTGAGCTTGAATTTTGACAACCAGTTCTTTCCAAATAATGATGATCTATTTCCCTTCACTATCACCAAAGGTACTTTGCACCGCTGCGAATTGCATCTTGATTATAGTCCCTGAGAAGGATAGGCGTTGGCTGTATTTCACATTGTGTAGATTTTGAGTAATCCAATGCTCCGATGTAATGAACACATCCGCAGCGGTGCCAAATACTATTTATGTGGTTTTATTCTTTATGATTACTGGTACTGTTGTGTACTTTGACACTTGACTAATTGGTTGCACTGTGAATAGACGATACTCCTCTGACTCATTGGCCACTTCAATCTTTTTTTTTGCATATTTGTTTTTCTTGGACTTGCAGGCAGGAGAAATATGTCAAACCTTTGAACAACAGTAACAAGTTACATTTTTGTATTTGCTCTTGTTTGGGTCATTAGAAAAACCACGGCGAAAACTCTTACCAGATTTATTCGGTTTCGTAACACTTTTTCTGCAGAAGCTTTGTTGCGTTGAACCTTGTACAACAGGGTTATCAATTTTCATATTGCTGGCCTGCAATTTCCATAGCCAACGCCACTTCTGCAGCAGTTGAGAGCTGCATGTCTTTTTTTTTCCTTCAGACAATCGTCGCTGGATCGTTTCCAAAGACAGTCCACATACGAAACGATCTCTTATCGCCACTTCCAAAAATGTTCCAAAGCTGCACGTAGCCGCTAACATTCGGATTTCAACTAAATACGTTGAAATATTTTCTCCAACCTTTTGATTTCCCCTATGGAATTGAAATCTTTCAGTAATGACAGTAGATGCGGGCTTGAAATGTTCTTGTAAGGTTTGTACCAAAAGGGAATACTCAGTCCTTAGGTAACTTCGCTTGAAGCAGGTTTCATAATAGTTTGTAAATATTGGATCCATTAACCGATATAAAAACTGATACTTTCTTCGAATCTGCGATATCGTTTGCATTAAAGTATTGCTCCAAACGTTCAATATAGTACAAGAAATTCTCAGAATCACCATCAAAAGTGGATAATTGACCTATTACGCATAGTTTCGACATGACAGAAACAAAAGTAGTTGTTCCAGCGATTGTGCTGTGTTAACGATTTGTGTTACACGCAATCTCTGCAACAGAACGTAGTTTTTACTCGTCGCCATATTTTAATATACTGAAATTATTATCTCAATATATTAGACGAAAACGGAGATGGTTTATTACGAGATTTAAATAACATGCTTACAGCAAGAGGGATATCTATTGTTGTTGTTACAAAAACGATCATAGATTAAAAAAAAAAAAACTGTAATCTTTGAAGTAGAAAAATTAGGGTGCGAGTAAAATTGTATGAAATATTCTTTAGAATTTTTGTTTGCAGAATGTAAAGAAAACGACGAATGAATATTTTTTCGGTTTACAACGTTTAAGCTCATCTCAAGGACATTCTATCGAACTCCGTATAAGTTACTTTAATAAGTCATAATACTACTACTATAACTTACTTATAGTAGTAGTACTATAACTTTTTTCCTACTATTAGGAATTATTCTCCCTAATTTTAGCTTCCTCAAGGATTGACAAATGATACAATTTAGAGTTTGAGTGTTTGGATTGTTAAAGAGTTTGTTTCCCTTAAAACTTTGCAATCGAAATACCAATAGAAACCAATTTTTTCTATTAACTTTGCCGAGTTTCTCGTTCTTCTATAATAATAATAATAATAATAATAATAATAATAGAAAGTGTCTGTAAGTAATAAATGTAAAAATAAAATTAAAAAAATGTGGAATTTTATTAAAATTGGATTGAAATAAATATTTCTTTAATATAATAATAATAATAATAATAATAATAATAATAATAATAATAATAATAATAATAATAGTAATGTTTTATATACCAAAATTGAAAGAACGTGTTTACACTCATTTTTTGTATTTACTTCATTACCTACATTTCAATGATTACATTTTAATACTTAATGAATCTCCAGCGGTGAATATCTAAATATTATTATTGGTAATAATAATATGCATTGCTCTACTTTGGTTTAGAAAAGATTTATTTTATTCAATTTAATTATTCTCTAAACCAAGTATTTCTATAGTACATCGTTTTGTTTAACCCGTGGGAAGAAAGGATCATTTCTCTTCTAATGTGAAGTAGGAAAAGGGATGAGTGGGGCATTTGTACAGTAGTCTGCAGGGGGAGACTGCAGCAGATTGTGAGACGAGAACAACGCGAAGAGTGCCACACAAAAGTGTGAAGAGATCGAAAAGCTGCTGCCTACGCTCCACGACACATGAAATGTGGATTTCCGTTTTCCGCGACCATTCCTTCAAACCTTACATTTCATATCAAGTATTGCATTTCACATCGTTCTTATCTTTTTAGGAATGCTATCATTTGGGTGGACCGTCCTTTGACGCTTTGGATTTTTCAAGTGAGTTTGATTTAAGTCTTAAATTATTCAGTGTTTAATAATCTTGTAAACTAGTTAGTTTACCATCATTTGGAACAAAATGAAAAAAAAAATGGTTTTCTTTCCAAATATAGAGTACAAGTGCTTCTAAAAAGAAAGAAGTATGAAACATTAAGAAATTTGCAGGCAAATGAAAAATTCAGAATTCCGTTCTCACATTATTTTTGAACCCTTCTGTCGAAAATCAGATGGGTCCAAATGTTCGTAGTCAAGCTTATTTCCACACGAATGGGAGAATCTACTCAATAAAATGGAAAACAAGTTGAGGAACGAGAAACTTTGATTTTTATTGAATTGCAGCAAGTTTTTGTCTATACGTGAAAGAAAAAAAAATGTGCGATTTGTTGCGAAAAATGTCTTTAATACATTTTCATTCTTATCATCCCACGTTATTTACTTAAGAGTGTTGATTCAAAGCCGTTCCATGGCTTTTAAGTTCCTTGCCAATTAAATACCTTTTTAATTAATTTCTTAAATTACGTAATTAAGTTTAACTTTTGAATTTTCGAATGGTGAATTTTTTTCAATAAAAAAGAAATACGTAAAGTTCTCTGCTTATCACTACTTTTCGCTGTATACGATTTCTTTGACGACTACGATGTCATTCACGACTACGATTTTATTCGTAAATTTTGAATTGCATATACAAGTTGACAGATGTACTACTGTGACTAGTTTAATTTCTAAACTATATTTAAATAAGATTTTATCAAAAAAATATTGATAAAACGGTTAAAACAAAGTTTTGCTAAATAAAATGGGGTAACGATTAAAAGTTTTTTGAAGAAATGTATTAAGAACTTTAGTTTCTGGAGAATTATAGAGAAATAGGAATAAATGTCATAAGTTTCTTGTAGAAAATAGAAATCCCATCAAAAATATATCTGTAAAAAAGGCCAAGTTCTCAACGCAAAAAAGGCTGGCTAAAAAAAAGCAGTGGAATCTAAAATATGGCCAAGTTAAATGACAATGGAGATTGGTGCTATAATAAAATTTATCTGTCGTACGGATGTTGGCTGCACTTGGCCATGACGTGTTGTGAAAAATATAATTAACCATGTGATGAAGCTGGATGACTTAAGTCGACCATGAAAATTCCCAATATTTCTAGCAATACACATTAAACTGTAAATTAATATAAATATTCGATGTTTAAATATTTTTTGTAAACGATTTTACAACAGAGAAAACAAGTTTACAAATTTGATATTTTGGTGAGAATTAAAACTATGCACTCCTCCTGATTTTTTTAGTGGATTAAGTATGTTTTCTTCAAATAATGATAACACATTCTATTTGTTTTGCTGACTCAGGTCAAAGTGCGTGGGAAATCAGTGCATTTCTACTTATATTAATTTTCATTTAACTGTAAAGAGAAAAGTTTGAATAACGCCACTGATTTCGGGGGTTAATATATATGAAATAAACTGGTTTCACGACGAGGGTGTTTAAGTTTAAAGTGAAGAGAAGAGCCACGACGAATGAACTTTCATATTCTCCAGAACCATGAGTGACGCGAGTTGACAGGGCAAGAGATAGAAAACGAAAGGGGTATCTATCTGGATGGGGAAAATTAATATTTAAACAAGAATTGGTATTTAAACACAGGGAAATTTATGTATTATTAACAGAGAGTGCGAGTTGGAAACGTCTGCCATTGGAAATGCGAAAAGGGAAAATTGAATCGCGGGAACCTTTGACAAATCCCAATGGGAATGGAATGTACGTGGGCGAGGACAGTTGTGGTTTATTAGAGTAAAAATGCAGATGTGTTATTAGAAACTGTATGGAAACGGGTTGACAAATGGAATGAAATGATGTGAAATCGCAAATCAGAAAGAGAAAGCTGTTGGTAGTTAGGAATAATGAATTTCAAGTAACGGAATATAAATTGAAGTGAAATTTTTACAGGTGTGAATTAACAAGGGATGGAATTAAAATACATCAAATGGACTCAATGGATGAAAGTAGGCGGTGAATTCAAAAGGGGTTTACACGGTGGTGGAACATATCTTTCATATCGGGCTCGTCATCAAAAAATAAACCTTCAAGGTTATTTCACATCAATTAGTCATAATAAGACTTATGTGTTAAAAATTTGCCAAAATTTCAGAATAAAAAAAAAAATTGAAAGAATGAAATTGAAAATCAAAATAAGATTACTTAAAGAAATAATGAAGTTATCAAGAAGTAGACCGATCTACATTGAAGATCTGTGATATGTTAAAGTGACATTTTTGAAACAATTGTGAAAAAACACGTTGTGTAAGTATCGCAGTGTTCATTTATTTTGCCAAGACGAGGCGGTGTTCTGTGAGAAAAGATGGCGAGTGCACGTCCTCCTACTGTTAGCTTGTAAACTTTAAAGCTGTTTTTTCTCTCTCCAATTTGCTAAATTGTCATTTAACATGTTCGCAGCATACTTTCAGCTCTTTCATTGAGACATGTGACTGAATTTAAGACACATGTATCCTACTAAATATATTTTCATATTATTATAAAACGTTTAATAAAAGAAGTAATGTATCCGTATTTATGAATTTATTAAATGTTCAAGAATTTTAAAATTATAGATATTTAATTAAATATTAGATATTTATTAAATTATAGATATATTATTATTAAATATATTATATATTATTATTAAATATATTATATATTATTATTAAATATATTATATATTATTATTAAATTATATTAATTATTATTAGATATATTATTATTAAATTATAGATATTTAAGTTTACTGCAGTGGGCCGCAGCCTATTTACAAAGGTTGGCAACATAATTTAACAAAGGCGGATACAAAATTATTTAAAAATATATACTAAAAATATGTGCAGATGCTTTTTCCATATGCATTTTGCAATTGAACGAACAAGCAAGCATCTGGTTTGGTTCCTTTCGAAGTCCACTCCGAAGAAGTGCCGCAAAAGTAAAACGGGTAGTACATCCAGATCTCCGTCTTCCACTTCGTGAACTACGTACTGCAATCGGACTTTTAGAACACTTTGATTCGTTCGACATTGAAATGGACGATTGTTTGCCCATACCACCTTTCCTTGAGGCGCATACTGACAGCAAATCTCAAACAATACTGATGACGTCAGTTTTGCAATATGGAAATTGACGTAACTTATTTTGGTTCACTGCTATGCTATTTCCTGATTGGGAATACGTCCATACCTCAAACCATTTATTTTAATTTCTATTTGTGATACGGATATTTTTCAGTTCATGTTGTTGGGTGATTATATTTTCTTCAAAGTTATTTTGGTATATAATATTTATTAATTAGCAGTGCTACCCAGGGGTGCCCACAGGGGGGGATCATGGCGCAAGGTGCGCCATCAAAATTTTTGGGGGGGGATTTTTTTTACATAGCTTTTTTATTATTATTTTGTTTTAGGGGGGGGGGGAATGTTTTGGGAATTTTTTTTTTTGATAAGTATAATACATTTTATAATGTGCCTTCAATCACTGGAATTTTCAGCGAATTTGAGAAACGCCTCTTCGGCACATAAGCTGGATGACATTGTAAAAAAATTACGTACGCGTTTACTCATCTTTGTCCAGTTCAAACATTCAGAATACACTCACTTCAGTGCTGAGATTGAAATTAAAAAACGCTGTGAAGCAATAATTTTTCCATTAGCAAGAATGTATAAATAATAATAAATATAAAGAGTGCTGAGTGCTACAAACTCAGAGCCTGGAATCTCATTTCATATCCTTATATCATAAATTACGATTATATTACAAGACATCTAAGCAATTGCTGCAACAAATTTAACTTTTCCGCTTGTGATGAGGCATACGTTTAAAAAAAAACTGCATCGAAGCAGACTGTCTCCTCATCTCAATAACACGTGTAACATAAATTACGATTTTTATATACAACTCCACTAGAAACTAATTACTCCCATTCTATACGTTTGTTTACTAGTAAGTGTAGACGATTTTACTTTATTTGGGTTTCGTCTTGGCCGGTCGAATCAGTTTTAATAACTTCAATGGTGTTACAGCAAAAGAACAGATAATATATTTCAGTCAACAAGAATAATGCTTAGTTTTTCTGAACTTACTGTTGAAATGTGGAGTAAAGTTACAATTATTTAAATTGTAAAAAAGAAAAAACCTTAATCAAAAGTATTTTCTGAGTTTGAGAAACTGTAATGGTAAGTGGATAAATATTTTATGGCATTTTTAAATTTAAGTTTAATTTTATAAGGTTTCTTAAAATTCGATAAAATGAAGTTTTTGCATTTAATAGTCATATTTAAAATATCCAAATATAAGAATGGGGGAACTAAATTTTCTTCCAGTGTTTAAAAAGGGACACAACTCGTTCAACCTCAAGACAGGTTTGTAGTTAGACAATATTTCCGGGAAGAGCAAAAATATTTTCAGGGATGGTAAAAGAAAGAAAATAGTTTTGCTATTTATTTTCGTATAAAACTGTTTATAAAATTATGTGCAGGTAATCAGCTCAAAATCTTCCTTTTTAGTACATTATAACTCTCCGCTTTTTGCCATTGAAAGTTTCACAAAATAGTAAAGGTTTTGTAAATTACTTTTTAACGTATAATAATGCTTTGATATTGAATAATAAGCTTTAAAATAAAAACTCATATTAGGAGGCACCCCAAAATCCTCCAAAATTACCTCATATGGTTGATAAACTTTATATATGATTTACAACTTTATGAAATAAATTTTTTAAATGCCTTTAATTTAAAAATATACATTATTCATTGTGTAATTTAACTTTGTTTTTAACAAAATAAAATTTAAAAATAAATTTTAATTTATTCTAAATTATATTTAGAAATGGTATTTTTAAATCCTTTCAAAATAGCATATAAGCAAAACTTAAAAAAACGGCGTATTGGTTAAATCTAAACATTACAGTAAAAATATCTACATACTTTAAGAATTGAATTCTCATAAGACATTTCAAATCGTTAAAATTGCTGAGAATTTTTCCCCCTTCAACCATTTTTGCAGCAATGAAACGTTATATATAACGGAGATATATCCGAATTTTTTTTATTCAATTAAATGTATCCTATGAAATAAATTTACAATTTTTTTTTTAATTTCTCCAAAAGCGCGAGTGCCATTTCAAAATAGTCCGTGGTCTTATTTTTTTGTCAGTCACTATAAAAGTTTACAAGATCATTTCATGCAAAATATAATTAAAGTACTTTAATTTATATTATAAAATACTGGCCAATATCAGGCACGCAGGTGTGGGGGGGGGGGGGGGAGGGGAAGAAAGAATACCTTTACTTTTAAAATATCTTTGATAAAATTTTCTAATGCCACAAGGACTTCTAGAGTTTAAATGCAAAATATAAATTGACATCATCACAAAAATATTTTTCCTGAAATAAAACAATTAACATATAATTGTCTATATGATTAAACAATGTTACTATAAAAGTTTTTAAATAGTTAATTTCCTCAGTTCGCACGAAATAGAAGCATTAAAAACTGTAATTTAAATGAAAAGATTCTTGTTTAAAATTTGTTTTCAACACGTTGTGACCTTTTGATCTCAAATACATTTCTAATAAAATTTTACAAAAACAAGACCCGTTACTTTATACTATAATTCATCAACTCCTATGTCAACTTATGTCATTACAGCTGATTGTATTGATTGGTCGCCAACAGACGGAAGATAAACAAGCTGTTTCGGCTGACGCCGCGGTCTCTCGCCTCCCCCCCCCCCCCCACGTCTCATATGTTTTGTTTATATCATGATTTTATACGCATGAGCTTCTATTTCCTATTAAAGAAAGCTAAATCTATGTAGTGTGTTATTCGTCACGTGTTGAAATAGACACCTTATCATGATATTTCTATCCCGATTTCCCATGCAAATGATTTAAAGACGTTTCACGTTAAAAACCGATTTTCTAATTTTTTTAAAGAAATTGTTTCCTTGTCAACGCGGGGCCCCACATAAAGCAGCAGCACCTGTGGCACACCCTTAATGGTGACCCTGCTTATAAAAATGCGTTTGTTGAAAACGGATATGCAGCCAGGAGATTATTGTAGTTTCTAAAAGTTGCTGGTCTGGTACATGTTGAATAATAATAATAAAAAAAGAAAAATTAGAAATTGAAATGGAGAGTGAATTTACATAATGTAAATAAGATGTGGGGGGTCACAAATACAAGTTTACGCGAAGGTGGGGGGGGGGTCCGGTCCTCTTCCTCTTTGGCTACCTCCTTGGGAAGGGGAGGGTAGAGAAAATTTGGGGGGAGGGGGGGATTTGCGCCATTGGGCTTGGGGGGGATGGGCACCCCTGGTGCTACCTGTTCTTCGCCCGGGGTTAAATGGGAATTGATAAAAAAAATATTCTCTAAACTAAGGTCTAACTAAGGATTCTGTAAACAATGCAAATATTAATTTAGAAATAATAAAAAAAAATATTTTAGAAAAAACTACTACTTTTCGAAAAATATCGCTAAAAAGTATTTAAAAAAAAACAAGTTGAAATAATGTAAATATTTAATATTAAGTTTATTACAACTTTTTGAAGTATATGCCAAAATGTAGTTTTTTTTAAAAAAATTAGTATTAACTTAAAAAATATGTAAAAGTATAAACTTAATAGTAAATATTTTTTTTTCAACTTATTATTTATTACTTTTTTAGCTCTTTTCGTTTTTTATTAGATTATTTTTCATTTTAGTGTTTTTAATTTAGCAGGGGGCTTCTATTGTTCACCAGGAAATTGAAGTTGTAGCTCTCACGCCCCGGATAGTAGGGGAGACCGGGTCTAGACGTAACAGGGTTTAGTTGTAACAAAATGAATAATTGTCTTTACACTCATCAGATATCACCATAATTCTCATTCGAAGACGTACTTGTGTAGAAGTCGAATAAATTTTAAACACAAATATTAAACGTATTTAAATTTTTTGAACTTTTCTTGTTTTTTGACGAGGTTATCCTTTAGAATTTTTAAATTGCATGGAGATTATTAATGCCCGCATTTATATTTACAAGTAAATATTTTTTATATTTTGGGATTATAAATATTTTTAATTTAGATTAACATAAATATTCACTAAAAAATTTATCTTAATTTTTAAATTAAATATTTTAGTGGTGCCATTTGGTATTATTGGGGACTGATTAGGTACATGAAACATTCATCCATTTGGCCTCACTGGAACTTCAACTCCTGGAAAGGAAAAGGTTATTCAATAAAAAAACAATAATAATAATTATAAGTATTAATTATTTTTCGGAACGATCACATTTTGCTTCAGAGCTTGTTCCTATTAAAAATTATTTTCCTAATTAAAGTGATGCCATTTACAATTAAATATAAAAAAATATTCGTATATTGAAAGATAAGGCACCTTTTAAAAGGTTAGAAATAGAAACTACGGGCATTTATGTTTCAATGCAATAATAATAATAATAATAAAGTTAAATGCAGTGGTGCCATTTGGTTCCACTGGGACCCAAACGGTTAAAATGAATCGCACATATGTTATGCAATTTCAAACGACCATTTTTCAAAATGGTATGCCACGTATTACATGAAAATTAGGGTTAACGGAACTCGGGGTGTAGCGTTTTCAGGTGGAGGGAGCGTTTGGGTTGAGTTGTAAGAAAATGAATGTGTCTAGTTGTAACATGATATCGTAGTAGATAGTCTGCACTATTAAAAAAACAAAACCCCTTTTAAAGTTTTTTTTTTCGAGATTCCCAAGTCTCGCATATAATTTCTAAGTCACGCATATTGTTGTTATATAAGTAGCGGTGTAGCCAGATGTCTTCTTTTTTTCCCTTTCTTTTCTTTTTCTGTCTTTCTCTATCTCTCTTTATGTTTTGTTTAATGCAAATCCCATTTCAATAATTGCTTTATTTAAGCAATTACGTTTCATGCAAAAATGCAAAGAAATCTCTAAACCTCTTCTCATGCTCACATGTGTTACAACACAACCCCTTTTAACTGTTGCAACTTCCCTGCCACGTCAGTTGTAACATTATTCTCGCGTAAGTAAACCATTTTTCCTGAAAATTCTAATCATCGAAAATTCTACTCGAATATATAAGTAGAAAAATATAAATCCATCTTCCCTCTGGTATTCGACCAGCGCCCACTGAGTGGAACCCTCCCTCCCAATGAGGCCCTAAAAACCTGCAATCCGTAATGGCCGTGTGCTGGGAACGGGGGGAAGGACAATCTCAGTCAAACTGTATAGAAAGCTGTATGGCACATGTGTTTCGAAAATTGACAAACACACAAAACGAAGGCCGATTTCAGTTTCTGAGGACTCGGAGGAGTTACGAATTTGTCTTCCCTTCCCCTTTTGGCCTTCGGTTTGTGATGTAAAAAGCACGTGACATACGGCTTTCTATATCAAAATGAGCTGTCCTTCTGATGCTGCAGTCAAATGTGTGAAAAAACAAAATTTTACTTCCAGACCCGGTCTCCCTCCCCTCTATTTTGAGATTATCTGGTTCAATGAATACCGGGTGAACGAGATGTCATTGTTGGACAATCCGTATCCAACAACGAAGATATTTTGAATTCGGAGAAAATGTTTTTAAAAGTCCGGTTAATCGATAATTTACCGATAACCATTTTTTTGTTTGCATTTTTGGACAAAGTGGATAATAAGAATCCTGTGCGAACATACATAAAAAAAATACATGACCGTTGAAATGATAACGTCCTCCATGGCGCGTTTGGTAGTATTGGTTGACGCTTTTTAATGATAATGTATATAATTGATAATGTATATAATTGATAATATATATAATTGATAATGTATATAATTGATAATGTATATAATTGATAATGTATATAATTGATAATGTATATAATTGATAATGTATATAATTGATAATGTATATAAT
Source organism: Troglohyphantes excavatus (assembly GCA_963932185.1). NCBI lineage: Eukaryota > Metazoa > Arthropoda > Arachnida > Araneae > Linyphiidae > Troglohyphantes > Troglohyphantes excavatus. The sequence goes on along the minus strand of OZ010671.1, from coordinate 72,717,781 downwards.
TGATAATGTATATAATTGATAATGTATATAATTGATAATGTATATAATTGATAATGTATATAATTGATAATGTATATAATTGAAAGTTATATATTTAGTATTTTTTTTTATTAATCAATATTTTTTAATGATATTGATTTATTTTCATATATAGATGGTGCTATCAATTGTCAGCCTTTCAGAAGCCCTCTTGCTAGTTTATTTAGGTTACAAGGTAAGATAATTTACAATTAGTTACTACTTTACAAATTTACTGTATGTAATTGAACACTGACAACTATCGGTCACGCAACTTTAAACTTAAATTGTATCCGCTTAGAGAGCAACTTTTAATTGCACAAAATACCTTTCGTTTACTACCGCGCTAACAACTTTGGAAAATAATCAAAAATTTGGCGATTTTGTATGGATTGAGGTAATAGGAGTTTGGCGATATTTCAGCGGCAATTTGGAAATTGAAAAATCTGAGACCTGGCAGGTGGATGCACTTAAATAAACGCCCGCAGTTGGTGTGTGATATTTTTAGTTGCTGAGTTGATTTTAAAATTTCAATGTAATTGTTGCTCGTGCACGAATAGCTTAATAGTCGAAGCTTTGTCTTGGGTTTCTTTAATTTTCAGTTCTTCAAATTGAGATAATATTGTGTAATGAATCTGAAGAAGAGTTTCACTTAAAACGGATTTCTTATGTTTTCTTTATCCGTTAAAATAATCTTATCGGGCGTAATAAAGTTGCTAAAGATTTTGTAGAAATAAACTGTGTTTCGGAAATTGTTTTGTTTAATATCCTTTTGTTATTAATTTTCTAATAATCAAATAAATAACAGTTCGCTTATAAATAAACAGTATTCCCAATAAAATAATCTTTCTAAAAAAAAGGGAAAACCGACTTTAAGGAAAATGCGCTAAAAAGTAAAAAATAATTTTTAATTTTACGAATGAGTTGGAAAAAATTGAATTGTTTAATATCAATTTTATACTTATTAAAACTTTTTGAAATTGGTGCCAAAATTTAGGCATGACTTTTGTAAATTGGCACCCACTGCAAAAAGTTCTAATAAGTATAAAATTAATATTAAATAATTTAATTTTTTCCAACTCGTTCGTAAAATTAAAAATTATTTTTTACTTTTTAGTGCATTTTCTTTAAAGTCTGTTTTCCCTTTTTTTTTTTTTTTTTTTAAAGGTTATTTTATGTTTCCCTTTTTAGTTTGTTAAATCCAATCCACAGATGTGGAAGAACGTTTGCGTGAGCTTCTGACGAAGCAATGATTGATGGTCGTTGTGACGTCAGCGCGTGATTCTGATATAATTAATATATAAAAGCATGATTTGAGCACTTTTAATTTCTTTTGTGATGACTCAACGCCTGCTCTTCCACTTACTTGCCTGTTTACATGTTTTTCGTATAAAAACGTATTTGTATCATCCATAAGGGTGTTTGTCGTAGATGCATGTTTTACTCAATTCAGCATGCCAAACAACATTATGAAAGACACTCCACTTGACATACTTTTTAAATTTATATTTCTTTATAAATCACCCTCTGTATATAACCATTTTCCGCACCTCTAATTTTCATGGACTCATCTTAAATACTAGGCCAAATGTACCTATGACCAAAATGTCATGTGGAGAATATTTTTTTTTTCAGAAAAAAAGCAGCTTTTTCTGTATTATTATTATTTTTTTATTAATCGAAAGAATAACATTTCGTTTAGAAATAAACAGTATTTCCGGAAAATTATTGTTCAATTAACTCTTGTTATTAATTCTTTAGTAATCGAAAAAAAAAATGACAGTTCTCTAATAAATGAACTGTATTTCCGAAAATGTTTAGTTTAATGAATTGTTGTTATTAATTCTTCGATAATCGAATAGTTGTAACTTTTTTATTCCATTTAGCAACCGATTTATTAGCGCATTTTTTTGGTAACGCTTTTATAACATGAATACCAAATCAATAGGTTATGTATTCTATATTGCATATAGGATACCAAAAATAAAAGTCAAGATAATGGATGCAATATATTTTTATTACTCTTATTCAAAATAAAAACTTTAGGGAGAGACCCTGTGTTAAGATGATATTTTAGACTGTATTTAGATATAGTCATAAACTGTTTCTTTGGATTAAACTCGGCCATTGCTTAAGAAGACTACACTCTCAGAGATAACACTTTGATTATTTAGCATTCTGTGATGATCAAGGCTATTTTCGTCTATTTTGACAATCGTTAGTTCATTAACTTTTAACGGAAAAATATTCTTCAAATTTCTAACAAAAGTAATTTACTCCGATTCCTGTCTGGTGGTTTTGTTTCTTATATGTATATTGCCACAACTAAAACGAGCTTTACTAGCATACAGCCTTTGCGTAACTGATCCCTGGTTCTCGATCAAACCGTCGATTTTTTTTTATTTGCACTTCCTCCACATTTGTGTTGAACTAAATTTTACGAACAAAAAAAAACGACGAAATGAATGTCACGAAATATTTAATGGTAGCATTTAGAAGGTGTTGCCATTTGAAGACAAAAATGACTAAAGTTTCTTCAAAAATGAGCAAACGTTTTTTAATAGTTGTTGTCAGGCAATGCTATCGCGTAGAAACAGCCAATCAAATTTCATTATTCAGCCATAACTAGACTTCACTTTACATGTTTTAAGCAAATTATGCTTTCTAATCAAAACGCCGTATCTGACAATAAACAACCGCCTCGATAATTCCTTGAAAAAAAAAATTAAATGAAAATATTCTCTTTTGTTATTTTAACAGTCAAAAAGTACGCCACTGTCGTCACGCTACTGGCTCGTCCATTACCGTTATTTGTCCCAGTACTGAATATTGAAAACCGATGCATTTTATACTTTTTGTCGTTCTCGTTATAAATTCACGAAGATGCAATCGATGGCCGTCGCGTGCGGCAATCGGAGATCCGCCACGGGTGAGACCATTGATCTCTAACTTCTGGATGGAGATCGAACCCCCCCCCCCCCTCTCCTCTCTCCTCTGTTCTCCTTCCTTCTGTGGGGGCACGGGGGGGGGGGGGGGGAAGAAGCCACGTGAAAGGAGCCACAATGTGCCCTCACTCATTTCTTTAAACTGATTGAGTGGTGTTTTTTATTTCCATAGCGTTGAAGAAAATGTTTAATGTGAATAGATGTTAAATTTTTTATTTATCGAATGAATTATTATATTACCAAAAATATAGTTTCTGTTATTGTTTGTTGTCTACTTTGACTTCGTCTTTCTATTTTAAATTCGGATTGCATTTCAAAATCACTGAGCTAAAATAATATTACTCTAGGTACTGGAGCGAAGATTAAGCGTTGCCGACCACTTTTCCCCTTTCTGAGCGAAGGTAGAAAAAATAGTTTTATTGTTAATGTTAAATGTTATACATTTAATGTTTTTCTATACTTACAAGAAAAAGAACATAAAAGCCACCGAAAAAAACGGGTTTAAACATATCTGTGACATCACGTGAGACGTCACAGCCAAGGACGAATGTTTTTTCAACCTTTCTTCCGAATTGTATGCATCCGCGTGGCTGTTTTGTTTTGTATTGTAATATGTTCTGAATGCCTAAGTAATTTAATCCACGTTTCGGGAGTCATCTTTATTGCAAGCACCACAACAAGACCAACTCGGTTACAACACATTATATGAACACATTACTAATCACACTCCTCTTTTTAAATCGTACAATTATAAAACATTCAAAGTAAATAAGCAGTTACATTTACAAAGAAATTAATCGCACGCGTAATCACTTAAATTTGGTGGTCGCCTTTTAATACGAATAATACGAGACGCTCATCGACATCACATGCAGTAGGACCCGTATCATCAGCTGCATTTAAAGCAATATCTGAAGCATCCTCATAATACTGATGATGGAAATAGGTTCCAGGTAGCTTTAAATATTTCCAATTCCTTAGTAGAGTTTTTTCAGAATTTAATTTGACTTTGTACGACCTGGGATTACCCATTTTATTCAATATTGTACCAGGTTTCCACAATTTAGATCTAATATCCTGAACTGGTTGAAGTGCTTTTACATTTTTACTAATAGTCGTAAACTGCCTTATTATAAGAATGACAGTTTTTGCCATCAGGAGCCTTGGATTAAGGTGTGAAACGTTACTGCTTAGCTTATATGAAAATCAGAAATGGTATGATAAAATCAGAAGTGGCCTTATAAAACTACATTTTGTTTATTTGCGCAGTTTACAAAGAAGTATGTTTAACTTACGAAATGTAAGGCACATCCTTAAAAAAAATCTGTAAAATGTTTATAATACTAACAAATGAATACGTTCATGAGAAATGGGAGTCGATCGAAGCAGAACTTTTTTATTCATGTAAAATTTAAAGCTGCGTGCTGAACTTGTGGAAAGCAGTGTACAGTACACTAAATCGGTCATACATTAAAAAAAAATTAATTTCCGCTTATTAATATGTTTTGAATTCATTTACTGACTTTTTGTAACAACTCGAGTCATTTAAAATGAATGGCAAACATCAATCAAATTTGACACTTAAAGATTCCTCATACATTTTAAATAGGATAACTGTAAAGATACAAGTCGTGTATCGCAAAGAACTAATTTTACAGTGGATATGTTAAGTTTCATGTTTTTTATTGCGTTCGCCTCTTCCGACAAAGGCGTTCAAGTAAATGGACGTGTTAACAAACTTATGTTCGAATGATTTATTTAAAAAGGGGAAAAAATATATTTATATTTTTGTAAGAAGCTATTCTATTTTTTCGATTTTTTAGTTCTTAAAAGGAATAATGCATTAGTTTTTTTTAGTACATTTTTTTATATTATCATTTTTTAATGACATCCTTTTAGCTTTGGTTGCACTGATATGAGTTGTGGCAGTTATTTGGGCATTTAACTTTTAGATTAGTAACATTTGTAATTAAAAATGTTAAAGTATCTGCATACTCACTTTAAATTCATAGCCATCATAGGTTAATCTTATATATAAAGCTGAAAAAGCTCCAAAATCTCCAAAATCTGTCCTGATGTTGGTTTGTTTGTTTGTTTGTTTGTCAGTACATTATAGGCTCCGTAACTACAAAACGCAGAGCTTTGAAATTCACAGAGTAGTTAGTTCAAAAAATAAGAATTTTAACGCGACTATTTTCAAGTCTCTACGATGTTCCATTCGAATGTTATGACATTTTTTAGCGTACGTCATCAAAGTTTCACGAAGTGGCAACAGTAAAATCAGTTAAAACCAACGGGGAAAAGCGAAAATATAATATGAAAAAATTATGAATCAATTAGAATGCCGATATTTACACGGAATACTCCATAACTACAAAACGTAGCTTTATGAAATTTACAGAGAAATTTACTTGAAAAATTAGGCATTTTTTGTGATTATTTTTAAGTTTGTACGATGTTCCATTCGTATGTTATAACTATTTTAATGTATTCCATTGACTTAACATGGATGAAAATATCGTATGCAATTTAAAATAAAATTTGTCGTTATTGACACTACAAAAATGACGTCATTTGTTTTGTTTCATTTAATAATCATTGAAAAACGTCTGCACATTGGGCTTTATGTTACAATACGGATTCATTCAAAAATTAAAACAATTAGAATTTTATATTTTGAAATGGTTTAGAATTGTTTTAAAATGTTGTAATTGTATTATATCTTTTGTTTTGTTTGTATATAGGTTAATAGTAACTATATTTAATTATCTTAGATCGAACTTTTAGAACAATTCTTCCAAAATGCGGGTAATGTGTGTATGAACGTCCATTATTTTTATTTGAAAAATATTTAATGCAAGTATTTTTTTTTAATTGTACAAAGCTTAGTTTCACTGTGAATTTTCAACTCTATATGACCTTTTAATGTTATTAAAGAATAAAATTCCACATATACCAAATGATAATTGAGAAAATAAATGTTTTATTAAATTTGCCAATGAATATTTCCTTTTAAAACATTGAATGGCGATCATTAAGAATTAAATATTCTGAACTATTGTTCTGAATGATTGAAAGTACATGGTGAGATTATAATACGCTGCACTGTTTGCTAAACTATCGCCAAGTTAGAACAGTTTATTCTTTGGATAAAGTGCGTCTTGGCTTTAATTTGCAGTGTAAACTTCCTAAATATTTATATGACGGGTATTTTTCGATGCGAATGCAATAACAATAGTATCACAAAATAAAAATTTTAGGAAAAATGATTTAACAAAATGAGTAAACACTAAATTTTAAAACATTGATACAGAAATAAAAAAAAATCTTAAAATTTAAATAGGCGTTATCCTTCTGTAATAATAGCATTCATGTAAATTCTTTAAATATGAGTATTTGGACATAGTAAAAGAAAGTTGTGTAGTATTTTAAAACATACTATTTTTGGTTGAGTATTTATCCAAGCAGGCTGTTAATTTTATTCTCACTTTTATTAAGAATTTGAGGCAGTTTATTCGCAAAAAACGTTTAGGTTTATTCTGATTGTAATTTACATTTTTATGTTCTGTATTACTGAGGTTAAAAATGCAAACTACTAATTAGATACACAAGTTGTTGGTCGATGAGATTGCAAAAAATGTAGCCTAAACGATACATTGGAACGGGCATTTGGAAATAGTCACATCAAAATTACAATACTGGGAAAAGGGAAATTCGGAATATTTTGAAAGTTAAATCATGAGTTTTCATGATCAAATTTCTTAATTTGGTCATCTTTAAAAAACTATTCTGTTATCTGTTTTTGTTGCCTTTTTCATTTCCTTTGCTGCCTTTTTTACGATAGTATATTATTTATACCCATTAGATGATTCCACTTGGAATTAAGGATTTTACAAATGTCGTGTTTTATTATGGGATTTCACATGCAACTATGTACCGAAACTACCCATACCGAAAGGAAATTCCTATTAATTTCTAAAAGTATTTTTGTGCAGGAATGTTTAATTTTTAAAACTCCATACCTTATGAGAGATAAACTAGAAATCATAAGATTTTTATCGGTGTATTAGCAACCAATTAGTATAGATATATTTTTACTTTTTTAACTTCTAATTTATTTAAAATAAAAATATTTTAAATTATAAAAAACAGCTTTATAACTTTTTTCAGGAGGAATTCTAAAATGGTATATGCGATTTTCCCTGGGAGGTGAGGAAATTTATAAATTTTCTGTCATTTGTCGTTATTTTATTTACCCCGTGCGAAGAACGGGTAATTTTGCTAGTCTTATATATAAAGCAGAAATCTCCAAAATCTGTCCGGATGTTTGTTTGTTGGTTTGTCAGTACTTTATAGGTTCCGTAACTACAGAACGCATAGCTTTGAAATTCACAGAATAATTAGTTCAAAAAATAAGAATTTTAACGCGACTATTTTCAAGTCTCTACGATGTTCCATTCGAATGTTATGACATTTTTTAGCGTACGTCATCAAAGTTTCACGAAGTGGCAACAGTAAAATCAGTTAAAATCAACGGAGAAAAGCGAAAATATAATATAACAAAATTATAAACCAATTAGAATTCCGATCTTTTCACGGAATACTCCATAACTACAAAACGTAGCTTTATAAAATTTATAGAATACTTTACTTGAAAAATTAGAATTTTTTTGTGATAATTTTTAAGTTTGTACTATGTTTCAATCGTATGTTATAACTATTTTAATGGATTCCATTGACTTAACACGGATGAAAATATCGTTTGCAATTTAAAATAAAATTGTTCGTCATTGGCAATATAAAAACGACGTCATAGGTTTTGTTTGATTTAATAATTATTGAAAAATGTATATACATTGGGCTTTTTGCTACAATATGTAACCATTCAAAAATTAAAACAACCAGAATTTTATCTTAAAGAAATGGTTTAGAATTGTATTAAAATGTTATAATTGTTTTATCTCTTTTGTTTTATACAGGTTTATTGTAAGTATATTTAATTATCTTAGATCGAACTTTAGAACAATTCATCCAAAATACGAGTAATTTGTGTATGAACGTCCGTTTTATTTATTTGAAAAATATTTTATGCAAGTATTTTTTTTTTAAATGTACGAAGCTTGGTTTCCTTGTGAATTTTCAACTCTATTAGACTTTTTAATGTTATTAAAGAATAAAATTTCACAGATACCAACTGATAATTTAGAAAATATTTTATTTAATGTGCCAATGAATATTTCCTTTTAAAACATTGAATGGCGATCATTAAATATTAAATGTAAAATTATTGAAAGTAGTGGTGAGATTATAATATGCTGCACCGTTTGCTAAACTATCGCCAAGTTATAACAGTGTATTCTTTGGATGAAGTGCGCCTTGGCTGTAATTTGCTGTGGAAACTTACTAAATATTTGTATGACAGGTATTTTTCGATGCGAATTCTATAATAACAGTATCACAAAATCAAAATTTTAGGAAAAATAGTTTAACAAAATGAGTAAATACCGAATTTTTAATAAATTGATCCGTAAATAAAAAAAATGAACTTAAAATTAAAATAGGTGGTTATTCTTCTGTAATAATATTATTCAAGGGAATTCTTTAAAACATGGGCAGGGCGTAGTAAAAGACAGTTGTGTAGTATTTGAAAACATACTATTTTTGGTTGAGTATTTATTTATGCTGGGCTGTTAATTTTATTCTTACTTTGATAAAGAATTTGAGGCAGTTTATTTGCAAAAAACGTTTAGGTTTATTCTGGCCGCAATTTACATTCTTATGTTCTGCATTATTGAGGACAAAAATGCAAACTATTAATTAGACACACAAGTTGTTGGTCGAAGATATTACAAAGATGTAGCCTAAACGATATATTGGAACGGGCATTTGGAAATAATCAAATCAAAATTGCAATACTGGGAACAGGGAAATTCGGAATGTTTGAAAGTTAAATCATTTAAGTTCTTTAACAAATTTATTAATTTGGTCAGCTTTAAAAAATTATGTTATCTGTTTCTGCTGCTTTTTTCACTTCCATGCAGCTTCAGAACATTTCAATATCAAAATTGATTCAGAAGTTTAATTAAAATTCACGCTTGAAGTTATTCCTTTAAAACTACAATTTAACGAAACCCTCCTTAATGAAATTATTTAAAAAAATAATATAAAAATGAAGATCAAAGCGCTTAGTTTATTATTTAATTTAATATTTTTTTCCTTAGTTAAAAAAAATCATAGCTTTGTGTAAATAATTATTCATATAAAATACCTGTTATAATGCACATTATCTTTCAATAATGATGACAACAGTAATTAAAATTTTATCGATTAAAGTAAGCACTGTAAACTAAAATATAATTATAGTCATTTCACAAATAAATTGCGGCATCCGTGTTAAAAAAAATCGGTTATGTACAGACCGCGCTGTATTGGGCCCCTACTCGGTACAAGGTTGAGAGGGGGAGAGAATAAATGGCCTACAATGATTGAAACGGCCTTCCTTCCTTTACACGATGGTATGTCATTTATCCATATAGGTTAATTCCACGTTGAATTAATGATAGCGGTACACTTATTTTCACCTGGTACAAACGCAAAAAGGGGAATGGCTTAAAAATCGGCATGTACGAAACGTCTGACTTTCGTCTACACAATAGTATATTATTTATACCCATGAACTTATTCCACTTGGAGTTAAGGATTTTAAAAACGTCGTTTTTTATTATGGTATTTAATGTAACTATGTATACCCATACCGAAAAGAAATTCATATTAATTTCTAAAAATATTTTTGTGCAGGAATGTTTAATTTTTAAAATACCATACCTTATGAGAGATAAATTAGAAATTATTCGATTTTTATCGGTGTTTTAGCAACCAAGTAGTATAGAGATATTTTTACTTTTTTTTAACTTCTAATTTATTAAACATAAAAATATTTTAAATTATAAAAAAAAAGCTTGATCACTTCTTAAAGAGGAATTCTAAAATGGTATATGCGATTATCCCAGGCAGGAGAGGAAATGTATATATTTTCAGTTATTTGTCGTTATTTTATTTATTTCCGTGCGAAGAATGGGTACTTTTGCTAGTATTGTTATAAATTACAATCTTTAAAAGAAAAATCTTAATATGAAATATAGACATCGGTCACAAGAGATTTTTTGAAAAGTTTAAATTTTGTTTAACGTTTAAATTCATCTAAAACACCTACGAAATCAAAATATCACATTTTTTTTTCGATATTTTGATTTTTTTATAAAGAAAAAGGAAAGGAGTCGGGTTAAAAAAAATCAAAACATTTAACTTTCAAACTATTTTCAAAGGTGAGTGACAAATATAAAACTACTCTATTTCAAAACGTGACTTCGTACCAAGAGTTTCAGTGGAGCTGTCAGTTTTCAATTGCAATCGTCCTCATTTTTGACGAAATAAATTTCGTGAAATAAACGACAATGAATTTTGTCAGTTTGACAAAATATTTAATCGGAACACAATTCTTCCTCAATGAAAACATCACGCATTCCTCTTGCAGTCTTGGTGTCCTGAACACACCGTCCTCTTTCGACCTCGACACTCTTCCGACGGCTTTAGAGTCAGTTTCTACTTTTTAACCGATTTAAAAGCACGCCAACCAAAAGGAGACAAGTTATCAATTCGACTGTTAAGCATTTAAAAAGAAATTATGGATGCGGTTTCTGGTTTAACTCAAATATTTTAAAAATTCTTTTTTGTTGGATAGGGGATCTCACTTGGGCACCTTTAAAAAAATATCCGACATTTAACTATCCGGAATTCTTATTTACCTGAAACATTTGAAAAAGAATTTTGTCCGATTTCGATTTTTTTTTTGTTAAATAAATCCATTTTTGTCAATAATCCATTTTTCCATCAAAAATCCATTTTTTGCATTTTTTTTTATTAAATTGGTTATCCGGATGTTATTTATCCGGAAATATCGATTAACCGCATTTTTTAAAAACAATTTCTCCGATTTAAAAATATTTTCATTGCTGAATAAAAGGTGGGTGAACTTTGGGGTGGGTAGGGGCAGTTTTGGGTTTTTTGGCTGCGGCCTTTGCCTTCTTCTTAGGCGTGGCGGCGGCGGGAGTAGCAGTAACAGCAGCAGTTTCTTCAGACATGTTTTCGCTTTGAAATCTGAAATCAGAATGCCAGTTTTGTGCACAATAAAGTATGAAAAAGACTCGACCTCCTTTCGTTCACCCGGCAATTATGAGCACGGAGAGGGATTTTTTTGCAATATAAATTGTTGGGACAATATAATTTTCTTGTCCCAGTATTTATTAAACCGGATCCGAGATGTGGCGAAAAATGAGCAACAACTTGAAGTTCTTGGTGAATAATAACAGTGGGCAAAGCTCCCTGATAAATTAAAAACTTAATAGAAAAAAATAAAATAATCTTAAAAAAAATGAAAATCGATGTTAAGAAAATTGCGCTAAAAAGTAAAAAAATATTTTTAATTTTTCGAACAAGTTACAGAAATGGATTTCTTTAATATCAAATTTCAATTACAACTTTTTGAAGTTTTATAAAAAAACTTATATTTATTATAACTTTTGCCAATTTACAAAAATTGGCATCGGTTTAAAAAAAAATTCTATAAAATTGATATTAAATAATTAAGTTTTTTCAACTTTTTCGTAAAATTAAAAGTTATTTTTAACTTTTTAGCATATTTTTCTTAAAGTCGGTTTCCCCATTTTTAAAAAATATTATTTTATTGTACTAATTAATTCTTTTATAACCGACTGAAAAGCGCGAAAACTAAAATTTAAAATAAAACTGCCAAATTTTTTGATTTAAAACCGCCAAGGCACGCCAAAAGGAGAGATGTTATCAATTCGACTGTATGCACCAATATATGTTCCATCGTATTCAATCAACATTTTCAAATATTTTTCTAAATAATTGATAGAAAATTCTGCGGGATATCCGTGTGCACCAATAAAAAGTATCACGTCAATCATCTTGAGAAATGTGTCAAATTTCATCCAACTCCAATGGAAGTCATTCCCAACACCTGTTCCGAGAGAGGGGAAGCACACCTGTCGCGTGAACAGCGAGAAGTTGACATTTTTAAATAATTTCCTCTAAGTTTTTTTCTTCTTTTTCTTTCAGGGGAATATTTGGCACCACCTGTTCTCGTTCAATTTCACCTTGGAGTTAGTCAACAATGTTCCTTTCATAGCAACAGTAAGTACATTGAGTTGCGCTTCGATTTCTACAACTGTAAGATAAGCCTTTAGCAATGTGTATGTATATATATATACCCAGCAAAAAAAGTCAGCATAAAACCTTCATCAAAATTTTGAAATTGAAGGTTTAATGCAGGAAAAGTGCAGTTTTTTTGAAGATCTATAAAATTAAAGGTTTTTGTTTCAATGTCCTTCATAAAAACTGCAAAAAACCTTCATAAAAACCTGTAAAAAACCTTCAATTTTTAATCATGAAGGGAAAATGCAGATATTTTAAAGGTTTTATGCAGGAAAATTAAAAACTTCAAAAAAACTGCAGTTTTTTTGTTTCAATATCCTTTATAAAACCTTCAAAAAACCTTCAATTTGACAATTTTGATGAAGGTTTCATGCTGACTTTTTTTGCTGTATATATATATATATATATATATATACACACAAGGTGCGTTCCATAAGTAATGCGACCAAATTCATAAAAAAAATATTTATTGGACATATTCGTACAATTAGTTAAAAATCTTCAAAATAGCACCCTCCTGCGTCGATACATTTACGGCGGCGGTGTTTCCAGGCCTGGAAGACCTCCTCCGGGAGGTCCTTTAAAGCCGATGTACATGAGCCTGGATGTTTTCAATTATGTCCCAATGTTTCCCTTTCAGGGTTCCTTTTAAGCGAAGAAACAAAAAAAGTCTGGGGGAGCCAGGTCAGGACTGTAGGGAGACAGAGGAACCAGTGGGGTATGGGTCCTGGCCATGATATCGTTGACAACGACGGCGCCGTGGCTAGGCGCTTTCGTGATGAAGTTTCCATGCGTCCATGATGTCACTTCGGCAGCGCGAGAACCCTCCTTTTCAGCCTTTTGAGTACTTCCAAGTAAAAAGCTGCGTTCACAGTGGTCCCGGTAGGTACGAATTCGTATTGGACAATGTCTTTGACATCAAAGAAGACAATGAGCATTGTTTTGATCCTGGACTTGATCATGCCTCCTTGAACGACTTGTGCCATCTGTGAACTTGTGATTTGGACAATCTATCACTCCCAAAGGTCTGCTGAATTAATAGAAACGTTAGGTGGCGGACTTCCCAAGTTTAACGCAAAATTTGATAGCGTAACTTTGCTCCATCGATCGCGCCGTGTTCCATTAAGCTCAAAACGGGCTTCAGAGAACGCACGCCCCTGTCTTTCCGGCAGCTTGGAGCCGACTGAGAGTGGGTGCGTTATGAAGCTAATAACCCTCTCCACCTAGCCCAGCAGATTAGAGGGCGCTGTAGTGAATAGTCGCGTCAGGAAAAAATGGGTCGCATTACTTATGGAACAACGCACCATGTATATATTATATATATATATACACATGGTACAATATTTTACCAGTTAGTGGATTTTTTTTCACGCATTGTCAATTGTTTGTTGATTTACTTTTAAGTTGTGAAGTTAAAATCATGATTTATTTTGAAAATAAAAATGTAGTAAAATTTTAGGTTTAAAATAAAAACAACAAAAAATTATCATAAAAATGTTTTTACGTAACTTTTTGTACATTTCTCAAATTTATATAAAAAAAGTTTTCTTGGCGAAAAAGTAGAGTTTTTACAAAAAACCCGAATGAAAGAATGCACGAAATAATTAAATTCCGAGTCAAGAAAAAGCAATGGAAATATTCTGAAACTCAAAATGACAAAATTAATTTCCACAAGTATAATCACGAAACTATTCTACAATTCTTTGCATTTGAAATTATGTTGACATTTTTACTTCTTACGCCATCTTCCCCTAGTTTCAAAATTTCATGAAAAAAAGCATTTTTCTGCAATTCTAGAAAATGCATTGGGATTGTTGTTTAACTACAGGGTGATCTAAAAGTAACAGAAAAAGTAAAAATTCGATCACATGAAAAGAGTAAGCAATAGAACGATTCGGAAACAGGAATTCAGAGACGTGGAATTTTTTTTAGTAACAAAAAAATATTGTCAGAATAGTTATATTTCCACCGACAGGTGACTTTTTTGTGTAATTTCAGTGGCATGCCACAGTTTTCAACGCAACGGTACATGCTGCAGATTTGAAACAACTACAGCGCTATCTGTTAGTAACAAATGCAACTATTATGGGAAGTTGTTTTTTGTTATAAAACAAATCCCATGCCTTTCTACGGATGCGAGTGAAAACCGCATCGTTCTATTGTATACTTTCCCAATGACTAAATTTTTACTTTTGGACCTCTTTGTATTTCAAATGAATATCTTTAACGCGGCACATCTACTTCAGTTGTCACTAATTTCCGTTTTTATTTTCCGATATTATTTCAAAAGAGCTTTTAAGATAAAAACTTTTCTTATAGAAATATTGCGCTAAGAATATTAAAATGTAAATACAACGTTAAAATACGCAATAGAAATCCAAGAGATCAGTACATATGTTCGGGATCTCCCTTCATCAGCAGAGAATGAAAAGTCTGTGTGTACAATAAAATGGAAATAAACCCTGAGTTGCCAAGGAACAAAAAAAAATATCTCAATCGGTTGGAGTTAACTATTGTGTGCCAGCAAGCCGGAAATACAGGGACCACAGATGTTTCATTGAAAATCAAATAAATATTGCTAATAATATGAAACGCCTCCAGGAAGTCAACTTCAACTGAAGATTTGGGTTCGTAAATTAAATGTGGGTTAGAAGAATGAAATATATTCCTGAAAGTTCACTCAGAGACATGTGCGCATCTTAAAAATATCATTGAAACAAATTTATTTTGGACGAACTGACCAAAACCGAGGTGTTATTTTGTGCTCGCACGCTTCTCCTGCCACCGAGAACTCGGAGGACTTATCTTCAATGACGTCATGACTTCATTCACGTCATTTGTGTCCAATGAGCGGTTCCTCCCCGACATGATGTGGTTCGCGAGAGGGTCCGAGAAGTGGTGTCGTAAAACTTTTGGATGCTTTTTTCTTCTCTCTCTCTTTAAAACGCACACACAAGTCGGGCATTGTTCCAGTGCATTTTCTTTTTTATGCAAAAACAATCTGAGACAATCACAGCTAAACTATAAAATAAATAAAAAAAATTGCGCATTGGTATTCATTTTCATATTTTCTTCTTTACCTTCATTCCTATAGATTCCCAGCAAAAAAAGTCAGCATAAAACCTTCATTAAAATTGTTAAATTGAAGGTTTTATGCAGGTAAAATAAAAACTTCAAAAAAACTGCAGTTTTTTTTAAGGTTTAATGCTGAAAAATTCAGCATTGAAATTGTTGAAGGTAAAATGCAGTTTTTTTAAAGGTTTTATGAAGGTAAATAAAACTTTCAAAAAACCTTCATAAAACCTTCAATAAAGCTTCAATTTTCCTGTAAGAATATCATTACTAAATTTTTCTACTTTAAACCTTCAATAAAACTGCAGTTTTTTTGAAGGTTTAATGTAGAAAAAATTATTAATGATATTCTTACAGGAAAAGTTAAGCTTTATTGAAGGTTTTATGCAGACTTTTATAAAGCTTGCGCGAAAGTTAAAAACTTTTTTTTTAAATGTTGTTTATTAGAAGTTCTAATGATGAAAAATTGAGCATCTAAATTCTTGAAGGGAAATTAAGTTTTATTTTATAAATTTTATTTAGACAAATTAAAAACTTCAAAAAACCTGCAATTTTTTTTTATTTTTCAATGTTGAAAAATTTAGCATGGAAATTATTGCAGGTAATGTGTAGATTTTGTAAAGGTTTTCTTAAAAGTAAATTTTAGGAAAATTGATATTTGAATTTTTTTTGAAAGCTTTATTCGACTGTTTGTTTTATAAAAGCGAAATTTTGTTTCAATAATGAAGGGAAGGGGAGGTTTCTAATGCTCCCATTTGAGGATTCCTTTTATCCGATTTTTTTCTCACTTTCTTAATAAGATTTTCCTAATTTAAAATTAATAATTTTGGCAACAATATTTTATTTGTTTCCTAAATTTATGCGGGAGTAGGTCCTCTTAGAGACTATGTGCTCGTTATGAAAGAAAAAGTATGAATTTAATTGAAAAGTTTAACCATCAATTCCTTCTTTTCTATAAAAAGATAATTATGTTTCTTAAAATACAAAAATATCATGGAAATTAATCGTTTGTTTTAAATTATACTAACTTTTCATTTATCCCGACATTCACATTAAAATCCTACATGGCATTTAGGGATAAATTAGTTAAATAATTAGTGTGTCCCAGCAAAAAAATGTTAGAATAAAACCTTAAATAAAATTGTGAAATTTTATGCCTGTAAATTACAAATGTTAAACAAAATGCTGTTGTTTATGACTTAATGTTGAAACATTCTTCGTTGAAATTGTTGATGGCGGAATACAGTTTTTTTTAAAGATTTTATGAAAACAAATAAAATAACTTTACAAAAACTGTAGTAATATTCTAATAAAAATTTTGTAGGAGTAGTAATGGTTTTTTAAAAAAAATTTGAAATGAAATTTTTTGAAAATTGGGATTTGGCTACATTTTTGTACAAAATATTATATTTTTTAACCGATTGTTTTATTAATAGATAGAGGATTTTTATTCCAAAAACTTTTACAATAAAACTAAGTTTATTGGTATTTAACTATACGGAAATTTCAATTACTTATTTTGTTTTTGAAATAATCATATGAATTATCTTTTTCTTAAAAATATTTACGGGTCAGAGTGCCGTTGGATAGAATGCGCCCCGCATAATCGAAGGTCTGTGTGTGTCGTCCTCAAAAAGTATCCGCTGTGTTTAAGGGACTGTTGCACATCAAATATGCCGTGGTCCAAACATAGCCGTCTTTTTAAATGAAGGGCTATTGCAAAACTATCTTTGTGGGGCCATTAAAAATATATTTAAAAATCGAATAATGACATTCTTAAGCTTTTTGGTATTGGAGTAATCGTTGCTATGCACATGTGGCTGGAAAAAGCTTGAGCTAGAGCAGTTCAACCTTTTTTTTTATTCTTGAAATACTTTACTAAATTAACTTATACATTTTTTTTACATTTTATGAAAATACCTCATAAATAATACCTAATAAGTATTAAAAAAGTTTTTGTTAATAAGTACATAATTTATCCTGTATAATTTATGTAGAATAAACCCGTTTAAAAATGATTTCATTTGAAACTAATGAATAAAATTCTTCACTAATCTTTTAGTCAACAAAATAAGCGCGTTGTATAAATCTGTAGCATTGACAAGCTTTACTTTTTGCATTTGAAAATTTTTATTCTATTCGTTACTTAATTTTTTTTTCCAAATAAAAATCCGTGATATAAAAATAATAATATAAATAATATATATATGTATATGTATATATATATATATATATATATATATATATATATATATATATATATATATATATATGTAATGTTTATTATTTAGATTTGCAGTCGTTAGTTATTAAATGATAAGTTCCATGATGCAGGGATAAACTAAAGGCCGACAGATCAAGTTCACAACATTTATTTCTCCGGACTTCACAGCCCGTCTTGATAGCTCGAGGTTACATCCAAATCTGTAGATAATACGGAATACTGTTAGAAGGAGACTGGACCGTGGACGCCTCTGATTGGTTCATCTCGGTTTTGGTTCGCATTTTTAGGTTTGGGTTTGGGATTTTGAAGTGGCGTGGGTGGGAAAGCAGTCACATGAGGGATGCTTTTGTACTGCGAAAAGGGGGCGATATCCATATTTAAATAAAGTTAATTAAAGTAATGTTATAATTTTATAGTGGGGAGACGAGTTATAAAATATCTTACATATATATATATATATATATATATATATATATATATCAAACAATCAACTTAGTTCTATTGATATATAATGCAACCCAAACTCAACACATTCCTTTTAATATTTGCAGACAACACACGTTTAAAAATTTTGACCTTTTCGCGAACACGTCTATATTTATTTTGCTCGTTGAAAGCAAAGTTATTTTTTTATAACACTGCCACATTTTAATTCTCAACTGGAAGGTCGATCTGGTTGCAAAAAAATTTTAATTTAATTATACAAATTACAAGTAAATTGCAGATGGTTAATAGCAAAACAACAAGCGAGTGTTTAGAATAATAAGAATTAAAATGTAGGTTGTCCGAAATCGTTTGCTCTCAACTGTTTTGAAGTTCCAATAAAATTTTGTTATGATTGAGTGGCAACACCCGAAATGTTTATCAAATGATTAGCAAGCTTGACAGATGGAATGGAACGGAAAATGTTTTCTATTTGATTTCGAACAATATTGCAACCACATCAATGAAACCAGATGCCATGGTATAATTAGATGCAAGTGTACACTGCTGTTTTGTTAAATGGTGAAATTTAGAATAAACGCGGTCATTCATTTCTTACTCATTTTTCATTGGAATAGAACAAAAAAAGTTGGATCTCGACGGTTTAAAAAGGTGCGGTTTCCAAAGTTGGATTTTCATGTAAAATGTTGTTAACTTCTGTAGCAAAGTTTCTTAATTCTTTGGACATTTGGTAGTTTTTATTATTTATTTTAATAACTGTGTGCTTATCTTTAGAATGTAAATGGATTTTTATACAATAAAAGTTGAATTCTAAACTTATGTATTCTTTTATTTTTTACAAATATGTTATAAAATTATGTAGTTGTTTTAAGTCGTAATTTAGTATTTGCAAATGCAAAACTGTATACCAAAGAATTTTGAAAGAAATTTTGAATGTTTCAGGGTTTAAACGAACTTTACATATTTTTTCGAAATGTAAAAGAGTTATGCGTATGTTAGTAGAAAAAAAATTATTGCAAGGTTTTTCTAAATACTTATATTTTTGTGTAGATATATGTTAACGGAATATATTTCACTTTGTTAACCAAGAATACAAAAAGTTCGGTAAATGGTATTCAATATCTTGGTCAAACTTGTAAAGCAATAGGACATTATTACTTTTTTATCCTAAAACGTGCGTTTTTAGTAAATGATATCATAAAAATTGATAGATAACTATCAAAATAATTCATAAATTGATTAAAGTAAAACTGTTCTAAATAGGTTTTGAAGTTAAATGTTATTATTGAAAAGTATAGGACTATTAATACTGTAAGTGTATAACAAGTTATTAGTTTTTTCTTGTATCGGTCTTTCTTTTGCAAGTTTAGCTTAAGTAAATTGTTGGAGCACTTATTAACAAAATATATGGCTAGATGAAAACAATTCAGAAGTGCTCCGAATTCAATTTAAATTATCAGTCAATTTGAACAATTAGTTGTTATAAAACTTCATCATGCTTGAACATTAGTTTGGCCAAGTCTCAGATGCTTCAAGCAATCATCATGATGATCTCAATAGCAATAAATATAAATTGAACAATACATGTTAAAAAATTAAACATTATTTTTATTTAATATTTCCATATTGTATTTTGCTTACATGTGCGTTACGAATGCTTACAACACATTATGGCTAAATTGAACAATTTTAGTAATTTATAAAAAAAAATCATTAGAAATTATTTCATATTTCAAAAGATTTTTAAATATTAAAAACCTGATTTCTAAGTAATGTAGTTTCAATTCTTAGATATAGTTTTAAAGCTAATTATAATTTTGGTAATAACTCGTTAGCAATAAAATACACCTTATGAAATTATGAAGATATTTAAAAAAAAGTTTTAATAAAGTTTTTTAAGCTAATGATTATTTTCTGGCATTTATATGTATAGAGTAGAAATATTTTCTACAACTTTTTGAATATTAGATTATAGAAAAAAATTATTCTTTTTGTTCAAAATTCTTTAGCGCAAAAATATTGAAATACAACATAAAATGTTAAATATACTAAATTCTGATTTGTTTAAAATAGAAAAATTGTGTCTTTCAAAAAATGATTATTTGCAATGATTTATCTGCATGAAAACTGCAGTTTTTATGCAGACAAAAACCTTTAATTTTCCTTCAATTTTCTTTAACGGAAAACCTGCATAAAACCTTCATAAAAACTGCAGTGTTTTGTTTCAATGTCTTTCAAAAATCACGCATGAAAACTGCAGTTTTTATGCAGACAAAAACCTTTAATTTTCCTTCAATTTTCTTTAACGAAAAACCTGCATAAAACCTTTATAAAACCTTCATAAAAACTGCAGTTTTTTGTTTCAATGTCCTTCAAAAAACCTGCATGAAAACTGCAGTTTTTATGCAGACAAAAACCTTCAATTTCCCTTTAATTTTCTTTTCCAGGAAACCTGCATTAAACCTTTATAAAACCTGCAAAAAAACTGCAGTTTTTATGAAGGTTTTTTGAAGGACATTGAAACAAATAACTGCAGTTTTTATGAGGGTTTTATGCAGGTTTTTAATGAAGGTTTTATGCTGACTTTTTTTGCTGGGTTGTAACAGAAATTATTTCTCATATTTTGTTGAAAAAATACTATTTTTCTTTCTGACGTCGTCATTGAGATCTGATAATATATTGTATTTATTAGGCATTTATTTTTGAATAAAAAATGTAAGTGGCAGTATTGAAGCTTTATAAGTATATTTTTAATACTTTTTTAAAAGTATACTGCATTATCCCAGGATATAGAAGTGGGTGAAAGGACTCAATTTCAAACGTCATCATTTTTATTTGAAATCAAATAAATACACATAATTCTATTCATTTTAAAAACTATCTTATTGAATTACAAAAATAATCTAAATAGATTTTTTATTCATAACTTTATTGACACATATAGTATTTAATATCTGAATTGCATGTATATTTGGTTCTTGATCGTTTTTTACAGTTTATAAGAAAAGTAGTGGTCCGCGCGCTATCTAACTTTCAACACGGTGGTCCGCGGCCACCTAAAGTTTGGGAAAAATTATTATTAAATGAATGCATTTACTGTGTTTCTTTTTACTTAGATATTTTGGTCTCCGTCGAGAAACCTCTTCATCCCCAGCTTCCTGAACTGTTGGTTGGCCAAATTCGCCCTCGAACACATGTTTGTGAGTACACTTTCACTTCATTGCTTTCGGCACCAAGAGAAGAACGCGACATTCATGTCGGAATGAAATTAAAATTTCGGAACTGGTCAAAATCAGCAAAACCTTGACTAATTCCGAAATTCTTAAAAATAAATCATTACTTCGAAAGAAGATTGGTTTGGTTTTGGTTAAATAACGTCGCACTAGAGCTGCACAGTGGGCTATTGGCGACGGTTCGGGATGTATCTCGAAGGAAAGACCCGGAAACACATACACATTCACACACACACATTCATACATGCACCGCGTTATTTTAGAACCATGTTCTGATGACGAGGAAACTCCTGAACTGGCACCTAACGCCTTCAATAGACGTCGGGACTTTGGACCCACTGAACTCTAACTGTAACTGCTGGAAGGCTCAAACTTTGTTTAATCTACGGGCGCGTTGAAACCAATTGAAAACTGCCATACGGTGCCCCAACATTTTTTTAAAAATGATTTAGTGGTGTTTTTTATTACCAAAGCATTGTAGAAGTATTAAATATATATAAATATTATATTTTCTTCTTATAGAATTAATTTTTACATTGCCAAACAGATAGTTTTTGCTCTTGCTTTTTAACTACTTCTACTTTGACTTGCAAATGACTTCCTATTTTAATAGCAGATTACATTTAAAATGGGTTTAAAAAGAAAATAAAAAAAACTTACCCAAAAATAATATATGTCGGCGTATTTTAACATGAAAAATATACGAAATATTGCGGTATCAAGAAAAGTGTGCCCCATCATGGTGGCCTCTATATCGGCTTCAAGTCAACAAAATGTCTTGCCCTATCCAGAAGTTACAGTTAGAGATCAGTGTTTGGACCCCGATCAGATGTATCGTGCACCAGTCCCGTATACACGCCGATAATTTTTGGGGACGTTCTGGACGACTTTCTAGTATTTTGTAGCGAAGCTAGCAACCCTCCGATCACAAGATCACTACTTTTTTTTTTACTTGTCTTTGTCAAGTCCATCGCTTGGCATCGAACCACGAATCTTCATATTCCCAGCTGACGCCTTTAACCGCTCGGCCACGGAGACCTCACTTCGAAAGAAGAACAAAGTAGTTTAGACATAATTTTTAACATCTGTATACTAATTAATTGCCACTTTAATTGATGGAAGTAATTTTCAATCGATCACTCGTTGTGACTGCTGGACCCAGGCGCCCCCCCCCCCCCTTCCCTTTCTTCACACAATTACGTCATGCAGCAAGAGCAACCACTCTTCAACTCATACTCTCCTCCAAAAATATATTTAGAAAATAAAATGAAAGCAATTTTGTTTGCAATAAGTAGCGGATTATTATCATATTCCACCAGTGCTTAACACTAAAAGAAGGTTCCCTTCGGGTGTTTGCTATTATTGTTCTTTTCATAGAACAGTTATATTTCGCCGCACCTGTTCTGTTTAAAGAGGTATTCTATAGCGAGTTGTTTTTTTTACGTTTAAGGTGGATAATTATAAAAATTAAAAGTGATACGTCAAGCTGAATGCTGACTTCAGTGTACTAAACATATATAAAAACAAATCAATCTCGTTATGTGGTTAACTTATCTTAAAAATGAATGAAAACATCTTGGTCTTGAATTCTGAAATCATATTTCTAACATTGAAACTTGTAAGATGAGGTGCCAAGATATTTTTTTGTCTGTTCTTTAAAATGAAAATTTTCTCTTTCAGAGGTGTACTTATTTTGGGGTTTGGAAATTTTTTTTCTTTTGCAGGATCTGTATTTTAAAGGGGCGGTGTAAAGACAATGTTTTGTTAGATGTTCTTTAAAATGGGTAAAACTAGTTAGTCTGTTCTTGAGTTCTATTATAAAATATGTATTTTAAAAGGTAGGTATAAAAAAGCTTGTTCTTTTGTCCTCTATTATTTAAAAACAACAAAAGCTTCTTCTCGAGTTTGAAAACCCTGTTCCATTGCAAGCCTACGTAAAGAGAGGTTTTTATCGCACTACCGCAACGCAGGATTGGACACCTTACAACTGTATTCAGAACACCAAATTCATAGTCCTGATTCAAGTAAAATTAATTTATATTCATATAATGCACTAAGGCCTCTGCTGTTGATGTATCGAAGTGTATACGAAAGCAAATTAATAGGAGGAATATAAAATAATTGAAGACGTGGGTGTCAGACACTAAATACATCTCTTTTTCCTTTATATTTCTATAGCCACTGTTTAAAGCTGTCTGGTTTTTGCACCAATCAATAGAGGATATCTTTTCTTTATGGGAATAAGTAAAAGTGCAGCTCTCTGGCTCTTGTGCGCCCACGTCTTCAATTATAAATCCAAATAAACATTTTGTCCCATGCAATAGGAAAGAAGATTAATTCGAGGCTGGTTGGGGTCTGGATTGATTTCCGAACAGACCTGTGCTACACAATTTATTTCTAAATCACACACACAATAAATAGACAAATTTTCTCAAAAAATACAACTTACTGTAAAATTTTAGTGCAAATCCCCCACACCACCACCTCTATCTTTTGCAGTAAAAGAACATCATTTATTGAGGCAAGAACATGAACGATGGAGGGAGTTACCAGTTCCGAAAGATAACATGAATTTCTGTACTTGTATCGTTAACTTGTATGTATAGGTGTAGTTGGTTGAATGTACGTCGTACCACAACTACACTATGGGCTATTGACGACGATTCGGGATCTGCACCGAAGGAAAGACCTGTAGTTTTGAACCATTGTCAAATGAAGAGAACAACAGTTGAACTGACCCTCCGTGCACCTGATATGAGAACATGTGGACCACGACACATTTAATGCACGCCCACTCCACACGATGTGTTCGATCCGACTACGATCAACGAATGTGGCAACTCTCGAATCACGAGCTAGCTGTACTCTTGAAGTCGAGGTTTGACCACACAATCCTCGTCTGGCATGTCCTTAGCCCTGCAATTTTTTAAGCTGAGTTGGACATGTGTTGAGTATTAAAAAAAAAGCACAACTCACCTATTACGAGTCTTGTCCACGGGGTCCATCCGCTGTCCGAGAGTCCACTTGCAATTGCATACGGGCATTGGCGAATCCGAGGGAGGAGAACAGGACCCATTCCCCCCTCAGGCAAGTCCACTTATTTTTTTAAATATGTAATCGTGAAAGATATGTGTAGGGTGTATATATGTCTAGAAAATCAGGAAGTCAAATTAACCACCTTTGGACAGCCACCAGTAAAATCAATCTAACATGCATTGGCATGTCTCTCCTCTCAAAAAATCACAACGTCTTCATATAAATGCCAGCCCCCTCCCTCCACGGTAGAGCGATGACCATGAAGGTTTCGGGTAGATATGGTCGCCTGAGTCACCCCCACATGTCTTTTACAAGAGAATAAATGGCCACTCTCTGGTGGTCAACCTTTGTTTGACTAATGACTTTATTGGCAATTCCACATTTCATCGCTAATATTAGCCAAAATTTAATAAAACTATTAATTACGGGAAATTAAATACAAAAATGTTAAGTATTTTATGAAAAAATGCTATTTAGGTAATTAATTGTGCATATTGTTGACTTCATTAGATAATTTATTATACATATTATTGACTTAGTTAAATATTTAATGGCCTAATATTTATGAAAATATATTTCTTAACACTTATTTCGGGAGGGGTTCGGTCCACAAGTACTCCTCTCTCTCCCCCCCCCCCCCTCCCTTGTGTACTTCTTTGTAGTGTGTCCCCCCGAATTTTTTTCTGGATTCGCTTATGCATACAGGTGCGGAAGAGTCCACCGAGTTTTCCGCCCGCACCTCCTCTCCCGTGTGGATGTCGACCCCCGCGAGATCGATACGCCGCCGCTCCTCCTGCTCTCCCGCTGGATCTCTGGGAGGGAGCCAAACAGAAGAGAGAGAGAGAGCTCCGAGCGAAGAAATCCCAACACGAAAGAGAGAAGGAGCGGAGAGGAGCACGAAGGGTCGTTTTCGAATGAGACGACACTTCATTGAAGTCTATTTAATTTTCGATTGAGTGCGCGGCGGCCTGGTCAGAAAACGGTCCTGGCCGAGGGTCGAGGGTCCTATCGTCACCCGCATGAGCTGCAGGGCATTAAGGTGGGCAATGGCCTCCTCCGAGATTCTCCAACTTACACTACATAATATGGATTATTTTTTTAGTTTTAAAAGGATTTTTTCTGAACTAATCGTAAAATTGAACACGCTAATTATAACAGACTGTTTCATAAAAGACTTGTAGTCCCGACGTCTATTGAAGGCGTTGGGTACCAGTTCAGTTATTTCCTCGTCATCTGACCATGTTGCTAAAATAACGAGGTGCATGTATGAATGTGTATGTGTTCCCGGGTCTTTCCTTTGAGATAGACCCCGAACCGTCGCCAATAACCCACTGTGCAGCCCTAATGCGACGTTAATTAACCAAACCAAACTTCGAGCATGGATCCTTCATAGTAGATAAATCATAACGTTATATTCTTGCTAACATCAAAGTGAGGCCAACATGTATGGTTCCAGACACGTGGTTTATTACGTCATTTCATTCATAAATTTTTTCTAGTTCATTCATAAAAATATCCTGTACTTCATGAATTAACACATTTACTATTATTTCCAAATCCCAAGTCAATCGCGAACGTTTTTTCATTTATAAATTTTGAAGGAAAGTAACGTGTTTGGAGCCATCCGGTTTGAGATTTTAGTTTCACGATTATGACGTCATATTCGCTTTACTACAGTGCCTTCATGTTCGACCCTTGAAAACCAATCACGAATCCGCTTCTGAACATTCGGCCCGGAGTTTGATGCTCTGTATGCGGACTATATGTCTTCACGTTGTTCGTGGCGCGAAAAATTGGAGTCCCACATCAAGTGTTGTCCTCGTCATCAGACCATTGGTATAAAACGAGATAGTATTACCGGGTCTTCCCTTCGGAATATGTGTTGAACCGTACTTAATAGCCCATTGTGTGACTCTAGTGCGACTTTAATTCAACCAAGCAATTGATGTAGGTTGTAACATAACCCCCCCCCCCCCCCCCAATGTTGAAAAATGTCTGTAGTCGTGGCAAAATTACAAACCTAGTTAGAAAATCTATTAAACCTTTTGGCTTATTAAAAAAATTTAACTAAAAAGTTTCACTCTTAAAAAACGCCAAATGTTTCACAAGTTTTTGAACTAGGTTTGTAATTTTGCCAAGTCAACAGTTATTTATCAAAATTTTTACGGCCCGCGTAGACATGACATGAGACATGAAAATCATTAAAAAAAATGCAACATTTTAATATGTCTTTTTATTGGGTTGGCAATTTTCCACCTAGTTGACAAACTTATGAAACATTTGGCTTTTTTTTAAAAATGAAACTAAGTAGTTTCATTTAAAAAAAGAAACCAAATGTTCCACAAGTTTGCTAACTTTGTTTGTGATTTTTCCAAGTGAACAGGAATTTGCCAACATTCCGTCGGCCCAAATAGAATGTTGGCATGTGAAAAATATTGGGAAATTTTTTGTAAACAAACTGCAAAATTTTGTGTGCGACTTTTGTAATTTCTCTGTATGAGTGCGCATGAGTCCAGAATGTATATAAAGGTGTTATTTTGCGTGTGATGTATTGAGTGTTTTTGCAGCACGATTTGCACCGCGCTATGCAGCGCTCCCAGTCGGCCCTCTCCCACAGACTCATGATCCTCTCGGCCACCCTCATCTGCCTCATCTTCACCAGGTAACGCCCGCTCCACCCTACTTCCAACCGCAACAGAACACACACGTGTGGATTATTACACACACACACACGCGCACACGCACACACAGAGAGAAAGAGAATTACTTAGCTGGAGCATATTATTTAATCGAAGCTGCGTGTATCGAAAGCGACACTACTATGGAACCGTCTCCACTTTTTAGGGGGGCAACCATTGCAGAGGAGATGTTCCTTCTTCTGGACCGCAGAAGGAAGAACAGCTGATCCTTTGCAAGCTGCATTAGACTACTTTAGAGAAAATTGCATGTTGTACCACAGCATCCATATAACCTTAAAGCTACTCTCGGTGTCTTTTTAAGTGCCATATGCAATTTACATAAAAAAAGTAAAAAATATATAATATGACATAGTTTTATGAATTCCAAAACAGAAAGTCAACGTTTTTTAAAAATTCCTTTTTAAAAATGTTTGTTGCGGTTTATTTTATATCCAGCTTTATCAACTAGAAGTAAGCCCCTTAAAAATATAAAGTTCGAATCCTTTCCAGCAGACGGCCACACTCTCTCCTCATGCAGCCTTCTCTTTCCCAAACTATTATTCAAACAAGGATCTGAACAAAATGGGCGGGATCTTTATTTACTTATATCTAAGTAACCACAATATCACCTAAACAATCTTGCATTAGGTTATGTTCGACAAGAAACTCGATATAAATGACAATACACTATTGAACTATAAAGTGAACACAACGAAAGTATAAGTAAACGCCTTTAGAAATTTCACAGTGTACAGAGCGCTCCACACACTTTCATGTGTAGTCCATTAACACAATGTTAGTTTATTTATTAAATGCACACATAATAAAAACTTCCTTTGTGTGTGTCGCATTTCTATGTCCGCTGCAGCGTGTGCGGTTTCCAGCACTTCCAGCGTGCAGGCGCGGAGCCGGTGAACCTGTTTGCCAGCCTCTACTTCGTGGTGGTGACCTTCTCGACGGTGGGGTACGGGGACTACCGCCCGGACAACTGGCCCTCGCAGCTCTTCATGGTCGTCATGATCTGCGTCGCGCTCATCGTCCTCCCCACTCAGGTACTGCTGCATACACTCTTAAGAACTCGTTTCTTTTAACGAAACACACGTATGCCCCGATTCGATAGAAGTTCGTCAGATTGAGAAATATTTCAAATGAAATTCGACGGTTCGACTCAAACCTCTTGCACCCCCAGACCCACACCAGCTTTGGCCCGAAGGCTACTAAGCCCATGAGCATACGGTGTGGGCCGGGTAGAGCCCCCATCACCGACAAAAGGCAGGGAAGGCACCGAACGACGCCGCCCATGCAGCACGCCCGCTGCCCCTGACAACATTTATTGAGTCAAATTAAAACTGGTTAATTACAAAACATCCAGGGGTTTGTAATAGACACCCCCGGGAAATGTTGATAAAGATTTAACATATAAAGAAAGACAAAACAAAGGAAATCAAACGTATATGAAAATGTAGACGACTCGAACCTCTTAGTCCGAAGTCAGACGCGCCAATGACCGGACCAGAAGAGCTATTTTGAATGCATGTGTTGAAATAACCAAAAAAAGATCTGAAACCGCCGGAACGGAATCGGAATAAATTCATTTCGTTGAAAATGTGCAGATCCTTGATTCATCCGAAATCAGGTGATTGAATGACGAAACGCTGGTCAAAATGGACGAAAGTAGCCTCGCAGAATGCACAAAAAGTTAGCATTATTTCTGAGAGTGCAACCACCTACCGGTTATATATATATATATATATATATATATATATATATATATATATATATATATATATATATATATAAAGGTTTATTTGTATGTTTCTTTATGCGGATTTACCTAAAAAACGATTGAACGGATTTCTATGAAACTTGCATAATTTTATCAATAATATCACAACTTAACATCTGCACTTTGTTTTATGTGGATATATGAGACCGTTTTAAAGTTATAGAACTTTTTCCATTACATTATTCTCATACATTATTCTTATTGGAAATTTTAATTGTATGTCTTTTCTACCTTCATAATATTATTGTTAAAAACCATCTTGCGAACAAAAATATATTTCGACCATATTTTCTGCCTTCTACTATTGCGACTTTTCTTTGAAAAATATATTAATTGAACAGCATATTTTAGGAATCGGTCTTTAACAAAAACCTCGTCAACCGGAGGAGGAAGATATTTTAGATGTTTCGTCTGACGCCATGGGTATATATATATATATGCCCCGAACATGCTTTGCTTTGTTTCAAGGTCTTAAAAGCGTCGGTGTCAAATTTCCTATCCTATGTTATTACATTAATGCTAATAGTGCTATTTGTTTGTAATAGTATCGGATTGGCCACCCTAAAAGCGTCCAAATGGCATTGAATATCGCATGTCTAGGGTTACTAATGGTGGATTTCAATTGAAATAGTTCACCTGTATCCGGAAGACGATCATACGCGGTCCAGTGAACGAACTCTTATGCCATCAGCTGATCCAATAAAAAATACCATCAACCAAAATACCAAAAACACCTCCAGCCATCTCATTGGACGTGTTTCATGCATGAGAGTTTTGTCCACGTGCTTTTCCAACACATACATTTCTGTAACAGTGAGATGGCCCCTCCTCTTTTGGGAAGGCGTACAGCCGAATAGTTATCGGCACCGGAAAAAGCTCCTTCGATCGAAATATGTTTGTAGCGATCTCGCCATTGGGGAATAGCTAGGTTCCTTCCTCGTCGCCGTCTGTCAAAAACCGTCTGCCGTGTATAAGGGACTATAGCAAGTTCAGAACGTCGTCGTCGACTCTTGAGAATCTCCAAGCTGCTTCCATCTTCGGGTGGGTTGAGCAAAGTTGGTGTCGATATGGGTTTTGGATCTATCGTCGTCTACACGGCATACACAAATGCGTGGGGTGACAACATTCCACCCATGATATTCCACACCCAGACCTGTTCCAACTTTGTCCTTTCCGCGATGGGGAGGCTCAGGTAGGTGGAAGGCGCCGACAAGGAAGTGACCCCTGAACGCTCCCAGCGGCCTGCAAGGGCGGACATCTGGCGACGCCGTCGCTGCAGCGGCGTACACAACACCAGACATTTGTTAAAATGATCTTTGTATAAAAATGTCTGCATTACTATCGAAGATGTCTCCCTGTGTGTGCAGTTCGAGCAGCTGGCGTACACGTGGATGGAGCGACAGAAGCTGGGGTTCGCGTACAGCCGCCACCGTGCGCAGAACGAGCGCCACGTGGTTGTCTGCAGCACCACCCTCCGCTCCGACACCGTCATGGACTTCCTCAACGAGTTCTACGCACACCCCCTGCTGCAGGTGAGAGAGTCACTTCAAAGCTCTGCTTATAAACACCCCCAGACAACGCAGTCCTGTCGTCGTGAATTGAATGCAGTTCAACTCCAATTATCCGAACTCCTGTTACCCGGATGCATATTAACTACCTATACACGAGTAGACGCATTGGAACATTTCGAGCCTTCTGATTCGTCGGTTTCACTACGTAGCTGTGACGTCACACTATTTCTCATCCATTATACTTACATTTCAATTGTTGGTCAAAAACTTCTTTCTTTACTTTTAGCTTTTATTTATACCGGTCATTTTTCGTTCAAATGTCCATATTTTCATTTTTAAAGGAGGCAGAATCAAATTCATTAAATTTAACTGTTTTTTATTTAAGAAACATTTTTATGAAAATTTTTGGTGGCGCCATCTTTTGGTTGCGCCGCGAACAACACGGCGTAGTTAGTCGCAATAAAAATTATATCTAAATTTAAAATAAGATTATTTTGAAAAGAATACTTACGAGCAAACAAATCTTTCTCCACTTGGCTTAGATGTCCTAGAATTCCATCTAGTATTTGTAACTTCTCCAAATTCTTTTACCCATTTATTGCACTCTTCTAAATTTTTAACATTGCTACGCAGAACAATTAAATTTGGCGAATTCGTTTCTATCTCATTTGAAAATGAGGATGGAAGTTTATCTTCCGAAAATACGGACATTTGGACTAAAAACGTCAGGTAAAAACAAACAAATAAAAGTAAATATAGGAGTTTTCCATCAACAATGCAAATAAAAATAGTATGGATGAGAAAATAATGTGACGTCACAGCTACGTAGTGAAACCGACGAATCAGAAGGCTCGAAATTTTCCAATGCGTCTACTCGTGTATAGGTAGTTAATATGCTACCCGGATCAAATAAAACGGATCGCCAGTGAAATGGATCACTTTCAGAAAAGAAGAAAAAAATCAGAAAAATTCACATTTTAAAAGTTTCTTCTCGGAGAATGATATTGTTTTTAATATACATTCAATTACATAACATAGTAAAAAAACGAATTTTGTTTTAGTAGGATTTTTTTGTGTGTGAATTATCCAATTATATCCGGATGGGACATGGCCCCAATTCATTCGGATAATTGGAGTTCTACTTTACTTTATATGTATCATCACAGAAATTTTTTCGAAATCGAATATTTTTTTAAGTATCCCTATACGATTTTTTTTAAAGTATAAAACAACACAGCCCTCGTTGAAAACGCACTCTGTCAGCTCGGTTTTGTTTGGGCCTCATTTCACTTGTGTCAACTCATTCCCCCCTCCCCCCCCCGCCTCTTCCCCTGCAGGACTACTACGTGGTGCTGCTGTCCCCCTGCGAGTTGGACGCCACCATGAAAATGATCCTGCAGATCCCGATGTGGGCGCAGCGGGTCATCTCCGTCCAGGGGTCCGCCCTCAAGGACCTCGACCTCGCCAGGGCACGGTGAGTGCGACTACCCCCCCCCCCTCGTCATGTTCAACCCACATGTGCTGCTGATCAGTCTTAAAATGTTCTGCGTGATCAGATGGCTCCGATGTACCGTAATCGGCTAGCACTCAGAGGATTGCGAGTTCGAAGACGAATGTGAGAGATTGGACAAAAGTTAAAAGTTATCAGAACTTGTGATCGGAGATCTTACCAGATTCGCTACTTTATTACAAATGTAGTCGGAAAATATGAACCATTTTAACCGGCGTGTATAAGGATATGGTGCATGCTATATCTAATCGGAGTCCAAGGTCTCGACGCCTATTGAGATTGCGTCGGGTGCTAGCTCAGGTGTTGTTCTCGCCATCTGGCCATGGTCCAAAATACAAGGCAGTGTTCTCCGGTAGTTTCTTTGAGATAGGCCCAGAAACGTCGTCCATAGCTCACCAGTAATTGATATGTTCTAGTTTGGGATTAAATATAATGAGTTACTTGATTTTAAGTACAATTGACTTAGATTGGAAATGAAAAAAAGCTACAGGAATGATTTAAGAGAGCCAACTACTGGACGAACAGCAGCTACCCAGGTTTATTGTATTATCGACTCTTGACAGATGGTGCCACCTGGCGAGGCATCATAATACTAATATAACAGTAATAAAGTCTCAAATTGTAAAATACATTCATAATAGCCTGCTAACATCAAACACCAACTACACCTATAAATGGATTAAAAGGCCCATAATATCAATTCTGGTAATGAAAGAGCAGACAAGTTGGCTAGGAAGCAGCCCTTAGACAGAAAACCAACAAAAATGACATGCGCAAACCTATCTCACATCTGAAACGATTACTCAGACAAACATCCGTTAAAAATGGTTTGGTCCTTTTCCCCCTATGGACATATGTAAAAAGTGTTGCGAGCCCTGTTTACATAGTGAGGCGTTTCTCTTTTCATGCTTAATTCACAAGCCAACCATGGCTGGGATTTAGCAAACATCGCGAAAGCTGTTTGGCAATGAATTTTAAGCGATGTAAAATTGTTATAAAGTTATATATGAATACCTGAGCTTAGATTGTAGATGAGGGATTGACTTAAAGCGTCACGTGATTTCCGTGTGACGCTGAGCTAACAGACAGCATTAACAACAGGTTTCCATTACAGTTGCCGTGTATACGGACTTCGTTCACCGTTGAAAAAAAACAACCATTGTGATCCGCTACATAAACGACGCGCTTAACACATCGGATTATTTGGGACTTTCTATATATATAAAAAAAAGGCCAAGTTACTACAGCTGAGCTGTTAGGTCTTTACCATGGTAGTTACATGGTTTGTGAACTAAGCCGACGACAGTGTTTTAAAGCAGCAATCAAAGTACACTTGAATTATTAGAAGGATGTGGTTTAAATTGTATTAATACTGGGTGGCCCCAAGTTGCTAGGCGAGGGTCCCTCTTTGGCTGTATTGACATAACGAAACATAATTTTTGTCCATATAATTCGCTTATATCTTAAACAAGTCGCTTAGCTTTAATAGCAACAAAGTGGTAAAAGCAAAAAGAAGGGTTTGTAATGTGTTGTTAAACAGCCATACGATGGCCATCGTTCAACAATTTGTCTGTATTGTTTAATGCAGTTTCCAGTACAAATGCAATGTGACACTCTTTTCTGTTTCCAGAATGAACGCGGCCGAAGCATGTTTCATTTTAGCGGCTAGAAATTATGCGGACAGATCTGCTGCCGTAAGTTGTCCCCCATCATTTTCAGATATTAATTAACCCTTTTCACTCGAGTGTCGCCTTTAAGTTGCTAAAACAACGACTTGTCATTTTTTTTTCATCTCAATTCTTCAAAATGAAAGAGAAAAACCGATTCTTGAGTTTAAAATAAGTTATTTTCTCACAAACTTTAATGGATGTTATCAACTAGAAGCCCCAAGTATGTACGAGTAGGTGAAACTTTCTTCATGTTGAAGTTCTTCACAACCCCTGTTTTCTTTTTCAAACATAAACCACTAAATATCTATAATAAAATCGAGTCTGTAGTCCAAGTTTTATGTATCTGGTAGACTGAGATGAATATAGTCAGCTTCCCCCTCGCATCCCTTTTTTTATTTTTATTTTTATAATTATCTACTTTTTACGAGCACTTTTCACAACGGGAAAACCGGAGGAGCCTGTGGCGGAAACGGCTGCTGCAGTGGCATCCAATTGTAACTTTTTCACGCAGTCCGGTCCGGCATTGCAAACCCCGTAACCAGGGCCCGATTACGACATTGAGGCAAGGGAAGCCCACCTTTAAATGGGAGCCCTATTGCTTTCAAATAGACCCTGCAACATCAAATCGAGATTTTACATGCACTAAAATCCTTGTCTCCGAATGACATTGAAACGAAACACATTATAAATTAAAAATACATTAATAAGTAATGAATATTCCTAATATTTTTGTATGTTTTTGATTTTTTTTTTCAATATTCGAACACATTTAACACAAGTTGCAATTTTTTTTTACTAAAGTTAGTAATGCCACTTTTTTAAGATAAATTTAGTAGCAAACTATGTTAAGAGTGTTATATATTTACATGAAATGTGTGATTTGGGGGCCCCTCAAAAATGTGAAGTGTAAGCCTGGGCTTCCCGGGCCTATTCGGTAATCAGGCCCTGACCGTAAAATTGCATTCGGCGCCGTCGCTAGTTTCCCGGTGTGAGAAAGAGGCTTTACCGTAAAGATAACGTGCTAAAGAACATCCCTTTGAAAAGATCAGGAACGCGGGAATAACTGTTCCATAAGAATGGCATAAATATCAAACGTGTTTCTCGAGTGCGAAGGGTGAAATGAGTCCTCCGGGGTCCGTCCTCCTGACGAGATCCCTTGTTGTCTTCCAGGACGAACACACCATCCTCCGGTCGTGGGCGGTCCGGGATTTCGCACCCGGCGTCCCCCAGTACGTGCAGATCTTCCGCCCCGAGAACAAGGTGCACGTTGCCTTCGCCGGTGAGTACTCTCCTCGTTTCCGACGACTGTCGGATTGCCCCGATTCAATATTTTGTCCCATTGAGAAAATTCATTCGGTCGGGGTTTTTCTCCCCAAGATACTTCAAATGAATAGGGTGATCTCGTCTCAAATCGCGGATCTCGTGGTCGGAAGACAGGCGCGCTGCCGACCTGACCTCTTTTGAATGGTGGCAGTATAAGAAACGATGCCACAGGAAAGGAATAGAAGTTGAATGTTCATTGGAAACGTAGAAATTCTTGTTTCGTGAAAAGTCAAGTGATTGAATGACGAAACAATTGGGGGGCTGACATGGGGAAGACAGTAAGTCACAAATTTCGAGTTCTTCGTTTATTTTCACGGAAAAAACAGTAAACGCTCAAGCCAATGGCAGGGAATAAACAGTAAGTCAATCGGCAAAATGATTTAGTTTCTACGAGCGACGGAAGATGGCACTTGCATGTAGTCCACGTAGTTGTAAAACCCGTCTTTTGCTTCTCCCTGTAAAATTTATTTTTTGTGACTTACTGTCTTCCCCATGTCAGCCCCTCAATTGTCAAAATGGACGAAAATAGCCTTGTCGATCGCTGAATGCTCAAAAAGGAGTGTTATTCATGGGAGTGTAGAGATTCGGCTGACTACATAATTTCTCAATAGATTTGCCAATGTGTGTTAAGAATTCCGAAAAGTTAGTCTACAAATGGACGAAATCGCATTTACTTCGTGATCTTCTCAGGGGCGACGGCCCCCAAACAATACTCTTGTCCAACCCCTGTCCACTCGGAGTTGTAACTCTGGGGCGCAACCAGAAATACTTCTAGGGAATCGGAATTTAATATTGGATGTCGCCGTAGTTCTTCCGCACTCTCGGAAATAACACTCTCATTTTCGGTTGTTCTGCCCCAGATGCTGAGTCGGTAAAACAATTGACTTACATTTTGTTTAAAATAAAAAATCGATATTAAAAAAGTGAGGGGCAACATCCGAAAAAAGTGCTGAAAGTATGTATCCAGTAATTCAAAATATTTCCTTTGTTATTTTATTTACAATTTTGCAAATATATATATATGGCTAATTTCTTAAATCTTTTTTTCCTTCCACAGAATATTTTTTGGATACAATTTTTTAATGTTTTTATTTCGGGTAATTAGTTGCTCTTATTACGCAGAAATACCGTTATCCATAACGTAATAGGAATTTTTTTTTAGAAAAACAATTCCTTCAATTAATGAAAAGTCAGACGAAAACTCCCAAACACAAAAATAAACGAAATGACAAATTAGACGATTTAATAAAAAAATACAGACTAAATATGTCGAAAATAATTAAAGACAAAAAATTCTTTATTGCCAAATGTTGCCTTAAAAGGTCAATCATACTGTGCACGAAACGAATGTAAGTTGCTTGAGGAATCGGTCAAATGTATCGATGACAGGTTTTTTTTAAAATTGCAGGTTTTGTTTCTAATTGTTTTCGGTTTGAATTGATTGAATGGGTTAATTTTTTAGGATGTTTTAAACGTTTTAAGAAAATAAAAATTGAATAAAGTAAACAAATGCACTTAGAAACTTTTTCAAATTGATAAAATATAGAAAAAATAAATTTGAAATAATTTTTTTATTGAATTATTTAATTTAAAAAAAAATTCCGTGGTCATCGGTGAATCTATCGATGGACCCATCGCCACTGCCCGCTAATGGGGTTGGTTGGCCAAGCTTGACGACTTTCAAACACTTTCAACGTTTAAGTGTTGGGCATTCAGAAATGAAAGAAATACCTTAATGTAGCCTCATATAGGTAGTTTCTATGGACACAATCAAAATTGTCATAACTAAAACACACTTGCACTCAAAAATAAAGACCCTCTAACTGTCGCCAACCAGCTCCGGGTAAACCCTAAATTATCTGAGAATATATAAGGAGTACAGTGGGTATTATCTTCAAATTTATCGTACTGTCTACATGGAAATGTTTTATTGTCACTTTTCAAAATAAATCTATATCAGTGAAATAACTGCAATGAATGAAAATTCTACATATTAATTTTAATTCGCATTAAATTATTGATTTAAAAAAAAAGAAGACATTTATGTTTGTTTTCGGATGTACAAAAAACTGCAGAAATATGTAATATTCAATTCTGAAAATCTGTAGGCTTATAGACACATATAAACTTTGCAAAACAAATCCATGTCAATGAACTCCAATTTCCATTTTATGAGTGTCTAGAAAAAGTGGCTACACACATGTCGGAATGAAACAGAAAAAAAAAAACTTGGCTGACCCAGGAGTAGTTCTGTTGAGCTTCCTAACAGACTTCGTGTCTAATTGCCAGTCAGATGTCCGGTGCGTGTTCTCCAATCAATCGGTATGCAAACGGTAAGCACTAATGTGTTTGCTGCACGCCAACTCAACGACCCGACTGTGTGAATGCGACTCACAAGCACAGTTAACAATCAGCAAGTTTCTGCCAACTCAGATAAAAAGCTCTGATTTCCAAAGTATTATTCACATTATTTAAATATTCCATGAGTATTTTTAAATAATTTTTATATATTAGTATAATTTTTTTACCGTCAAAATATCAACAAATCAAATATAAATTTTTAATCCATTAATAAACATGTTCATAACTGTATTAAAATGAAGTTGGGTCAGGTTGTAACCAGCAGCAGGTCAGTTTTAGTGCCTAATGTTGCAGAACGTTAGAAGGTCTCGTGTTTACCACTCTAAGACCCGTTCTATACAGACGAGATACGCGGAGTTTTTGGAGATGACTCTGCGATTGGTAGATATAAACCGTTGGGGTTTGTATGCTCCAATCGCAGAGCCAACTGCAAAATCTCGCTCGAGTTTATCTCGTCCGTGTCGAATGGACCTAATACTGTAGGACTTGTGTGTGTGTTGCAGAGCACGTGGTGTGCGAGGACGAGTTCAAGTACGCGCTGCTCGCCAACAACTGCCTCTGCCCGGGGACGTCGACGCTCGTCACCCTCCTCCTCCACACCTCCAGGGGACAGTGAGTGCTCACATTCTCCCTCCCTCCCTTCTCACATCATTCATTCTCTCGTTTCATTTGATTCTCATAAAACTGAAAAAAAAAATTTAATTCATTATTCGCTGAAATTTAATTACCAATTGCAGCACTTGAGGAATAATTATAATGGAACTTATTTTAACTCTCTTCTCATATATTCTATTGTAATGTGAAATTTGTACTTACGGTATTCACTTTAAATTGGTATGTACTCGAGTGCCCATCAGTGCATAAGGCTGATTCACAAGAAAGATACTTGCGGAGTCTTAAATCTTGAAGGAAAAGACAGTAAATCACACACAGACGTTGTGTAATGTAAAATGTTGAGTAAATCCAAAACGTGCGAGTGATGTCAGTGAATGTAGAAGGGACGGTTCCCACTGGACCAATCATTTACTCGCCAGAAGAGTTTGTCTCGAATTCGCAAAACAAACTTTACAATTTTATA
This sequence comes from Troglohyphantes excavatus, assembly GCA_963932185.1. Taxonomy (NCBI): domain Eukaryota; kingdom Metazoa; phylum Arthropoda; class Arachnida; order Araneae; family Linyphiidae; genus Troglohyphantes; species Troglohyphantes excavatus. The sequence continues at coordinate 72,679,655 of OZ010671.1, read as the reverse complement.
CACGTGAGTTGATTTCTCTAGAATTACCGCCTATCAAGTTGACTTGCAATTTAAGTATATAAATACTTTTTGCGCTACATTCTGAGGCTCGACGTACAACTAAATAAAGGAGGAAAACAAAATTCATATAGACATACTCCCTCATTACCCTCTCTCTTTCATTTTATTGTTTTGTTACTTGAATTGAGCTATTGGAAATAAATGTTTTTGAGGTAATGTAGGCAAATAATTTGCTGCTAATTTTCAAAAGTATTTTTTTGTTTTAATTATTTTTTAACTGATGTATTTCAACAGTTTTATCGCCTCAGCAAAAAAAATAATCAACATAATTTGGAACAAGACTGCAGTTTTTTTTAAATTTTTTCAAATTCTTGCATAAAATCTTTCATTTTACAATTTTGATTAAGATTTTTATGTTGACTTTTTTTGTTGGACTATTATCCCTTGTAGTTGATTTTAAAGATGTGTAACAGTTATAAGTCAGAGCACGTGACTTATTACAGCTCCTAAATATATTTATATATTTATGTTTTTAAATATATTTAGGAGCTGTAATAAAATTAAAATTGGAAAAAAAATTGTATAGCCGATGTTTTGGTTTTTATAGTTATTGTCCGAAATATACTTATGATCGTTATGATACTTTTTAAAAACTGTACAACAACTGAAACAAATGAAAAAAACTAACCATAGAGCGTTTTATTTATATTCTATTAGGAATGTAGAATTAAAATTCATGAATATAATTACGCTTTCAAGTACAAACTAAAGAAACATTATTCAATCTATTTTTAAAAGTAATTTTGATTTTATAATAAAATAATAGAATTTGGCCTTTTCAACATTTTATTGGTTTCATTAAAAATATTGATTACTTAGTTCTTCCAATTAGTTCTTCTAAAGAAATATATCAACAACATTTTAGTTTTCTGATTTTAATAATCAGATTAACAATCAGAAGTTGAAGTAATTCGAACATTTCACGACTTTTACAATATTTCATAGGATTTCAATCAAAATCTTAATTACTGCTTTTATCCACTAAAAAACTTCTTTTTTAACCAGATTGGTTCCAAAAATAAGCACATTTGGAATGATTTGATTTTTTTTATCCATACTACTTTTATATTTTGATAGCAGCATTCAAAACTGTTGCAGGTTTTGAATTTAATAAAGGATGAAAAATTTTAATTAGAAAGAAAGAAATGTCCTTTTGCCCAAAGTTGGCTCATTTCAAAGATATTAATAATAGTGTAAAACAAACTTTACTGTGAAGGACGCTTAAAATAAAATACAATTTCTATAAAAACATGTTTTAATTAATTAGTTCAAAAAATATTCTGTAGTTTGTATCCTTTTACATTCTGTATCAATTTGACAAATGTTTCATCACTGAAGAAAACCACAGACAAACTTTCACATCTACCGAATTCGTTCGCAGACGTTTTCGAATCCCTTTCATATAAAAATAATAGGAATTTGAAATAATTGGGATACACCATCTGCTACAAGTTGTGCTCGCTGTCGCTCATTTGCGCTTTCAACTAAATTCAAAATATGAAAGAAATACGAATAGAAAAGCAAAACTTCCAAAGAAAATACGGGCAAATCAGTCTTTCTATGTAAAATAAAAAGTTGCCCGAGTATCAAATTATAGGAAGCTTCCAATACCAGTGGCAAGTGCTTCTTGGATAAAAACTGTTAAATGGTTCAGAGCGGCTTAAAATAAATAAAAGTTCCTCTACATGTCATCTCTTAATCAACAATTTAGCTCTCCTTTAGTTGTATTTAAATATCAAAATGTCTCCATAGCTTATTTTTCCTTTTTTTTAACCCTTTTCTCTTATTAACTTGTATCATTCTTTTGGTCCATTTTAAGCCTTTATATATAAAAAAAAAGACTTTTGACGTTCGTTTTACGGAAAAGTTTTATCTTCATTCCCGTTTTTGGTGCTGCTACCGGCTGACAAAAACAATAAAATCTGTTGCTCTCCTTAATTGTGGAGACAGAGGAGAAGATAAGAGGAGGTGACGTGAGAAGTGGAGTTCCAAGTTCTAACTGTGAATATTTGATTCTGTTTGTTGGTTTGGGTTTATCGGGGCCTCATTTACTGACCCCATGAAAGGGTGGTGCAGCGGACTTCCGAAATAACCCTAAAATATCCCTAAAATTTTTTCAATCTCCGCTAATAACGCAATATTTACAACTTCTGCTTTCATATGTCATGTATATTTTCATTCTTCATTGATTGATGTGTTCCCCTATAGTGTTTTTAAAATGTCATTTTCTCAATTAGAGAAAATTCACTTTTATTTACACTTTCAAATGTTCCAGGCATCTTGGATTGCTTTGATACTTTACCATAATATGGCTTAAACATATTGGAACACTTTCTTGGAAGAATACTAATGGCACAAGTGGTATTTTCTGCAGAATAACAAATTACTGTAAACTTTATTTTAAAATAGAAGTTATTCCTAAAACCGCCTTTCCCTTCCCACTTTCTGAAACGTGTCCTTGTGTAAAGTTCCTCTTTCAGTGTGTAAGTGGGGCGTGTCTCTCTTCCAGAGAGGGCCAGACGTCGGAGGAGCGTTGGCATCGGCTGTACGGCAAGTGCTCCGGCAACGAAATCTACCACATCCGCCTCGGGGACAGCCGATTCTTCGGGGAGTTTGAAGGGAAGCCCTTCACCACCGCCTCCTTCCACTCGCACAGGAAGTACGCATCTCCCTCCTCCTCCGCTGCGTACTCTTCTTGGGGGGGGGGGGGGGGGGCTGTACCACCATACACATGACATAGACAGGACCGCGCATGTCTGGATTTCACATAACGGTTAACTACGCAGATAGATATCGGTCAGTAGTAATCCCCCAGACACGATTTTTAATTCTATGCCATTATGGCGTCATATAATATTATAAATAAAGTTATATACCTGCAAATAGGATTTTGTTTCGCGAATTATTCATTCGTTGATTAACTAACGTCGCATAAGAGCCTCACAGTGCCCTATAGTAGACGGTTTTGGGGTCTATTTCGAGAAAAGACCTGGGAATACTGCATTGTATTTTTTTAACCATGGTCAGATGACTAGATTAACTGGCACCCGACGCAACTGCAATAGGCGTCAGGACATTAAACCACGATTATATTTAACATGCCCAAGTCTCTTATACACGTTGGGAGGAATTTGAGGTTATCTTTCGACGCCTTTTTATAAGTATAGAATCTGGCAATCCACCGATCACGAGATGACAACACCTTGTCAAATCCACTTAGGAATTCGAACTCGCACTTCTCCGATTATTAGCCATATACTTTACCACTGGGCCCCGGTCGGCTGATGAAGTTAACGTTGCACTGTAACTCTATAATCTGTCAAAGATGAAAAGAAGGACCACTGCCTCGTAAGTTTTGAATTAGGTGGAAGCGACATTTCATGAACAGTTATAATTCAGGGTATACAACTAGCTGGCCAACTTAGCCATGTAGTGGACCGCCACGGCCAAATACATTATTGCGTCTCAATATCGCAAAGATAATTCTCATGCTGCATATGTCTCAATATTTCGATTTCCGATAATTTAAAGACATTTTTTAGAAAATAACTATTTCATAAACGGCACTATTCAAAACTCTATATATAGTCAGGGTGCCAAATCGAAAAGCTTGTTTTGGCGTACGGAGAAAATGTTTTCATGGTTGCTGATGTAGTAAATGGCGTAGGTTTCAGGACCGATTGATGCCGCTCTGTAAATCTTGAGCAATTTGAAATATCGAAGATGGCGCCCATTATAGACGTTAAAAATATGTTATCTTTGTAGTGTGGTAATAGTGGCATGTGAGACATCGTTTTAAATGTTTTGGGGTCAAGGAATCTGAATACAATGTTATTTTTCACTTAAAATAAATCTGGAATACAATTCAGATGGTATTCCAAGATGGCGCCTATGGTGACCACTATAAAATTGTCCAATTTAGAGTGTTGTAATAGTGGCATGTAAGAGTTTAATGTTTTTAGGTCAAGGAATCTGAATATATTGTTATTTTTCACTTAAAATGACTGTAGAAACCAATTTAGATGGTAAACTGATGAATTCAACACAAATTATTTATCTGTCATTAATTGATCTTTCTCCAACAGATTATTATACAGTATTAACCTCCACGTTGAAAGTCATGAGTTTACCATAGTTAGTGAGCAGCCATTGTCGATGCACAGCAGATCAGGTTATATACAACATAATAGTTGATATAATATGGAATGTTTTCAAACTTTATTCCTCGCCATGGGACGATGAATACACTGATGCTCTTCATAGGGTATGTAGGTTCACTAATAGCAGGAAATGGAAATACCAGAATCAGCATTTGCAGATGTGTTAAAATAGTTATCAGGAAAGAAGTTTCTTGAGAACTTTCGTGCACTAAGATTAGTGCCCAAATAAATGCTGCGACCTATTCTAAATTACAGTGGTGCAGTGTAGTATTGAAAAAAGGATGGCTAAAGAGGGGGGGGGGGGAGAATGCTCTTTAAACCGCACAACTAAGTTGTGGACCAAATGTTACATCAAATCTGTCCAGCTAATAATGAATTTCGTGAGAGCTGAAAGGGAAGTTAATTAATGTCGTAGTCTTTAGACTGTAGGTTATAGACTTATTTTTAGGCAGTAGCCATATTTAGCAACTGCAGTCTATTATAATTATTTAAAGTATGCCACTGTTTATGTGATGTTCATCGAAAAAATGCCACAAAGATGTTTAGAACTTTTTTGAAAGACGAACACGGGATGAGACATATTACTCGTTATTGGAATGGGAAATGGTCCGATACGATGATAGAGAACACTATTATGCGATATGGACATGTAGCAAAAGGTTCTTCTTTGACGGTCTTGCACTAAACAGTGCTAGAGTCAAGCGATGGGCTTCAAGTAAACTTGTGATTTCTGTAAAGTGGCAGAGCTGGAATTATGCATGCAGCTTTTAAATTCATCAGAGCATCCAAACGGCTTAGTTCACACTCTGACTGGAAATATTGCGTCAAGAAAAATAAAACGTTGACTATGCTTTTGAATTGGTAATGTGTACTGAAGTTTAAAGACTCCCTTCCAAGTGGTTTCTATGACAGTTTACAGAAATGTGTTGTCAGCAGTAACGGTCTTTCAGGCAATTAAATGCATACAAATGGTCGACATATTAAAATACGAATTTGCTAATGTGCCCAAGTTTATGATTAGAGAGAAACTGAGACAGGGAACCGGCTTTATTGAGATCTCTAATTGAAACGCATTCAAACACAGCAAGCAGAATACCTAACCTAAATTTGGTGGATGGTTGAGCTTTGCAGTGGGTTAAGCATTGATCCTCACGAGGAACAGTAGCTAATATCATGGAAAACTTCTTAAAAACACAACAGTCAAATAATGATAATAAACGACATAGTTTGGAATTTATATGCAAGTACATTTCTAAAATTTTCACTAGTGTCCCATCCCAAAAAACGTTTGGTGGTAACAGGGCCGGATCGTATACCTTACGAAATTATAGGTGAACATGTATCAAATGCTGCCATGCTCTATCTGGTTGTGATATTGTTGCCTTATACTACCGAATGTTAAAGAATAGAATTATCTCCACTCTGGAATAGAATTAAATATATTAGATCATTCATCATGCTGGAAGTAATGCACCACATTTATGGCTTCAGTCTACGGAGTAGATGACGTATAGCATACATGGCAGAAGCCGAACTTCGAACTTGTATCGATACCTATACCTAACAGAATCGGGTTTGTACCAGAGCGATGGTGAAGTGCTCCTAAAGATCTAACGAAACCTGCTCAGCAATAAAATGTGGCTGTCATTTTATATATATATATATATATATATATATATATATATATATATATATATATATATATATATATATATATATATATATATATATATATATATATATATATATATATATATATATATATATATATATATATATATATATATATATATATATATATATATATATATATATATATATATATATATATATATATATATATATATATATATATATATATATATATATATATATATATATATATATATATATATATATATATATATATATATATATATATATATATATATATATATATATATATATATATATATATATATATATATATATATATATATATATATATATATATATATATATATATATATATATATATATATATATATAGCAACGTTTCGTGCAGAAAGTGAAGAAATGAAAGTGGTGAAATTCCTCATATCAAAGTTCCGAAGCAATAAACAAATCTTCTTGCCAATATGATTCTGAATTCTATATTTAATTAGTGCCAATTTATTTCTTCTTTGGTTCTTGATTGCGTAGGTCTTCATTTTACTTCAATTACTACCTGATTTTGTTTAAAAGTGAAAAGTCATTGCAACTTACAATTAGTTCCTTCCTTAAAGAAAAATAAATGTGATTTTATATAGTTTGTTATATTATTTTTTATATTATCTTAATCATTTTATAAATAAGCTATTTGGAATTCATTTTTTCGACAGTTGCACGTTTGCTGAGAACACAAAAAACTACTATTACCACACTCCAATGGGAACGCCATCATAAAGCGCCATCATGGGTGCCATCTTGGAATACAATCCTAATTAGTTTCCACAATTTTTTTAAGTAAAAAATAACAGTATATTCAGGTTCCTATACCCAAAAACATTTAAAACGGTGTCTCACATGCCACTATTATTACATCCAAAGTGGACATTTTTATTGCAGCCATCATGGGTGCCATCTTGGAATACCGTATGAATTGTATTAAAGATTTATTTTAAGTGAAAAATAACATTGTATTCAGATTCCTTGACCCCAAAACATTTAAAACGATATTTTACATGCCACTATTACTACACTCTAAAGTGGATATTTTTAAAGCGGCCATCTTGGAATAACATCCAAACTAGTTTCCACAGTTATTTTATGTGAAAAATAACATTGTATTCAGATTCCTTGACCCCAAAACATTTAAAACGATGTCTTACATGCCACTATTACTACACTCTAAAGTGGACATTTTTAAAGCGGCCATCTTGGAATAACATCGAAACTAGTTTCCACAGTTATTTTATGTGAAAAATAGCGCCAGAACAAGGTTGACCTATTTTTTGGCATTTAGAACCTTGACTAATATATGCTAATCTTTTTTCTCGCACTCCACTTGTTTAATTTCTACACTACGACTAATATGAGAATTATTTGACCGCTTCAAAGTGCTCCAGCCGTCTCTATAACTGTTCGGCTGACGAACTTTGAACTGTTCGACTGCGAGCTGGTAGAGAGTTCCGAGTTCGATTCCTGAATTTCCAATCGAATAATTATCGTGCAAAAGGACCTTATGTACGTTAAATCGGCTACACTGCCGTCATAAGAATGAAAACTCTACTCCAAAATCAAAACTTTACAGGAAACCAGAAAAACCGAATTTATCACTCTCATCAAAGTTTTGATACTTTAAAAAGCTTTCATTGTCTAAAAGTTATAGTTTACAGGTATCAATTTTTTTTGATAATAGTTATATTTTCTTTTCTATGTTTTTCAATGAACAGCTCTTCGGGAATTTAAGATTTTTTAAGTATTTAGTTGTCATATTAGTCCGGTCGAGATGTCAAAGCCCATGCGTTCTATACGGGAGGCGAATATTTTCTTTTATGATTTCAATTATTTTTTGATATGTTAAAGATGCAGTGTAGCGCGGGTGCCACTTTTAAAATTTTGGCATTTGGTCATCATTTTGAAAAATGGCTGGCCTTAGAGATATGGAAAACACAAATATCTCCTAAACTACTTGGTCAAATTTCACGTTTAAGGTGCCGTTGAATAGGTATTAAATTACTCTATACGTTCCATTATATAAAAGAGGACAATCTGAAAAAAAAATGCAATTGTATTTGGCAAAAAAAAAAAATTGTATGAAAGTAGAAATATAGCATAGACATTTTGTGGTAATACCGATAAGAACTACTCGTACGTTAAAGGTACACTATTAATTTCATAGTACACAAAAGCCCTACCGGTCCCACAATTAATCACTAAAATCTTCATCCAGGTAGAATTAAGAACTCATTCAGAAGGAACCGGTGCATTGTAGATTAATTTAAAAGTAACTGTAAAGTTGAATTTACATTGTAGATCTTCTCCTCATAACATTATTGTTAAAAACCACCTTGGCGACCAAAAATATATTTCGACAATAGTGGCGGCTGCCTTCTACTATTGCGATTTTTCTTTGAAAAATACATTTCTTAAGCAGTAGATTATAGCAATCGGTCGTTAACAAAAACCTCGCCAACCGAAGAAAGAAGATGCACCAACTGTTTCGTTTGACGCCATGTGTCAAACGAAAACGCCATTCATGCCTCAAACATTCTTTGCTTTTTTTTTCAAGATCTGTTGAAAGATAGACTCCGGTCGCCAATTGGCACCAAAAAAAATTCGCCAAATACGATATATTATTTTAATTTGGAAGAATTTAATATTTTTTTTCTTTGATATATTATTGCATCGCCAATATGAAAGCTAATGAATGTGAAGTTTACTACATGCGTTGTATAATTTTGGCAATATTTTGTATTAAGTTAAAAGTATGTTCGTACCCCAACTGCAACGAGCCCTTTCAACATAATCTCCCCTAAGCTTACGAAGAAAGACGATTAACGACTCGTTTCGTCTGTAGCTCGATTGAAACCCAATACGAGTAATTCTTATCTATATTTCTACATAATATCTATGCTGTAATTTATGTTTTCATATTTTTTCCCAAATACAATTGCCTTTCTTTTAGATGTTCCAATTTATATAATTCAACGTATAGAGTAATTTAATACCTATATAATCAGCCTACACAAAATGCCGTCTCATGTCAACAGTTAATTTGACTACCCCCTATTTTCAATTGAAATATTTCGTATTACAATGAGCCCTTTGAGAGCTTTTTTTAATTAGGAATGACTACATTATTTATGGTATTATATTTTAATTGGGAATCATATAGTATATGTAGATGTAAGACATATATGTATATTGTAAATTGGGTGTCTACTTTTCTCCTACTTTATTTTTTATAAAATTAGAGTATTAATTTGAGAGTATTAATTTAACAAACATATAATTATATAATAAAATACGAGAAACTCATTCACTAAAATCGCAATTTTGATGCGCAACATCTTTCATTTCAAACAAATAGTATTAATATATGTAGCAACGTTTTTCGGAAAACGCTACACCCAATGTCCAAAAGTTTCAATTTTTGTTCTAACTAAGCTAGAAGTGTTTAAAAATATTGTATGGTTATGATCTAAATATATGACGAAATCAGTTTCTTCTCAAAACTATGTTTTAAACACTCAATCACCTTGTACTTATTGCTTGAATAGTTTTGCACATTACTATTACATTACTAGTAACCCATGTATTTATTGTTTCAAAGCTTAGTTATTTTTAAAAAAAATTGTTTCTCTTTAAATGTATGCTTTTTTTTAAACCATTATTAATATTTTGACTGATTTTATAGTCTAAACATGCTTTAAACTGTGCTATGTATAAATCAATGGCTTTAATTACATAGGGTTTTCAAGTTTACAATGTTTTAAGGTAAATAAACGAGTAGTTTTTGAGAAAAGTGTACATAAAGACAGAAAACACATTTTTGTGATTTAGTGAAAAAATTTCGTATATTTAATGCATATCATTATAACATTAAAAAAATATTTATGCATGCAGAAAAGCTTAAAAGTTGAGAAAATATATTAATTTAAAAATACAAAATGTGCGTACACCTACCATTTAAACGTCTCATGATTTGCTTGATCGCATTGCTGTTTCAATGAATGAACGATTAAAATAATAAAAAGTTGTCAGGTAGAGTACATCCAGATACGATGCGCTCCTTGTAGAGCAACGATCATTCTTTTTTAAACTGGTAACACGAATAGCTCTTTAAATAAAAATATTCACATAAGAATCTGACCAACCGACATAATCGAGATGACCGTTTCTCCTTCTGCGACGGAGGGCACCCGAACCGAAAACGCGAGAAGAGTCGTTTCGTGCACGAAGCCGGTTGCGAGAAAAATGCGCGGAAACCCTTTGAGCCGGTGTGCAGCAGTCCCTCCCTTCGGCTCACACAAAAGAGAGATGTGCACGATCCATCCACAAAGTTACACTGAATGGAGCAAAGTAGACCCACATACAGTACTTTAAAACGAGGATCTTATTTTCAAAAGGCAACGTTTTACTACATGCTATACAACAGCCGCGTAATGAACGTTGTTTGGCCACGAAATTCACTTGTGAATGAGGAATTGGGACAATAGAAGCTTGAATTTCGTTTTTAACAGCGTTACCTTCGGTTCGCAAACGGTTGTTGAAGGGCCACCATGAAAACGTTTCCTTCCGAAAATAGGCTCCTCAGATAGATGTGTGTGTGTTGGCCAACAGGTACGGCGTGTCCCTGGTCGGGGTGAAGACGGAAATGGGCGGGACATGGCCCATCCTCTTGAATCCGGGACCCAACTACGTGTTGAAAGCGTCCGACATCTGCTTCTACATGAACATCACCAAGGAGGAGAATTCCGCCTTTCTGCCCACCGCCTCCGAGAGGGAGTCGCCTCCGCTGGTTGGACCACCGCCAGACAGCGAAGCGGCCCTCAAAGGTAGTGTTTTTAGTGTTGCCTCACTTTACAGGATTGATTGTTGTTTCTTTTATCTCTCACGAGATGGCAGCACCAAAACTTTTACTAATTTAGCTAAAGAAGAATTGGAAGGAATACTCCCATAGTAGTAAAGTCAGCAAAGGATTCAATTCGGAAATAAATAGGGGAAACAATTTTAATCGCTTCCAAAAAGTGTTGTGTATGATATATTAACACTTTCACTGCCGATGCAAGTGGGATGCAAGGATGCAAGTTGACTATTGCCTTTTACGTGTTATTTTAAAGAATGTATCATGCGCCAGTGCGTCAGTGGCAGCGAACGTGTTAATATTATACCCTTGCACCACGCCGGCGTTGGCCATCTTGAAAAATAGAGGCCAAAATAAGTTTTATGTAATTATCTTCTTATTTATTAATCATAGTGAAAATATTTCAATTACGAAATTATTTCCTGAGTAATTTTACACAAAAAAGCAATTTAGAATTTATACTTTTTTTTGCGACTTGCCGTTAAGACGCTAGAGGCGAATAAAGAAGTGGATACTAAATCAATAAGTGGCATGAAAACTGAAGTGCTTTGATAGGATATCTTTTCATCTCTACTTTATTTAAAAACCTCTCTATACCTTATGCATGCCATATTTTTTTTATATTAGTTTTTAAGTAAGTTATATGTTTTTTATTCCTAAAAACTAGAAATGGTTTCAGTTTCAACACATACAATATTTTCTATTTTATCATTGTGTGCAGATAGGTTTAAATGTCCTTATATACACTTCTAAAATTGTTTACTTCAAGTCAGTTTCCGTATATTTAAAAAATATAACTATTTCTTCTGACATTTCTGCACCTGTGTATTATAGTTCGGTACAACAAAATACACCCCATGTATTTGACTCCAGCACAACTGGAGTGCTTTTTCTCCACGGTTGAGTGATTATGTGTCGTATATGATCATCTTGCGATTTCAAAAGCCCCATGCGTTGGTCTAAGATCATTTACTGGGTACAATAATATTAAGAAGTATATATATATATATATATATATATATATGCCTCTGGACATGCTTTTTCTTATAATTTAAATATTTGCACTAAGCCATAAAAGCAACCGTTCTTCAAATTAACAGGTAAAAACAGAAGGTTTAAAAAAAAAAGAAAAAAAAAGAAGCGAAACAGTGAGCAAAGGGTTCTTTAAAACAAGCGTGAAAACACATTATTTAACGTGGCCGATCCATGAAGTATTGACTAGAAAATGCAATTATTAATTTGCAGTCTGTAGTAAACTCATTGGTCCGTCTGATGCTCTAGCTAAACTTACATTGCAAAAGTAGAAAAGGTTTCAGGAAACATCTAATTATTTTAACAAGTATGAAAAACGAGTTCCGTCCAGTAGATAAAATATGCGTTTAATTTTTAAAGTATTGGCTCTCGAACTGTCCCCTTTCTCTTCTATATTTTGATTCGCATCTCAAGAAATAATGTGTCAGATAATTCGTAGATTGTATGCTAATGCTAAGAGATAGTAGAATATAAAAAATTAGCGTCTAAAGGGAATTTTTTTTAAAATATATTATCACACTGGCAAAAATGGTATTTTGCATATTATTTATAATTTTTATAGTCATCGACAAATTTATCCATGACCGGAGCCTTTTCCTCTGGCTAATATTATTTAAATAAAGAACAATATCCTGCTATTTAGATATACACTCAAACCTGTTTTTTTGCGGTGGATATGGACCGCATAAAAAAACGCATAAAAAAATTTGTACAAAACTTCACAAGTAGCTGTAAAAAATAGTTTTCGCAACACAATTAAAAAATATTTTTTTTATGCGGTGAATGGGGACCGCATAAAAAAGTCTCGCATAGAAAATAACTCAAAACCTTACAAAATAACTAGGAATTGTTTTTTTAAACGAAATCGAGACGCGAGGCTTGACAGCTAATTGGAATCTCGCTAAACCTTTTGGAATTTGATTTAGAAAATACACATGCGAACATTTTTAAATATTTCATTTACATATGTACTTATTTTACACATACAAAACTTTTCAAAACGTATAACCATTATCCTTCGTAGTTTGACAATACACGAACTTGGTTCAAAATCGCTTTCGTCACTTGAAGATACTACCTCGCACTCGTTTAGAGTTGACTTTTTTTCAGTTACCATGTAGTCAGCGATCAGTTTTTGCGACGACTGTTGTTCCATTAGACGCTTGCATATGTTTCGCTAGCCAGATAATCGGTTATGTTCCAATTTGATTGAAGTTTTCATATACCGCACAAAAAAAATCGCACAAAAAAAGACCGCACCAAAACAGGTTTGAGTGTATAGTATTTCTGTTTCTTCCTGCCCAGCCGACCTGAAGGGAAACGCCTTCCAAAGCGTCGGAGAAGGAGGAGTCCGACGTTTCGGCAGCCACCTTCAAGTTCCCTTCTCTTCCTCCGACTGTCCTCCGAGCATCGGCGGTCACAGAAGAGGAGGAGGAGGCGTCGTGCCCGTCGTCAACAGCTTCGCGCCTCCGCCTCCCGGACTGCTGGTGACGACACACGCGGAGGCGGCGGACGACGCCATGGAGGCGGAACAAGAGAAGTACCTGGACATCCCTTGGGTGACGCCGGCGGAGAACTGCGAGTGAGTTCCTTTACTCGCTTTCCGGCCACGAACTGTGGACAGTTACGGGGTGAACATCTCAGCTGAGATACAAATACTGATGATGTTGTTGACTCTACGCCCAGCTGGGTTGGCCTTAGCTATCTAACACGATTCCACAATGTCGATACAATTGCCTTTTAAAACTACCCACTCTCGAAGAATTAACAGCACACTCAGAAAAACTATTACCTCTCAGAACTCTATTACACTATTTAAAAAAAAAAATGCTTTCAAAACCCCCGATTAAGCTATGAATTGTACAAGTTGAATCCACGAACTCTTGTCCCATTGGCAATACTAAATTCCAAAGGTCATACGTTTCTTTTAATAAATCCCAACATTACGTCGGCTTTTTTACCAGCTATCCCACGCTGTTCAGTTCCTGCAACTGATAACAAGGCGTCTCACAAACACGATCTTCCTCATCACCCCACAAACCCATCTGAATAATTTCCAACCGAGTTCAATCCGAAGAGTGAGTGAGCCATGGAATGAAGCCAGCGCGACCAATCCATTCATAATAGATGTCATAGAACGACAGTCCTTGCTCATAATCATTTGTTTGATACAATTTTGTTGTGTGTCAGCACCCTGTATTTAACATCTCAATTTATTTACTCGTTTCATGATACAAAATGTTTATCGTTAAAATAGTAAAGATTCACTCATTGTGAATGTGGTTATTTCATTCACATAGCTGGTATTGAAATACTAACTGTGTGATCCAGCGTTGGATGATACCCTTTGAACTTAGATTTCCAAACATCACAATATATGTATTAATAGTGATATATATACGAGAGTAAGTCAAAAATTACTTACACTTTTCGTTCTACAACTTTATTAAACAAAGATAGGTTTACAACAGATACATTATTTTTGTATCTGTTGTAAACCTATCTTTGAGCAACCTCCACCTTGAGCAATGCACTTGGTCCAGCGAACCACAAGCTTCCCCGTATGCCTTCCCGGTAGAAGGTTTTCGGTGGATCGTGAAGCCCACTTTTCCACCGCATCCCGAGCGTTCATGTCTGAGGTAAATCGACGACTTCTCAAAGCTTCCTTGAGCGGTCCAAAGAGAAGAAAGTCTGAGGGAGAGAGATCTGGGCTGTAGGGAGGGTGTTCCAGGGTCCCAACCTGTTGATTGTTTCTATGGTGTTATGGGCCGCGTGCAGCCGGGCGTTGTCTTAAGCTATCTTTGAGAGTAGACCACGGCGTTTGTTTAAAATTGCTGATTTCAGCTTATTGGCCAACAAATCACTGTACCTCGCACCATTTACGGTAGTCTCTCAGTCCAAGTAGTCGTCCAGTATAGGGCCTTTTTCGTCCCAAAACAGGGTTAGCATCACCTTCCCAGCCGATGGCAAGGTTATTTTTGCGTTGCGCTCGTTCGGCCACTTTTAAACATTTTGATCCCAAAAAAAACGCTTTTACCAGATAAAGCACTTTTCTCGTATTGTGACAAAAGCCTCCGGTGAATTTCAGCACCTTTCACACTCTAAAACCTCAAAAATTTGATCATTCCTCTTTGGTGCAATCTGATAGCGGAGCTGACATGCTTATGCTGTTGCAGCTAGAAAACAACTGATACGATCGTTATTAAATTCCGCACACGTGTCCACAGACGCGCCAACTCAACGCATGCGGCCGCCCCCTATCTTTGTTTAATATATATATATATATATATATATATATATATATATATATATATATAGATATAGATATAGATATATATACATGCATTGCTAAGGACGGATTACAAAAGGCTATACAGCGCGTAAAAAAGTAAGTGTAATTGGACGCCAAGTGAAATAAAATAATGTCAGAATGCTAGGACACAAAAAAGATAATTTATTGTGCTCTGAAATCCAGAAGGCTTTGAAAAGTGTTCAAGGGACAAAATCGATATTTTGTGCTGAATACGTAAACGTGTAAAAAAATGCAATTACCGTCCGCAGGCGTTCCGGCGTAAGATGTCAATATGGGATATGGTCATTATGGAGGGCGATGCAAGATTACACACGTCGTGTCATGCTTTGCACAACGTTATCTAGCAGCTGTTGGGGTAATTTATTCCATTCCTCTATCAGTGCACGGATGAGGGTGTTCTTGTTTATTGGAGGACATTGTCGACCAGCAAGACTCCTCCCCCAAAGCATCCTACACATTTTCAATGGGATTCAGATCTGGAAAACGTGCTGGCCATACGAGGCGTTGAATATTCTCGCTTTATTGACACTTCTGGACAGCGACTGTTCCATGACATGTTGCGTTGTCGTCCATGAAAACAAATCTATCACCACCAGCACCACGGAACATGCCGCAGCAGAACATCATTAATATATCGTTGGCCATTCATAGTCCCAGTTGAAAGCAGATAGGGGGACGTACGGCTTTGATCATGATGGCAGTCATACCATGACACTACATGTAGGATATCTGTCCCTTTCTTGTATGTTTGCCAAACAATATGCAGTACCATATCACGCCAGATCAGTTGTTATCGACAATCAGGCGAAAGACTGAACCTAATTTCATCTTTGAATCGTATGCAAGCCCAGTCCGCTTCCCTCCAATGGTGATGCTGACGACACCATTGCAAACGGGCGGTACGTTTTCAGCCGGTGTAGAATATTTTTATTTTTGAACTTTTTTTACATATTCCGAACGCTCTTACGCCTACCCCCACCCGAACTGGATCAGTTGAATTACGTTTTATAGATTATCTATCCAAGAACAATTACTGGTAAGAAAATCAGCCGGTGTAAAATAATCCTAAAATGTCGCTACCTCCCGGACTATAAAATCCTATTTCTTTTCAGGATTGTGAGAGGCTTCCCGCCCGTCACTCCTTATGTCGGTGTGAGTCCCACCTTCTGCTACCTGCTCAAGGACAAGAAACCCCTCTGCTGTCTGCAGCTGTCCCAGGTGCTTCCTTCTTTTTCCTTCCTCCCTTCCATCCACCCGCACCACAAAGTGTCATCCTCAACCCTGTCAATGGACGGAACTGTTCGAGGCTTTGAGTCGGTTTTAATTCAGCAATACGGCGAATATGTGTCGGCGTTTTCTAGCATGTTTTCTGCTCTCCAAATATAAAACAAAAGAGCGAGCACCTGTTTTAGAATAGGGGGCTGTTGCATTAATCTTTCGCCCGTAGGGTGTCATTAGAATGGACCTGAGAGGTGGCGCCAGTAGGGGCTATAGACCCCCATCCCCTTCGGGGAAAATTATGAAGTTCGTCTGGGAACAAGAGTTAATTTATTAATTGTTAAAACAAGTTTTTGTGAAACATTGAATTAAATTTTTTTTTTAATAAAATGGATCTGTGTCATCCGAACAGACAGAATTCTGATAAGGTTACATTTAACGAAATCCCGACTTCCATGTCCGAATAAAGGGCACGGACATCAAGTATCTGATGGGCGCGAGTTCAATCCACAGAAGAGATGTAGTAATCAATCGGATGGTTGTCAAATTCGCTCCTTTCACGACCCAAATATATCCACCGTGTATGAGGTTGTTGGGAGCGCTGGATGTAACGTAGGGGCTTTTAACGTAGTTCATTGAAAAGTAATACGCAGTCAATTCAATAACCTTTCGGGGGTTGTGCGTTTTATTTCAAGATTGGTTTTTCGGGCTTGATGGCTTGTCGAAATTTTGATCTTGTCGATATTTTTACTTTTAGGAACATTAATTATTTTTTTAAACAATAAATTTCAAACAAACAAAAAAAATAATGAGTAATAAAAAATCAGGTAGGCAATGTCTCTCTCAAAACGGTCTCAGTGTTTAAGGCATGTAACGTCAAACTAAATTCAAGCACCTTTCGGGTTCCGAAAAGAATCTGCATGCTCTCAGCCGAGTTTGAGATAGATGACGATGCATCGCGCCAACTTTGTTTAAAGCTTAGGGTTTGGTTACGTGTGTTTTCGTTATGGACATGTTTTTGTTAAAGTCCGCTTCGCCCTAGACCTACATTCACCCTTTACACAGATACGATTTTAAAAGGGTTACATGTAAAAAAAATATTTTTACTGTTATAAAATACCGTCTTTAAATTACTTCAATAAACGTGTATTGACTCATCCGTTATAATGATAACAAAGTAAAAACAAGTATGACTCTAAGGCCCATTCTACACGAACGAGTAAAACGCGCATGAGCTTCTCGGTGATTCGAGAATTCACACCACGTGATACAAATTCTCAAATCAAAAGATAAGCTCACGCTCGTTTTGCCCGTTCGTGTAGAATGGTCCTAAGGTCTTCCCTTATATTGTACCTGTTATAAATACAATAAATAAAACAGATTTTTTAATATACAACTGCAAGTTAGAAATTAGAAAAAAAAAATCCGTTTTGAATTTTTTTTTGTACATTGACTTTATGAAACAAATTGTGGCATGACGCAAAAAAAAACATTTCAATCAACATTAATTACTCAAATAATACAAAAAAAACAATAGTTGTATCTTTGCTGACTCGGTTCATCGTCTTTTATGTTCACGTTTTTTCATTTTACCGAATGAGGACAAATATATTGGATTTTACGCAGTCTATCTCCAGGCGCAAAATTTATTTTCATTTTTGTCGAGGCAACCATTGCACTTGAATACCATAGCAGAATATTTTATCACAATCTTGACACCAACGGCAGTCTGCGAGTAGTTTCCTTCCCAGGCAGTGCCTCTAAAAGATAACCAGTTTCGTCGGAGTGAAGAAATCGGAATTAACCTTACGGTGTGGGAGGTCCTTACACCTTCATCGAATTAAGTCTAATAAATAGAATAACGTTAGCGGGATTTAAGTTTAACTAAGAAGTTACTAATTAATTGGTGGGGGTTGGGGGCCCTAAGGCTAAACGCGAGTTCGTTAGAAAAAACCTGAAAAATAACATCAGTAGATGGTGTGTGTTAGAAATAAGTAGAGACAGCAAGTGATTTGTAGTACATATTTTATTATTATAAGATGCAAAATACACAACATTGAAGACAATAACATAACCTGGCTACTAGCTAAGGAGCAGCTGTCGGAAATTTGACATGTCAATGTAACAAGCAGGTCTAGAAATGCCTACCAGGTGGGGGTCGTGGTGAATGGTTCTTGGTCTTTTATGTTTCTGGTTTACCTCGTGATCATACTGTGTGATTTCTTTAAGGTGTTGTATGTCTGAGTTTTCGGTTGCCATGTTATAGTTGTGTGAGATAGTTAGTATTGCTGTGTCAATAGTGTCCATTTTAAGGTCCCTGTGTAAGATTGTATTCCTGACATACCTTGGTGCATCTGTTAGCCTTCTAAGGGCTTTGTTCTGAAATGTTTGAAATTTCTTTCTGTGTGTTCTTCGAACTGCAGCCCAGGCCAAACAGGCATACAGCAGAACTGGTCTGATCATAGTTTTGTAAAGAATTACTTTGTTTTTAAGTGTCATTTTTGAGTTCTTCCCAATGAGGAGATTTAAGCTTATACTTGTACCAGTCGCTTTTGCGATAGTTTGTTTAATGTGTTCTTTAAAGCTAAGTTTACTGTCTAGGTGTACTCCTAAGTATTTGGTGTGGTATTCTCTCTTGATCTCTGTATTAAAGATCAAGATCGGTGTTGTAATCAACTAGTGTGTCGTGTTTGCGGAAGAGTGCCGATACACTCTTTTGAGCATTAATTTTGATGCGCCAGTCTTCGCACCATGATCCTACTGTGTTTAAAGCGGCTTGTAGCTTCCCAAAGGCTATGCCACCGTGCTTAGATTTAGCCAGTATTGCTGTATCATCGGCAAATTGGGCCGTGATGCAGTTATCGAATGTAGGGAAATCGTTTATGTACAAGTTAAATAAGACTGGTCCTAGTATGCTACCTTGTGGTACTCCTGCTTTAATGTTGGTGAGTGTTGAAAGTGTGTTGTTTACTCTAACCTGAAAAAATCGCTCTGAAATAAATGAGTTTATCATGTGTATCATTTCCTTGGGGATGTTTTGGTTTATTAGTTTTTTGATTAGCCCTTTGTGCCATAAACTATCGAATGCTTTTTCTACGTCTAAAAATACGGCTCCTATCATTTCTTTATTGTTAAACGCTTCTCCTATTTGTCGGAGTGAGTTTGTTGGTCCCCCTTTATGTGTCTTGACCCCCATTGCGCTTCCTGACAAAGGGGAAGACGCCCCTCGACTTGATCTTTCGGATCCAGTTCAGCCTTGGGGTATTGGTAGGAACAATGCCGCTAAAAGGGCAATTAAGGTTGTAAAAATGTCATCTGTCACTTGTTATCGCCAAAGGAAAAGAAGTAAAGAGGGAAATATTTTCATTCAAGTACACCCTTTTTCAATTTATAGTTTTTCTTATCTTTTATACAGCTGTCTTTTCACTGCCAATCTCTTTTTGAATTTCGAGAGGGTTACGCATCTGCATAGGATAGGATACAGAGAGGACTGGTGTTGCGTCACTAGTATTTAAGGTCTCGAAGAAGTAGGAGGTCAAGTAAATGATCAGGTCGCTTGTATGAAGCAGTAGAACAGTCGAGTTTTTCTTTTGTCCGTTCCGTACTTTATGAAAAGTTTTAAAAACTTGATCAAGTTTTCTGTTTTTATTTTTTAAATGAGTAAAAATGCAGAAAAGTAGGCAATGCATTGAGACTAGTGAGGGTCCGATCTTCGACGATCCACTGCCAAATAGTGGATTTGGGAACTAGTACCGTCACTCGTTGATGCGATTTGTATAATTCAGATGTCTTAAAAATTATTGTGATTTTTTTAAAATATTCTATTTGTGCCTGACAACGTAATATTATTTTATTTATTTTTTTAAAAACGGTTTGTTGTTACGACATTAACATTTATAGAAAAACATAGATTAATTCTAAAATTGAACAAATCGCTTCAGATGTTTAAAAAAAAAATCGATATCAATGTGAAAGTGAAATGTTACGGATAACAGATTGGATCAATATTTAGCTACACAGAAAGTTAAGATTAAAAAAAATCTTTTTAATGTAGATTTTTCAAAACAAGTATAAATCCAAAATGTATTCGAAAAATTAAAATATTTCTTTTAAAAAATATGTAACACTTTCTCTGTTTTTGTTGACTTTTAAATTTGTCATCTCAATCGGGCAGTCGTAAATATATTGTTTAGAAAAGGCCAAGGAAGAAAGAAATAATTGCTTAGAAATGTTTTTAAACTTTTTCATCTTCAACAATAATTAACCTACAGCCTTATTCTATGAAAAGAATTTCATAGGAAATAACTCGTCGCTCATTTTCGTTGTCTTTTATAAATATAAATATTTTATGATTTTTTTAAAATAAACACTAAGTCAAATGACAGAGCAGTATGATTTGTATAGATTTTTACTAATCATTTCTCCACTATACTTCAGGTTTTCGAAAATTGTAAACTAATTACATAGTAATTATTACAATATAAAAATCATACTCGTTGATTGCAGTCCAGAATATTCATATCTCTGAGGGAACAAAAAACATGTCATTATTTAACTGAGATGACTAAGATTCACCAAGAGTCCAAAGGATTAATATATGAATATTTCTTCAAATAAAAAATATCACCAGCAAAATAATCTTACTATTTGTTTTAAACTTAGCGTATTCTATAAAATTACGATTATTTTGAAAAATATATTTTTTATTTGATTTTATATAGATTTCTTCAAATAAAAAAAATATCACCAGCAAAATAATATTTTTAAACTTAGTGCATTCCATAAAATGACGATTATTTTGGAAAATATAATTTTTATTTGATTTTATATAGATTATTATTTTCTCACTCTTCTTCCTATTTGAATATCAATTGTCTTTGTAAAAGTGTGTTTCGTGGACGCTCTCCTTCCAGGTGTGCGAGCACTGCACTTTCCGCACCGCCAACAACTACAGCTGGCCCAACCGGTGTGTGATCCTGGCGGCGGACTACGCCAGCAACGGCATCTACAATTTCATCGTCCCCCTGCGCGCCCACTTCCACGCTCCCCACTCCCTGCGCCCCATCGTGCTGCTGCTCGAGAAGAGGTGAGTCCGTCCTCCTCCCTCTCTGCCGATCACAACAGCCGCTCCGACTCCCCCCTCGGCCGAACGACCGACCCTCGCAATCGATGGGCCTGGCACATGTCCTCGCCCTTTTCATCTACAGACGCCGCTCTCGACGTCCGCCAAGGATTCCGACACTGTGTGCAGGAGCGAAGCCACCAGTCCCGTGTCACCGACACGTCAGGATGAAAAGAGCGACGACATGTGCCAGACTTTTACAGGCGTTGGGCCCAGTCTAAAACCAGCCGTGGAAGAGCTTCCTGAATTAGATTTCAAAGTTTATTTTTGTTGTTATTTATTAAAATATTAAAACAATTTATAATAAGTATTCAAACAATTTATAATAAGTATTCAAACAATTTATAATAAGTATTCAAACAATTTATAATAAGTATTCAAACAATTTATAATAAGTATTCAAACAATTTATAATAAGTATTCAAACAATTTATAATAAGTATTCAAACAATTTATAATAAGTATTCAAACAATTTATAATAAGTATTCAAACAATTTATAATAAGTATTCAAACAATTTATAATAAGTATTCAAACAATTTATAATAAGTATTCAAACAATTTATAATAAGTATTCAAACAATTTATAATAAGTATTCAAACAATTTATAATAAGTATTCAAACAATTTATAATAAGTATTCAAACAATTTATAATAAGTATTCAAACAATTTATAATAAGTATTCAAACAATTTATAATAAGTATTCAAACAATTTATAATAAGTATTCAAACAATTTATAATAAGTATTCAAACAATTTATAATAAGTATTCAAACAATTTATAATAAGTATTCAAACCTAAATTATAGAAGAGTGGTTCTATAATTGGTGGTTCTATAAGTTCTTCCGGTGAGATGTCCAAACTACCACATGAAAGTGTCAGAGTTCCATTTCTAGACTGTGACCGTGGAGACCGAGGTCCCTCTTCCCGAATGCTTACAGTTTTTAATTCGCATCCGGGGTGTTGCGGGGGAGTCCATAGCTTTAGGGCACACGCGGCTTTCAGTCTGGTGATACGAGACGCCACTTTCTGTTTCGGTGACACACCGGCAAACACGGCACAATATTAGTTCGACCCCCCCATCCCAATCTCATACGCTGTCCATTGGCACCAGTCAAGGGTCGTGGCACAAACGATCGCTGTACGTGTGTGTGACCTGTCGCGGTTCGCGAGAGGGTCTATAGTGGAGCTTTTGTTCCATCAACAAGATGTTTTTTTTTTTTTTACTTTTAGAAGAAAAATGCATTCTAAGATTTCTTTAAATAAAAATCTAAATTAACTCGCTATTAAAAAAATAAGCATTAGAATGTTTTCCTTGCTCTTTTCAGATGCCTACTTTGATTATTATAGCAATTAACCAGAAATAAGTAATCTTATATTTGGTTGAAAAATGTATCCTTATTTTCTTGCTGCCTTTGCCAAGTCTGCTAATATATTTTTGGAATTAAAAATTTGTTTCGATAAGATGAAATGAAAGCACATGCAACTTTGAAGAAATACTTTAATTTCTACTTTTGTATTTTAATATTGTGTTGAACTTAACAATATAGAAGTTGATGAAATAGATGTAAGTTCAAATATCAAGTTTTGTGAAGAAAGTAGTTTAAAAACGGTATATTATTAATAATTAAACTTATTTACTAAATAATTACGTAATTTAATATTTTTACTATATTTAGTATATAAATAATTTTTGGTACTTGGATATTATTACGTACGATTGAAAGGTATGATGGTTCGCGCTTTGTCTAATTTTCAATTCGGTGGTCCCGCGAACATCCTAATGCTTTGAACCAATGGTCCAGGTCGTATCGGCCATATAAAGTAAGGTAGCCCTAAAATCTAAATAATACATTCAGTAGAAGACACGCTAGTTTTGCTTTAAATAATAGCAACGTTAAACTTCTTTTAACACGCGCCCTCCTCCCCATTGACTCAGCGATCACCTTTTTGTGTGTTGCAGGCCTCATCCCGCATTCCTGGACGCCATCTCGTGGTTTCCCCTGGTCTACTGGATGCTGGGATCCATCGACGAGTAAGAGAAGTCATTAGCATCGTGAAATGTGGGGAATGACACTTATACTGTCCATTTGCATATAGGGGGCTGTCCATTAAAACGAAAGTTTCTACGTGTGAAAAAATATCCGATGTATTAACAAGATAGCTTAATAAAGGGCCTTAGTGACCTCTTTCCACCATGACTCATATTAGAGTAACAATTATAATTTTTTGAGTACCGCCCCCTCTAGTGGGTAGAGGCTGGTGGCGACATCTAGCGAAATATCCAAGAAACAACCGACCCTTTGAAGGGCGGCAACACCACTTGTTTAGATTAATTGTTATTAAAGTAAATGCAAATAATCGTAGCTCGACAGCTTTTTAAGCTGAGTTGTGCATGCCTTGGGTATTAAAAAAAAGAAAAAAAAAAACTATGCGAATAAAAACAGTTTACAAACAAAAACTTTACGTTAAGGTTTGTCTCAAGAATACTTTGTACACGCGCCTGATTCTTCTTCTTCTTGCGTCTTCGGTAAGTTCTAGATATACCTTTGCACTTGGCATAAGTTGAGACTTTTTTGGTATTATTTTGTTCATCTTGGACTACTTTTCAACCTGTTTCGTTTTTTTTTTTATGCCGCATTTGAACTTTAGTGTGATATTTCGGTTTTATAGTGAAATCTTCGACCTATCGTCACTTTCCACTCCACATAATTTTCACACACATTTTTTAAACTAGAAATATGGAATTGTAGAACTTGTTGATTTCTTCCATTTAAACACGCATGCCCTATCGACCTGTTGATGGCATCTGAAGTTACAGTGTTTAAACAGGTTAGTGTATGACCGAAATGGGATTTCATTTTCCCCTCCACACGCGGTAAAAAAAAGTAAGAGGATGGAAGTAGATGAATAACAAATCTGGCCGACGCGGCTTACCTTGAGGGTAGGTCCTTTTCTTCATAGGCTGATACTCCCTGGAATTCTGGGACTTTGAAACACCAACATTTTTTATATCCCTCAAGTTTTTGACAAAGTGTACCACCACCGATTTTACAGATTTTGTTTGTGTAAAAAAATATAAAATGGAACAGATTCTAAGTGAACATTGTCCTTGTGCCTCGACACGCCTTTTTAGTGAAGCCTTTTCTGTAATTCGACTGCGGCAGACGTCGAATCTCGAACTGATTTGATCTTTACTGTCTAAACTTAGTATGTATAGTTAGTATAAACTAATAATCTAAACTAATATCTATTAATCTAAAATATGTTCTTCTAATCCAATAAATATTAGTATTTAAAATACTTAATGAAATATGAAAATAAATAAACAAATATCTTTATAGTGACGTCCCCTTCCCCTCGTTCTCGCCAGTCATGTTTTTTTGTTCGCGCAGCCTGGACGATCTGCTGCGGGCCGGGATCAACAAGGCGGACAGCGTGGTCGTCGTGAACAAGGAGTCGTCCAACTCGGCCGAGGAGGACTACCTGGCCGACTGCAACACCATCGTCGCCGTGCAGACCATGTTCAAGTACGTTCATAGATCTGCTTCACATGTCCATTCCCCCCATCTGTATGATTTTGATCATTCAGAAAAGAGGGTGGAGGTATTGCACCATGCCGCCTAATACTGCAGTGTGACGTAAATAGGTCTGGGATCGATTCATGGCTAAGGCTATGAATGTAAAAATTGCATTTACAACAATTCAGAAATGACTTGGAATTTAAGAAACTGTTCTTGTTATTATTGCTCTCTCCTAATTTGAACGATGAAAACCATTTCGCATTTGTTTTTCTTTGGATCCACTGATATAGTGTATGTGTGTAGGTGTGATAGCCCTGTGACGCGCTCTTCTCAAAATGAATGTGTAATTGCAGGTTGTTCCCGAGCGTGCGCATCATCACCGAGCTGAGTCAGTCGTGCAACATGCGCTTCATGCAGTTCAGGGCGCGGGACGCCTACGCTCTGCACCTTTCCAAAATGGAGAAGGTATGCACACGCCTAGCGAACTGGAACGACGTCGCCACCCATCTCCCCCCTTCCTCCTTCATTCGAGAGCCGAAGGGGGTTTGCTTTTCTTGTTGTATTTCGAACTTCTTGAAAGGATAAACAGGACGATTCATTCTTTGGGCAAAATTAGATTTATACCACAGATCTGTACACAAACTGGACCTTGCAAGACTGACTTTCGTATGACTGTTAACTGTGCGAATTAATATTCCGCTATTAGAAATCCCCAGGTGTTGGATTTTTAATGCTAAATGTCTTGCCATTTTGGGGTCATAATTTATTTTTAAATAAACAAAATTTTGACAAATATTTTACATAATAGTTATATCTACGCAAATTTGGATGTTGTTCTGAGAATTATTCACTCTGATTATAATGTTTTAAAAAGGTTAGAACCATCCATAAACCTTCGAATGGTCTTAAAAAAAGAGCTTCTGGGGTCACTAAAGGCGCCGGCGTTCAAATTGTGTGACCGACAGGCAAATGGCAGAC
The DNA here is from genome assembly GCA_963932185.1 of Troglohyphantes excavatus. Classification (NCBI taxonomy): domain Eukaryota; kingdom Metazoa; phylum Arthropoda; class Arachnida; order Araneae; family Linyphiidae; genus Troglohyphantes; species Troglohyphantes excavatus. The sequence continues at coordinate 72,653,694 of OZ010671.1, read as the reverse complement.
AGTTTTTGTGCACAGGATGGGGGGCTAGGGTTTTCTAATGACAGTTTTACGCAAGACGAAATATTTCGAATAACAAGTCATGCGAGATTCACTTTGTGTGGGGTCACACTGTGGGTTACTCAAACTGATTTTAAATTAAGTGTTACTGAATTTAAACCGAGTTTTTGTGTTAATACTCGTACTTATACAAATATACAACACAAACTTTTTAGAAAATAACCTTGCTGTTTAGTTTGTTGATGAAGATTGGGTTAAAATAAAGGGTTAATGACTAAATTTGTAATTAAAATTTTAAACAACCATCTTATTAGAAAACTTATTTATGAAATTTTTTTATTTTATGGGATATCTCCTTCATTGAAGTTCGCCATATTCTATTCATTAGGAGAAAAAATAAATTCCGAATAAAAGAATGATTTTAAACCTTTTGAACAATGGGAAGAAAAGATACCGTTTTTTGACGATATTCATATTATTAGTTATTCATATTAGTTTGAAAAATATCTGAATTCATTTTCAACAACTCCCGACGAACTTTAACTCTTTCCAGACGAATAATTTGTTGCTCGTTTCTGTTTAGTTGAACATCCGCTCTTCCGCCCCCAAAACAATGGTGGCGAGGTAGCGGTTGTTTGATTGAAGCAGCGTCGCACTGGAGCTGCAAAGTGAGCTATTGCCCACGTTTCGGGGTGTATTGCTGGTTGGTTGGTTTGTTAATTAACGTCGCACTAGAGCTGCACAGTGGGCTATTGGCGACGGTTCGGGGTCAATCTCGAAGGAAAGACCCGGGAACACATACACATTCACACACACATTCATACACGCACCTCGTTATTTTAGAACCATCGGTCAGATGATGAAGAGACACCTGAACTGGCACCCAACGCCTTCAATAGACGTCGGGACTTTGGACCCGGATCAGATGTATCGTGCACCAGTCCCGTATACACGCCAGTATAATTTGTTGGATATTCTGGACGACTTTCTAGTAATTTTGTAGCGCAGCTGGCAACCCTCCGATCGCAAGATCACTACTTTTTTACTTTTCTGTGTCAAGTCCATTTCCCGGATTCGAACCACCAACCCTCTGATTAGCAGTTGAACGCCTTACCAACTGAGCAACTGGGGCTCGGGTCTATTGCGAAGGGAAGACCTGGAAACACTCCCTCGTAATTTTGAACCATAGTCAGATGGAATGGTGTTGAGAAAACTAGGTTTGGTTTGGTTTGGTTACATAACGTCGCACTAGAGCTGCACATTGGGCTATTGGCGACAGTTAGGGGCCTATCTCGAAGGAAAGACTCGATGGAAAACTAGGAGTTTGGTTTAATTTGGCAATTTAGTTTTTTTTTATATATATTTTAGTTGTTTATTTGAAATAACGTAGCATTAGATCTACAAAATGGATTGGCGACGGTTCAGGATCTACCACCTAAAGAAAAGACTCTCAAAAGTTTGAACTTAAGTCTCTCATAAGTTTGGTCAGATCACGGGGACACCTGATCTGAGAAAATTCTTACAACGACAGATTTAACGTGCACTAGTTCCCTGTACACTATAGATGTTGTTTTTTTTTCTGCTGAGGACAAGGTACGAAATTGTAAACCATCCGATTACAAGCTCTCTGCACTTTCAAAGTAAAGAGTGCAACACCAACTCCTACATAAATGTGTAGACTGCAGATCTACCACCGTCGTGTATACGGGACGGGGGCACATTAATGTCCTGACGCTTATTGAGATTGCGTCGGGTGCCAGTTCAAGTGTTGGCCTCATCATCTGACCATGGTTAAAAAATACAAGGCAATGTTCCGGAGTATGTCCTTCGACATAGACCTCGAACCACCGTCGCCAATAGCCCACTGTGCAGCTCTGATGCGACGACGACCGGGGCAGATCTCGAACCGTCGCCAATAGCCCATTGTGTAACTTTGGTGTAACGTTAATTCAATTTTTTGTTAATTAACGTCGCACTAGAGCTTCACAATGGGCTATTGCCGACGGTTCGGAGCCTATCTCGAAGGAAAGACCCGGGAACGATGCCTCGTATTTTTGAACCATGGTCTTTAGACGAGGATTTTGGTTTGGTTAATTAACGTCTCACTAGAGCTGCACAATGAGCTATTGGCGATGGTTCAGGGTCTATCTCGCAGGAAAGACCCGGGAACCCATACACATACACATTTACACACACATTCATACATGCACCTTGTTATTTTAGAAATATGGTCAGATGACGAGGAAACACTTGAACAGGCACTCAACGCCTTCAATAGACGTCGGGACTTGGGACCCCGATCAGATGTATCGTGCACCAGTCCCGTATACACGCCTTTCATTTTTGCGGATGTTCTGGACGACTTTTCTAGTATTTTGTAGCGAAGCTGGCAACCCTCCGATCCACAATATCACTACTTTTTTTTTACTTTTCTTTGTCAAGTCCATCGCCTAGGTTCGAACCAGGAATCCCCGGATTCGCAGCTGACGCCTTTAACCGCTCGGCCTCAGAGGTCCGAGATTTAACTTTGGAGCCGTCTTGAACCGTGGGTAATAGCCTATTGCATAATTCTAATACGTCAATTTTTAACTAAAAACTTTTAACCTATAAACTTTCACAATGTTTTGCGCGAATCGAAGTAAAACGTTTAACATGGCGTATTATCGCTAATTTTGGCATTTGCGTACAATTCATTAAAGCGTATCTTTGATTTCGGCCGTTTCCAGTAACGAAAGAATTCATAAATAAATCTACATTACGTTTTTGTGAACACATCGTACTCTTCTACTTTAAATATGACTTGCTCGCCACGACAGTCAGCCATCATCCGCCGTAGCGCTTACCCGTGATCCGAGCAGGCCATGACAGGTTTGGTTTGGTTTGATGAACGTCGCACTAGAGCTGCACAGTGGGCTATTGGCGGCGGTTTGGGGCCTATCTCGAAGGAAAGACCCGGGAACGATGCCTCGTATTTTTGAACCATGGTCAGATGACGAGGACAACACCTGAACTGGTACCCAAAGCCTTCAATAGACGTCGGGACTTTGGACCCCGATCAGATTGATCGTGCACCAGTTCCGTATACACGCCGTTCATTTTTGCGGATGTTCTGGACAACTTTTCTAGTATTTTGTAGCGAAGCTGGCAACCCTCCGATCACAATATGACTACTTTTTACTTTTCTTTGTCAAGTCCATCGCCAGGCATCGAACCACGAATCTTCGTATTCCCGGCTGACGCCTTTAACCGCTCGGCCGCGGAGGCTCAGGCCACGACAGGAGTGCGGTGATCAACTACCATATCGCTACGCGTGATCCGACCAGGCCATCACGGGACTGATTTGACCATAGATTTAATTTGCTCAATGCCGGGTGGCAATTCTCTAAAACTGTTTATCATATCATGATTTGTAAATACGTTTTCTATCTTGCAAAGCGAATTCTGTTAGTAAATATTGAATTAAATAGTTTTATTTAACTTTATAGTTTATTTTTGAGTATAATATATTCACGTCTATATTCTGTGGCCCGGACGTCAAAATTCGGTATGATTTTTGTAAATTGGCACACACTTCAAAAATTTGTAATAAGTATAAAATTGACATTGAGTAATTCAATTTTTTCAATACGTTCGTAAAATTTAAAATTATTTTTTAGTTTTTTGCGCATGTTTCTTAAAGTTGGTTTTCCTTTTTTTGGAAAAATTATTATATTTTCTGTTTTTAGTTTTTAATTTAGCAGGGGGATTCGCCCCCTATTAATTATTCACCAAGAAATTCAAGCAGCAACTTGTGCTCAACAATGCATATTGTTAAACGATCCCTATCAATGCCAATAAATGCTGGTAAACGAAATTTCATTGTTTTACAACTTCTGTTAAACAATGAAAATATTTTGAAATCTGATAAATTGTTTAAAAAAAACTCCGGTTAATCGACATTTCCGGATATATAACAGCCGGATAACCCATTATGTGTTTTGCAGATTTTGCCTATGTGGATTTTTCACTATCCAACAAAAAAAGAATTTTCGAAATCGGACAATATTTTTTTTCAAACGGTCCGGTTAATGGAGAATTCCGAATAGTTTATGCCGGATAACCGGATATATTTTTAAAATTGCTCCCAAGTGAAACATCCCCTATCCAACAAAAAACGAATTGTGCAAACATCTAAATTAGAACCAAAATCCTGCGCGAACAGACATAAAAAAAAAACCAGTCGAATCTATAATCTCTCGACTTGGCACGCGATTTGGCGGTTTTAATTTAAAATTTCTGGCAGTTTTATTTTTCAGTTTCGGTTGGCGCGCTGTTCAGTCAGTTTCTAAATTACACTAACTTTCATTACTTATATACATATTTTTAATTTTATTTAAATTAGGATAATAATAATCATAAAATTAATTAATAGCAACCATGCTATATTTTGATAGTGATGGATTCAGAAATACGTTATATATGCATATCTGAAATTTCGTGATTTTCCTCTTAGTAGTTTTTTTGCTATATTAAAATGTGCATCAAAATGATCATTTCAGGGATCATACATAAATTTAAAATCAACAGTACTTAAAAGAAATCTTCGCCAATTTTGCGAATTAAAAGCGCTGTCATCGCGTTGGCATAAAATATTAAATTCTTATATACCAGCGACGGCTACACGGGAGTTGTGCACGTTAAATATGACCCAAGTCCAATGTCCTGTTGACTATTGAGGTTGCGTCGGGTGCCAGCTCAGGTGTTGTCCCCCGTCATTTGACCATGTTTTAAAAATACGAAGCATCGTTCCCGGGTCTTTCCTACGATATAGACACCGAACCGTCGTCAATAGCCCACTTTGCAGCTCTAGTGCGACTTTTATTCAACCAAACAAACAATGAACCAGCCGAGAAAACAATGAGCTAGTTTTAAATTTTCAAAAAATAGGGTGGCACTTGCTTCCGCTCGTCCCCCCTAATCTGGTTTACTTTGCTATTACTTGAATATTGGCTACTAGTCATATGGCCCGGCGTTGCTCGTGGTCAATTTGCGAAGTAAGCTGTGCGATTTTTATTATTTGTTAATATAACCAGTCGCATATTCTCTGTGCAATGCGAAAAACATACTTTATCAAAATCAAAATTTATTTAATTAATTTGGGTAAGTTTTGAGATACCTAAACCTAGTACTTTTTAATTTTTATGTTTTCTACTTTACATGATATTGTGACTACTAATTAAAATGATACTTTTGTAAAATGTTTTTTTTTATATAAAAATTCCTAGTGTTTAAAACAGCCTTTGTGAATATTAGCCTTGTAATTTAATGACGATAAAAATAATGTATAGTGCAAAAATAAAAAAGTAAAACACTTGGTGATGCTGCTTCAATGACAATTGGTGTTGAAAACTTATATATTATTTTAAAAATTGCATATTTTTTTGTATAAAAATTAAACCTTCAGTGACAATAACCGTACGTAGTAAACTTCACATTCATTAGTTTTAATAAAGGCGATACCATAATACATCAAAGAAAAAAATATTAAATTCTCCTAAATAAAAATAATTTATCGTATTCGGCGAAAAAAAAATGTGTGCCAATTGGCGACCGAGGTCCATATATCCGTCTTTGACCATAATTTCTGAAGAAAAATAATTTTGGAATTATTTTTATTTATAACTGTTCACCTGCAATTTCAGATAATTGTAAAAAATAATTATAAATGTCCGTACATCAATATTTGGTGACAATATTTCTTTTAAAAATTAATTTTCAGTATTCATTTTTGAATTTTAATAAAAGTTTTTGAAGTAAAAACCTATACAATAAGCGAAACGGAGCTATAAATATAGAAACTCTAAGCTAAACTTTTGGGGTGGCCCATTCCAACATTATAGCACTGTTCCTATCCGTGGTTTTTAACAAAAATGTTATAAACTAAAAAACTGCATGTAAATTTACAATGGGAATAACGTATAGGAATATGGAAAAAATTCTATAAATTTTGAACGGTTGTAGATATCCAAATGAAACAAAGTGCAGAATTTAAATTAAGAAAATATTGTTAAAAGGGCTCAAATATCATAAAAAGTCGTTCAGTCGTTTTTGAGTTAAAACCAGACAGACATGCAAAAATATTTTTTATGTGATATTGATGGAACCTCAAAAAGTATTCGTAAAATAAACACAATCATATTTTCTAATTATTTGTTATATTTTGATAATTTAAATACCATTTTTACTATTTTCCCACTAATTCCACTGTTTTACTATTGTTTTACTGTCTATGTTGACATTAATTTTATTATTTGGACACTAATTTCTCCATTTTGCTGATATATATTTGCTTTTCAATAAAGGACCATATTTTAGCTCATTTGACATGTTTATTCATTTGGCGACATTTTCATTCATTTAGCAACATCTTATTTTTTTGGCAACATTTCAAATTTTTTGGCGACATTTAAATTTTTTTGGCGACATTTTAATACTTTTGGCGACATTATTATTTAGTTGGCGATATTTTAAATTCATTTGGCAACATACGGCGATATTTATTTATCACACAATCAAAATGCATTTATCCCTATCGCCGAAAAATATTTTTGGTAGCCAAGGTGATTTTTAACAATCATGTTATGAAGGCTACATGTAAATTTCCAATAGGAATAACGTATGGTAAAACATAAAAAGTTCTATAACTTTTGAACGGTTCCAGATATCCACATGAAACAAAGTGCAGATTTTAAGTTGAGAAAATATTGTTAAAATAGAGCAAGTTTCATAAAAATCCGTTCAGTCGTTTTTTAGTTAAATTAAATTGCGCCAACTCTGTTGGTAGTACCGACAGTCCTGCTAAGAGAAGGGGGAAACCTCTATACGATCGTAAATGTGGGTCCTACTGGTAGTACATTGTGCCTTCCTGTAGGACGTTGTACAGTAAGCTAAAGAACAAATAAAAAATGTATTACAATTTTTTGTATTTCTTAAACATTAAAATTGTTTCCTTTGCTCTTCTGGTCTCTACCCAAAGGTGTCAAAAGACAACTGAAATGAGAATTAACCCTCACTTTTGTACTTTCATTTTATTTATACGTGCCACTATCTGCGTCCATTATAAAAGTAGTGCCAGTGGCGCCCGAGATTTCGTAAGTAATTGGAAATTTTTTAATTGTAGAACCCCTGTTATCATACACAAAGTCGTTTGATTGGTTTTTTTATCGGCCGTTTTGGCTGGGCTGGAAATGTGAATTACACTTTTATTTACAGTTTCCGTTTTTAATTTAAAATGTATAGGAAAACGGTCCAATGGATTGAACGAAGCTCCGGTATTTTAACAAACAGTTTCATTGCAGCATGTAGTAGAAAACTGCCTAAATTTCAGTTTTAAAAAAATATGAATTGCACTTTTATATTAATTGAATGGCAACCCTTTAATCGAGAGTAGTTGGGAAGGGGAGGGAAGGGAAATCCACTAAAACTGATTGTCTGCATCTTTCTTCCATCATCCCCAAAGCTTTGGCGCAACTGGCACTGCTTTAACCACGGGCGCAACTGGTACGCGACCCTTTACGAATAGTGTGAAAAAAAACCGTCCCTGTGTGTTGCAGAGCGAGAAAGACCGCGGATCGCACATCTCCTACATGTTCCGACTTCCCTTCGCGGCCGGGAGCGTCTTCAGCGCCAGCATGCTGGACACTCTCCTGTACCAGGTGAGAGGCTTTTCATTCTCTTACTGCTCTCACTAAATGGCCTCCGTGAAGTCACAATCAGCACGGCCGCTCTTAGCAGCCGTGAGACATGGTGTAGGCCTTTTTAGCGGGGCCTTTTTAATCTTCCACACAAACTTATGAATAAATGTCATATTTTTGTATACCAATCGTCGTATATCAACTACGAATGTAGTTGGCAATCAACTATAAATGTTCCATATGGCTACATTTCATTTGAATAAAATGTTTATTAGTTAATTTGTTAAGTAAAATTTTTTCTACAAGCATTTTTGTATTGAAAATTATAAATATTCCTGATAGACATTGTCATCAATGGCTCATATTGAGACTTAAATAGTTACAATTCGTGGAAATGCACATCCAGAAAAAAAAATTGAAATAATTAAGGAAGAAAGCAATAAGTTATTGATTGCTTAAAAAAAAATTCTGAAGTTAAAAAGAAAAAAACCGCAAGAAATTCATTATATCTGTATCATTATCATTTTATGCATTTTTTTTGTGATCAGCATTAGGACCTGCGCAATGGCGCCCTTCACACTTCCCTAAAGGCGGCCCTGTTTCGGATATTTATATTGGCTAACTCACACAAACGTTCATTCGCTCTGGGAAGTTCAGCATACATAAAAAATCTCATCAGCATACATGAAAAAAGGATTTCCGGTCCTATTTTAGTTGCAGCTCGGCGTCCGTGCCTGGTATTGGGCCTGGATATTACTTTAGAAAAGTATCATTTTTTTTAGATATTTCATACTTTGTCTCCAAATTCCGTGCGCTCTATAAGATTGTCTGCTTTCCACACACTGCGGGTCGCACGCGTGTTTCATTCACTGCGTTGTTGCAGGCGTTCGTGAAGGACTACATGATCACCTTCGTCAGACTGCTGCTGGGGGTGGACCAGGCGCCCGGATCTGGATTCTTGTCTTCGGTAAAATACTCTCTCTCTCTCTCTCTCCACTGCCCCCTCATGACATGGCAGGGTTTTTATTTTTCAAATGATTTCAAACCTATAAGTATAATTTATTTTTGACAACAATCTGAATGTTCTTTACTACAGAAAATATGCATATTTTTCGGCATTTATAAAATTTTATATTTAAAATCATAGAAGTGTAATAGAAATCTTAAATCAACATAACATTATGAAATTCTGCACTGCTTGTTCGCTCTTATTAAAGGTTTTGTAACTGCAAGTATAATAAAACAAAGCCTTATTTACACCTATTCTTAATAATCCGTGTATAATCCTGTATATATATATATATATTACACACACACTTAATAATTGAACTTAACAACACACAAAAGAAACTTGTCCTACCAAGTAAAATTTAGTCAAGAAATGTTGTGTCGCAAGCTATCATGCTTTTGGCACTGTCATATAGCATCCTATTTTTTAATATTGTAGATTTCCAAATTTTTCAACTAAAATATTCTTCAACGTTCAGACGTGTACTAAACGCCAAATCCGAAATTTGGGGAAATCATTGGTATGCAATGTCAAGAGGGCATTTTTCAGACAATAAAGAATTTATAAAATATCTATTCCCTATAAAATAAGGAATAGAATTCCCTATAATATATATATATTTTTTAAATATAATTAAAAATAGATATTTAGTAAAATAAAAAATGTAGACAGCAAAATATCACAAAATTCATTTACGATTTCCCATTTGGCGTCCTCTTCAGAAAGAAAAGAAAATTCGTCCCAAATGGTTGCTAGGGCCTTGAGCCTCGCCCCTATCTAGCTGTCTCTTCGCGTCAATTTGCACGAAAGTATCCCGACATTTCAGAAGATACGGTGTTCTACAGTTAACTGGATTGTTCCATCCCCCCAGATCCGTATCACCAAGGACGACATGTGGATCAAGACATACGGACGGCTGTACCAGAAACTCTCTTCCACCACCTACGAAATTCCCATCGGAGTGTGTCGCACGCAGAAATCCACCCTGGCAGAAACCTCTTCAGTAAGTAGAGCGGTATTGCAATCTTGAAAGAACGAGTATTTTTTTTTTCATGCTTTTAAATGCCTCCGAATACTACAATTCGTTTTTACACGTAACGTTTAGCGAACTGGATGCGCCAACACGTTAGGTGTCCTAACCCCAATATCCACTTCGATTATGCATAACACCGCGATGGTATATCATCCACGCAGCATTCTCGCTTCACCTGCCTGTGGAGAAATGGGAGCGAGATACGATAACATATGACTTTAAAATCTCATGTAACGGAAAGGGCTTTTTATGCTTTCCAATTAAACAAAATGGATAATATTTATTGTGAATATGAAGAGCAATTCTTATAACACAAAATCTTCTGTTATTTGGACTCCCCCCCCCCCCCCCCCCCCCCTAAAAAATATTTTTGGGCCTGCTGTCATAAAAATATAGACGTGATTCGTCATATGCTTTAAAAAATGTGTTTGGTCCCAAGTAACCCCAAATTACGGTACCCACGAGGGGGAAGTTTATCTTGAGTAACTGGGGGGAGTAATCAGGGGTTGCGTAACGCATACCAAACTTCCGAAGGGAATTTTATATTTAACAAATATTGAAATTGAATCACTTGATAGAAAACTTATGATCTTTTTCTATCATACATTTTTGGGACATGAAGGACAGGGTTCAAAATGTTTAAAAATTTAAGTGACCTTCTTGTAAATGAACGCGCTTCTTCAGATAATAATAGTAAATACATCGTCGTCGTTACTCATAAAGTGCCAACTTTTGAGATAATGGAAGTTTTGCTCAGACGTAATATGTTAAGTAGTGGGTAAAGGAGTTTTTTAACACACGAAATCTCCATTACTTAATAGTTTTTTTTTAAGTATTGGAGTTACTAAACTCCAGTACATCAGAAAATATTAGTTCCTGCACTACTAAATTGTCATACAGGATATTTGACCAACATCGACATTTCTGTTCCTAATTGCTTTATGAAAACGTAAGGTTTATTGCGTGATTGTTTCTTCCAAATATATATTATAACTGGTGTACACCAAACGCGATTTTAGAATGAACACCTCAGTTGCGGCTGATAAACAAATGGTTGGAATCGAAACCTTCTGCCACTTCAAGAAGTAATTTATGGTTATTTTATGGCAACGAAAACCATCAGTTTAACAAAATTATCTTTATATATAATTCTCTTACGCGGTGATTGAAAAACGCTGTTTTTCTCTACGCGGAATGGCAACAGTTATATTGTTTACAAAATTCTGTTGCGCTTGCATTTTTATTTTGCCATTATGACGATTAACCCCTTCAATTCATTAATAAATAATTATTTTGATGATGTCAGGTGGCGCCATCTGTTGACAATTTTGAAAACTAAATTTCTATGAACTTCATTTTTATGACATATAAACTCAGTAAATTACACACTTTTGTAAGGCAAGATTATGGTAAGCTTAACGTCAATTACGGATAAAACAAACTACCAATAATGTTAGAAATTTAGCTAAAACTCAAGAAATGTGTGAAAATAACTTGGAAAATAATAAATAATGGTAGGCTTGCCAGTGGTACCATTGTTTTCATTTGTAGTTAAAAAGAAATTAGTTTAAATGATTTTATATTGATTTACATGGTGAAAAAATGTATTGATGCCAAGATGAATATTAATTTAAATTTAAAATTTTAAAGTTTTTAGTAATATAATTAAAAAAGTATTGTTACTAGGACACATTGTTATTGTGTCCTACCTTTTAGCGAGCGAAGCGAACCTATGAGGATTGCGTAGCAATTCTCCGATGCGTCAGCGGAGCATAGGTTGGAGCCTCCTAGTATATATTATTTTTTGAAATGTTTATATTTTAGATAACTGAAATTTTTTTAAAAATCGCCATGATTTCGGTGTGTGTGTATAGAAATGGTTTCGTTTGCCGTCCTTAGATGTCTCTGGACTTGATGGGGGACGAAGAGCAGATCGCCATCCGCACAGATGTCGAGAGACAAGAAATCGGGAACTTGGTGAAAAACCGAATGAAAGACCTCTGTCTTCCGACCGAAGACTACGGTGAGCTCTCTCTCTCTCTTTGTTAGAAAAGACATCAACTGAAATGTCATTTAGTCAAAGGGTCAGAAAAGGTAACTGAAAAATAGTGCAAAAATCCTTCTAGTGGGAATCAACTGAACCAATAAATCAAAAAGATATTTGCTCGGCGCAGCGGTGAATAATCAAAGGGTACAAGTAAAAATTTTATCCTTTTGCAAATGTCCTTTCGCCTATTGAGGTTGTTTCGGGTCCCAGCCTTGTCCCAGCTCAGGCGTTGTCCTGGTCATCTGACCATGGTTTAAAAATACGAGGCATCGTTCCCCGGGTCTTTCCTTCGAGATAGGCCCCGAACCGTCGCCAATAGCCCAAAGTGCTGCTCTAGTGCGACGCTATTAATCAAACCAAACCTATCATTTTGCGAAAACGTAGTTTAAAGTTAGCCAATTCTTTTCTTTTAAATAATTTGTACCCATGGCATCTCAATCCCTCAATTGTAATATTCTATGTAATTTAAAAAAAAATCAATTTTTACAACACATTTCCAACTTAAATCATTTATGTTTTCACTCAATGTGGCTCCCCCAAGCGGGCTTCAAAGTCGAGAGAATATCACTTGTGTATAACTTCCGATCTGTTTCCTTCCGCAGACGACTGCTCCGAGAAGCGCAACAGCCTGTCGTACGTGATGATCAACCCCAGCTGCGACCTGACGCTGGAAGAAGGAGACGTCATGTGAGTACACTCGCATCACGGAGTCATTTGAAACCGAACTTTCTCTAATTCCATTCCCAAATTTACATCAGGTACTAAAGTTTCATGAACGAATAAGAGGTCAAAATTATACAGGGTGTATCTCTACCACTTTGACATGTAATAAAACCTAAAAGAAACAAAATAGCTAAGTTATGTTGCTTGTTTGTACCCAGTTTAAAAAAAAATATTAAAAAAAACTGCTTTTAAATAAAATGTTGATGTGTTACTGTTACATGTACAAGCAAAATAAAGGTTTTATCCAGTGTGTTAAATTTGTAAATATACTTCTCATACACCCATTTTCAGTAGAAAACTCACGGCTTTGAATGATTTTGGAATGATGCGTCGAATGGTTCTTTAATGGCTTTGAAGAAAAAAAAATCGAATTAAAAAAAAACTTCATATGTTGCTGTTACAGGTACCAACAACATAACATAGCTAACTTATTTATTTTAGGTTTTATTGCGTGTCAAAGTTGTAGAGGTACCCTGTATATCTAGGAAAAAGTTAAGTCCACATTTACAGTTTTGTTTTTCTCGATTTTAAATGATGTTTCATTTAGACGCGAAAAAAAAACCTGATTTAGTTTTAAAAAATGCGAATATTCTTCAGATATGTTGGTCATCTTATAATTTTCGTGGAATATAATTTAGAAAAGTGCAAAAAGGTGTGCTTATTAATTATACACAGGGACTGGGATACCTCGGACTCGTGTTTATTGTGGCATGTAAAAAAAAATATATAACCTTTTAATAGGACAAAAAAAAATGACTTTTCTGTGCCACAAGAGTGCTTAGTTCTTCGTAGTTGGTAACAATAGCTTGTACAGATTTTAATCAAATGATGCTTCATTGATTTGATATTTGCTTCCCAAATACTTCCAAAATTAGGCGTCAACTGTGGAATAAAATGCGATATTATTCCCTCTTGTAAACTAATATTTTTAACATATTTGGATGGGCAAATTTGGATGGGCAAGGAGATCAAAATAATCTCTGACCGTACAAAGTTTAGTTAGCATTGATGCTGTAAGGTATATTGCTCTTGAGATAAATCTTTTTGCAAACCAGCCAAAAATGCTTCTGGAATTAAATCGCTGACTTTCTCTAAATGTACCGCTTTGGTACAGAAACATATAAAAATCGCAAACGCGATTTCAAATTTACTCGTGTTCTTTTAAAGTATATTTTGGTAGTAATAGTTCTACTCCTACCTTCGAAAATGGTCGCGAAGTTACAATTTTTCTATTGGAAGATCTGACATAATCTGGTTTAAAGTTCGAACACAACTGAAACAGTTGGAAACTACCCTTCTCACTCTATCTCTTCCTGAAGGAATCCAATATCTTGTCGAATAAATGACTGTTGTTTGGGTGCCTGCAGGAAGGGACTCTATGAGGCGATATTCGATGACTTTTTGGCAATAGCAGTTGACGTTTTGACTGAGTGAAACCACGAACCTGGATCGCTGAAACTATTTAAGACGTTTAAAACTTTCAGGAGAATTTATAATCCAGAAATGTGTAATGCTGGCCAACAGGATCGTAGTTTCTTCCTACTAGGAAACGTTCCTTATTTCCTTTTCTCGAGACAATTTTAGTCAGATTTTAAGAGCTGTAGTAAAATGTATCTTCATCAGTCTCACAAGATACTCCCAGAACTTTCAATGGAACCCTATCATACATGTTAAGTTCGGAAGAGTCTTCAACTTAGTCCAATTTTCATCCATCGATGACGAAGCTCTTTCGAGTTAGTCTGCGTCTTCGAAAATTTTAATGCTTTCTACACTGACCATGGGGACTTGTTCCAGACTACTTTTCGCTGATTAAATCATCTACATGTAACGAAAGGGATAAAACTTCACGAATTTCAGACAAGGTGTTCACATATTTTTTTAGATGAAGTTTCACAGTGGCCGCCATGAGAAATAGACTTGAGCTCACGCCAAACAGGACTCGTCATTCTGCGTGTGTCCCAAGAACAATCTCTAATTTCAATAACGGGGTGGTCATTCCAAAAGAATCTTGTAACATCTCGGCCTTGCTATTCGATGTTGATCGGCAGAAATGCCAGTTTTATGCCCTTAGTAAAGGCCACTGGTTGTTCACGAAATCTGATCAAGAAGCTGCAGAAATCAGGGTTCAAATCTATTCCGGTGTGTAAACAGTCATTCTAGGATAACTATCCTTTTCCACGTGAGGGTCGAAAACCATACGCACTTCAACTAGTCTGCTAATGTCTTCAGGAATCGCAGCAGCCGAGTGCGGGAGATAAAAGGTTGCACCATCGGTCTATTATTTTCTACTGCGGCTGGAATTTATTTAATAATTATTTATCTTGATTATTCGTGCATGAGTGTTTGTATTGTGATTAGAGTATGGTCTATTTGAAAGCTGGATCTCAATTTCAAAAATAGTCGTTCAGCAACTGCACGATCATTTACAAAGTGCTTCAGGTCGGATTTCCACGGATGTTTTACTGTGCAGCGATTACTTTCGTAAGTAATGTTCGATTTAAACTGTTAATATTTCATTAATAGTTTGCGGATCAACTATGTGGATCCACCCAACCAATGCGGATCAAAGATGTCTTTTGTTTCAAATTCCACACCTAAATTATCTAACACCCAAAATTGATGCAGTTATCTTCCATTATATATTATCTTATATTAAGTTATCTTCCACTATTAGCCCAGTAAATTTAAGCCAAAAACAGGGTCGATATGACACAAATTCATAACTAGCTGAAATTTTCAGGATTACCTCCTAGACATGTGTAGAACACAGAGGTGGCGCCACTGGGGGTGCTGGGGGGGCTGTAGCCCCCCGTCGGGCAAGCCAAGCCCCCCTGTCGGGGAGAATTATGAAGTTCGTCGGGGAAGAAGTGTTAATTTAATTGTTAAAAACAAGTTTTTGTGAAACATTAAATAATTTTTTTTTAATAAAATGGATCTGTGTCATCTCGACAGGCAGAATTCCAACAATATTACAGTTCATTGAAATCCCGACTTTTATGTCCGAATAAGGGGCTCGGACAAGCATCCGATGGGCGCGAGTTCAATCCTCAGCATGTGTGTAACGATTTAGTAAACGGATGGTTGTCAAATTCGCAATTTTCCCGACCAAGATTCTATATTCTCCGTGTATGAGCTTGCTGGGAGGGCTGGATGTAACGTAAGGGTATTTAACGCAGTTAATTGAAAAGTAATAGTCAGTAAATTTAAGAACTTTTGGGGGGTTGTAGCGTTTTATTTGAAGATTGGTTTGTCGGGCTTGACATCTCGTCGTAATTTTGATCCTGTCGATATTTTTACGCTTAGGAACTTTAATTAACCTTTTTATACAGTAATTTCAACAAACAAACAAACAAAATTAGTAATAAAAAATTAGGTAGGAAGTGTCTCTCTCAAACGGCCGCGGTGTTTAAGGCATGTAAAGTCAAACTCAACTCAAGCACTTTTTGGGTTCCGATAAAAACTCTACATGCTCTCAGACGAGTATGAGTTAGATGATAATGCAAGTACGCCAACGCTGTTCAAGGCTTTTGATTTCGTTACGTAAGTTTTCGTTATGTTCATGTTTTTGTTAAAGTTCACTTCGCCCACGCCCTGCATGCACCCTTTACACAGATACGATTTTAAAAACATTACATGTAAAGAAAAAGATTTTTACTCTTATAAAATACCGTCTCTCGTTTGTACAATTGATCATGGATACTGAGCAAAATACGTATCTCCGGTATTACCGTCTGTAAAATTATTTCAATAAACGTGTATTGATTCATCCATTTTACTGGTAAAAAAAAAAAGCAAGTATATGACTCTAAGGCCCATTTTACACAATTCTACATTTTATGTCAACGAGTAAAACGCGCGCGAGCTTCTCGGTGATTCGAGAATTCATACGGTATGGATTCTCGAATTACCGAGAAGCTCACGCGCTTTTTACTCGTTCGTGTAGAATGGACCACTTGCCTTACCTTAAAGAGCTTCGGACATAAAGATCGAGGACAAGAGCACACAGGAGACTGTATCAGAGGTGTACTAATGGCCAACAAAGGGAACACTTAAAAATAAATTATAAAATGGAACGAGCTATTTATCGGAAAATGTTGAATATGTCGAAAAAGGAATCATTCCAAACTTTCCTAAATACTATCACAAAGGAATCAGTTTTCCGCAAAAATTCGAAAACCTTGATTTTAGGCAAACCAAATCCGCTTACGTTATCCTCGATTCACATTTCTCCCACTGAATCCACCACCTCTTATCAAGAAACGGTAAAACGCATTTTAGATTTTCACTTCCCAGTTATTGCTGATGACATTCCACTATACTTCTCCACTACACGCAAACAGGAGCCACCATTCACCACAGAAGAAATACAATGGGTAATCCAGCAAATGAAAACAGGAAAATCTCCGGGCAAAGACGGATTACCTATAGAAATTTTTCATGAAATCTTTCACTTACATACTCTTTGGTTCACATCGATTTTCAACGCGTGTCTCACAAAAGGTGTTTTCCCGAATTGCTGGAAGGAATCAAAGGTTATCCTAATCCAAAAACCTGGTAAAAATCCAAATTACTGTGATGCCTATCGCCCCATCTGCCTCCTGCCTATCTGGAGTAAAATTATGGACAAGATGATTACGAATAGAATTACCTTCCTTTTAGAAACGAGTACTACTTTCCACGACAATCAAAATGGATTTCGCCGGGGCAGGGGAGTACTAAACGCTTTAGCTCATCTTACAAAACTCATTACAATAAACAAAGAAAATAACAGTCACACAGCTTTGCTGTCGTTCGATATAAAAAACGCATTCAACTCGATTAGATGGAGTGATATCTTAAAAATTCTTAGTTCTTTCGGAGTAACTCATCAGCTTTTGAAAATAGTAACAAATTACTTCAAAGACAGGTTGGTTACACACATCTCCAAATCTTCCTACAGATCGCAATCATACAACTGCGGTGTACCCCAGGGCTCAAATTCGGGCCCCATATACTGGTTGTGTATTGCCAATACACTCTTACAGGCCTATGAAAACAGTGACAGACAATACCAAGGTAAGCTCATAGCATTCGCCGATGACTTCTTGTTCATCTTACATGGTAAATCTAAAGCAGAAATCACCTCCAAAATTCAACATGCAACCAAATTTATATATGACTGGTGTGAAGATTTTTCTCTCAAACTTAGCATCGCTAAAACTCAACTTCTTCTTATCCCCTACAAAAAAGATCCCAAGTGGTGTATAAAGATCAAAATAATGCAAAGCTCCTTCAAAAATACAAGCACCATAAAATACTTAGGCATTACGGTTGATTCAGGTCTCACATTCATACCTCACTTATCGACTCTAAGAGACAAGACCATAAAGTGGATGCAGAAGGTTGCACGCATTGCACGACCAACGTGGGGTATTAAAGGGGACATCATCAAAGAGCTTTACATTCGTGCAGTGGAAAAAATGATTTTATACGGCTGCGAGATTTGGTTTCACGATGGAAAAAAGCAAATTATAAAACTTCTGCAAATTCAGCGATCCCTCCTACTATTTGTCACAAAGTGTTACAAGACTACGTCCTCCGCAGCCCTGAATATATTGGCAGGAATACTACCTATCCACATTCAAGCAAAAATCTCACAAGTCAAGTTTCAGGCTAAAAATTTGGGGGCAGATATAAATTTCTACAATGTCCACATTCCCCAACAAGAGTTATACTTCTTCAAAAACTTGATTAATCCTTTGAAAATGACATCGCTTCCTTTTGATCACAAGGCGCCAACCAACCACGGTCTGGAAATATTTACAGACGGCTCCAAAATTGAACTAGAAGATAATACATTCAAAGTTGGCTGTGCATACATTGTTTACAGAGAAGGTAACCTACATTACTTCAAAATCACGAGATTATCTAACAACGCTACTGTGTTTTTGGCTGAATTGTATGCACTACGTTTAGCTTTCATATGGGTGTACAATCATTTGCAACGGTATGACTGTTGCGATATCTTCTCCGACAGCCAATCCGTTCTCAAAAGTTTAACCCGTTTAGAAGATACGCATCATTGGATCGTTGAGATTAAAACAATAGCTGAAAAATTACGTAAAAAAGAGGTCGCTGTGCAACTTCACTGGATCAAGGCCCATGCGGGTACCAGGGGGAATGAAGAAGCAGACACCCTAGCTAAAACAGCCACCTCATCCTCAACAATAGACTGTACGGTAAAATACTCCAGCCAACAACTTTCAAACTTTCTAAAGACTGAAAGCTTACAAGTCTGGCAAAGAGATTGGGATATTTCAACTACTGGGAGATTCACCTATAACTTCTTCCCCACAGTTAACCTCCGCAGATGCGAAACGAACTTTTACCTAAACCAATACCTAACTGGTCACGGAACTTTTCCCATCCATCAGGCCCGGCTATTCCACGGCAATCCCATTTGCCCTTTCGATGATGATGAAGGGTATATACACCACTACATATACGATTGTTCGGAGTTTGAGCATCTCAGATTTCATATACTTCCTCTAAATTTCCCTGCGCTTAACATGAAAACTCTTCTACTAAACAGAAAATATGTAAACTTTTTTCAAACTGTTGTGCAATCCTTAATGGAGAAAATTCACATTTAAACGGTTGCATTCACGACCACAGGCTCCCGTAACGTTTATGCACGTGACTTCCAGGTTTGCCATTTCTGACTTTCACTTATAAAAAATGAACTCAAAATGCATTAAAACTTTTAATTGCAGCACAAATGTTTTAATTGCACAGTTGTAAAACTTATACAGTGGAAATGTCACAACCCTTACTGGAATTTTATTTTGTATTTTGTTCTATATTATGTGTGTATTTTCTATGTTTCATGTTTGTATTGTCCCCCCCTGAGAGTGATTACTCCCAGCATGGTGAAAATTTGTAACCATTTGAACTAAATGTATTATATGTAATATTTACAAGAGCGTGTTGCTCCACCATATTATGGTGTTTAAAAAACATTGTAAACGATTTGTACTTTGCAGTCTGCATGTCACGGCAAAACCTCTCACTCTTACAAAGTTTGCAAAGGTTTGAAATAATCGTTCGACTGAGGGGGGTTGCCGTTGTTGAAACTGTGTCACATTAAGACACCTGTATATCCTTCGGGAGTGGACAGGTTACTTACTTAATAAATACTTGCCTTACCTTAAATTGTACCTATTATAAAAACAAAAAATAAAACAGATTTTTTATTATACAACTGCAAGTCAAAAATTAGGAAAAAAACTCCGTTTTGAACTATTTTTTGTACATTGTCTTTACGAAACAAATTTGGCATGACGCAAAAAAAAAACCATTTCATCCAACATTGATTACTTTAATAATACAGAAAAAAAACCAATAGTCATTTAATTGCTGTCTCAGTTCACCATGTTTTATGTTCATGTAGTTTAATTTTAACTAATGTGGACAAATATATCGGATTTTGCGCAGTCTAGTTCCAAACGTAAAATTTATTTTACTTTTTGTCGAGGCAACCATTGTCACTTGACCATAGAAGAACAATTTAGCCGTCCACGGCAGTCTGAGAGTCGCTTTATTTCCCAGACCAGACAGATGCCTCCAAAAGATAAAATCAGTTTCATCGAGTGAGAACATTGGTCCCTCTTCTATGTTTCTCGACCCCCTTGTGTTTCTTGACAAAGGAACGGCAAGACGCCCCTCTCGACTCGGATCCAGTTTAGCCTTAGGGGGCATACTTAACTGTCCGGCCGAGGCGGCCGCCGAGGTATTGGGAGCAATGCCGCTAGCTAAAAGGGCAATTAAGGTGGTAAAAATGTCATCTGTCACTTGTTATCTTCATCTTCAAAGGAAAAGAACTAAAGGCAAAATATTTTCATTCGAGAACACCCTTTTCCATTTTATAGTTTTTTTGTTCTTTTAGCTGGCTTTTCACTGGCAAGCTCTCTTAGAATTTGGGGGTCACGCATCTGCATAGGATAGGACACAGAGAGGACTGGTGTTGGTACACTAGTATTTAAGGTTTCTAAGAAAAAGGAGGTCCAGTAAACGAACCGATCACTTGTATTGTACGAAGCAGTAGAACAGTCTGAGTTCCGTTCTTTATGAAAGGTTTAAAAAACTTGATAAAGTTTACTGCATTTTTACTCTTTTAAAAATTAAAAACAGCAAAGTAGGCAATGCATTGAGATTAGTGAGTGTCCGATCTGCGAGGATTTATTATCATATAGTGGATTTGGGAACTACAGTACTGTCAAACTTTGATGCAATTCCTATAAGGTGAGATGTCTTAAAAATTATTGTGATTTAAAAAAAAAATAATATTTGTACATGGCAATTTAATAATATTTTATTTATTTTGTTAAGAACGGAGTCCTATCGTTTGTTGATTTTTATGTTTTCTGCATTTCGAAGAACTATTGTAATTTTTATATTGCCTATTTAATTTATTTAGTATGGTACTTTTTTCGAACAATACATTTTTATATGAAGTTTAAAAAATACCTTTATTTTTATTACAATTTTTATTACTGTACATTTTGTGAAATTTAAATTTATTTGTAATTTAATAATAAAATATCAATATGGAATAAGTTTTTCATGTGGGATCGTTAAAATTAATATATTGAGAAATAATTGTTCTAAAAAAATCAGTTCAGAAGAAATCAGATCCTATTTTAAAGGACAATAATCATGGTTCAATAGGTAGTCAGAAATAGTTTTCCATTGATTGGACAGTAGGCCGGGTCGAAAAAACATTTTTTTCGATATCGTTATTCTAATAGTGCGGAAAGGGTGACCAGTGTGGTCAATAAACAGGCTGTAAAATATTTTTTTGATCGGATAATATCTTCTGCCTCCTCATCGCACTTGAAATTTCGAAATTTGGGTAAAAAATGGCTTTTTTCGCTTATTATAGGAAAAATAATATTTTCCGAAATAGTTATCCTAATTGCACGGAAAGGGTGTCTAATATGATCACCAAACACGATGTAAAATATTTTTTCGATCAGATAATATCTTCTGCCACCACATCGCACTTGAATTACCGCTATTTTTGTTAAAAGTGCACTTTTTCATGTGATAAAAATATGGTTAGAATACTATTTAATAGATGCACTTACACAAATACACTTACAGATGACTAGTTTACAGATGTTTGAATATATTCTTGAATATATTCTTCTCCAGACAGGCCCACTTCTTTTTTTCCTTATGTAATCGTGGAAGATTTCGATTTATGTAACATATGTTGTGTGATTATTTCAAAGGACAGGGGGATCACTGCACGATATATTGATTTAGTGGTTGTTGTCCAAAGGTTGTTAATGCTCAGACTTTCTGATTTTGTAGCAAAAACTGTGCTAAGTTTTTTACCTACATTAAATCTTCCACGATTACAGAAAGAAAAAAATACTTAGATGACTAGATTACAGATATTTGAATTCATCCTTATGGTCAAATTCATTGGCGGATCCAGTGAGAGAGGACAGGGGCCCGTGCACCCCCCCCCCCTCCCTGACAGGTCCACTTCTCTTTTTCCTTATGTAATCGTGGAAGATTTAAATGTAGGTAAAAAACTTAGCACGTTTTTTGTCTACAAAATCAGAAAGTCAAGCATTAACAACCTTTGGGCAACAACCACTAAATCAATATATCGTGCAGTGATCTCCAACTCCTTTGAAATAATCACACAAAATCTTTACATATCTTATATCACTGATTTTGATAAGAACGTTGTTTTAATGAATTCATCTTTAATGAATTCATCTCTATTGTCAGCCCCACATAAACCTTAGCAGATGCTTCTGTTACTGTTACTAACTTTACACATCGTTCAACTACCTGTGTGTGAGATGGGAAGTAAACTATAAGTCCCATTTTGGGTTGTTTTTATCACTCACAATGAACCAGAATATGTCAGTAAACGGAGCATTGGACGAGGAGTAACAGTGGTAGATGACCAGTCAATCATTGCAGTACAGTTATCAGTTTCAAAGTTCAGCTTTGCTGGGAGAAATGAACGCACACCCCCTCTCTCTACATCAGCTTTAGAAGGTGAAATTCTTACCTTAATTATGAGCCCTGCAACAAGCTCTCTAATGTACGATTTTCTGTCCATCAGCATTATCAGCAAAAGGTTCTGAGGATGCGCGGAGTATGCGTGGCGATAAATTGCTGCATCAACGAAATTTTTTAGTTTTGACTAATATATTTTGATCTAGAGATAGCTATCCAAACAGGCTTATAACCATGGTTTAGGAACGTGTAGACTTTATGTCGATCCATGTTGACGTGTAAACTCTCATAACAAACTTAACTATGTGTGTGGAGAACTGACATATAATCGTAGTACTCTGTTCGCTGTGTCATTCAGCGCGAATGCGATAGTGTCCTAGGTTTCTTTTCCAATGCTCCATGATATATCCACTGACATATTTTGGTCCATTGTGAGAGATAAAACTAACTCGAAATGGGACTTATAGTTCACTTCCCATCTCACGTACAGGCAGTTGAACGTTATGTGAAGTTAGTAACATCAGCATCTTCTAAGGTTTATGTGGGGCTGACAATAGAGACGAATTCATTAGCACAACGTTCTGATCACAATCAGTGGTATGATTTATGTAAAGAGTGTAGTATGTTATGTAAATTTTGTAGACAAAAAACGTGCTAAGTTTTTTACCTACATTTAAATCTTCCACGATTACATAAGGAAAAAGAGAAGTAGACCTGTCTGGGAGGGGGGGGGGGGGGGGGTGCACGGGCCCCTGTCCTACCTCACTGGATCCGCCAATGAATTTGACCATAAGGATGAATTCAAATATCTGTAATCTAGTCATCTGTAAGTATTTTTTTCTTTCTGTAATCGTGGAAAATTTAATGTAGCTAAAAAACTTAGCACAGTTTTTGCCTACAAAATCAGAAAGTCTGAGCATTAACAACCTTTGGACAACAACCACTAAATCAATATATCGTGCAGTGATCCCCCTGTCCTTTGAAATAATCACACAACATATGTTACATAAATCGAAATCTTCCACGATTACATAAGGAAAAAAAGAAGTGGGCCTATCTGGAGGGGGGGGGGGGGGGGAGGGGGCACGGGCCCTTGTGTCCCTTCTCACTGGATCTACCAATGAATTTTACCATAAGAATATATTCAAACATCTGTAAACTAGTCATCTGTAAGTGTATTTGTGTAAGTGCATCTATTAATAGTATTCGAACCATATTTTTATCACATGAAAAAGTGCACTTTTTAACAAAAATAGCGGTAATTCAAGTGCGATGTTGTGGCAGAAGATATTATCTGATCGAAAAAATATTTTACATCGTGTTTGGTGATCATATTAGACACCCTTTCCGTGCAATTAGGATAACTATTTCGGAAAATATTATTTTTCCTATAATAAGCGAAAAAAGCCATTTTTTACCAAAATTTCGAAATTTCAAGTGCGATGAGGAGGCAGAAGATATTATTCGATCAAAAAAATATTTTACAGCCTGTTTATTGACCACACTGGTCACCCTTTCCGCACTATTAGAATAACGATATCGAAAAAAAAAAAATTTCGACCCGGCCTATTGGACAGTCGTTAAATCCATTAAATTTTTAATCAGTCCGACTAGGTAATTTAAACATGTTAGTGTAAGTAAAATGAAAATATAAGATTGAATTGATTAAAGAAATTTGAATTTTTAACAAATATATATTTCCTAAATTATTAATAGGTTAAACAAAAGTCAAAATATGAGATTTCTATGTATTAGATACAGGCGATTCCGTTGTCAATTCAGCTTTAATTTTTCAGGCTGACTAAAAAATTAAAAACGACATTTTTTCTTATGTGACAAACATTTAATTTTATATGTTCACTGTTTCATACGACATTAAAATTTATAGAAAATTTAGATTACTTCTAAAATTGAACGAAATCGCTTTAAAGTTTAAAAAAAAAAACGATATAATGGTGAAAGTGAAATGTTACGGATAACAGATTGGATTGATTTTAAGATACACAGAAAGTTAAGTATTAAAAAAAATCTTTTTAATATAATTTTTTCAAAAATAGTACAAATCCAAAATGTCTTCGAAAAATTAAAATATTTCTTTAAAAAATATGTAACACTTCCTATTTTTTTGTGGACTTTTAAATTTGTTATCTCAGTCGTAAATATATTGTTTGGAAAAGGTCGTGGAAGAAATAAACGAATGCTTAAAATTTTTTAAAAAACTTTTTCATCTTCAACCATGATTGACCTACAGCTCAATGTTATGAGAAGAATTTCATAAGAAATAATTCATCGCTCATTTCCGTTGCCTTTTATAAATATAAATGTTTTATCATTGTTTTTAAATAAAAAAAAAACCACTAAATTAAATGACATAGCGGTATGATTTGTACATTTTTTTTAATTATCTTTTCCCCACTATACTTCAGGTTTGCGAAAACTGTAAACGAGTTAAATAGTAATTATTGCAACATAAAAATGATACTTGTTGATTGCAGTCCAGAATATTTGAAACTCTGCAATTCTTTAGTAATAACCCATTAAATATTACAAGCATTTAGTTAAGCAATATTTATCCTCGACATGTTATTTAGGAAAATTTTATACGTGTATTTTACGTCGGGGATATTAGCCCCCCTGTCGGGGAAGACTAGCCCCCCCGTCGGGCAATTCCTAGCGCCACTACTGGTAGAACACATCCTGAAAAGTCCCCTAATAAATAAAATAAAATAAAATAAAATTATATATAATTTTTTTATATATATAAAAAAAAAGTCCCCTAACTTTTCAGGTGCGCTTCCATCAAAAATGGCGTATCAGAGATGGCCGCCACGCACTTTTTGTCTTATGCTCTTAGGTGATGTTTTTCGTCATATCTCAGTCAAAAATCATAATTTTTCAATTCTGGAAAAACCCACGTACTCTGCAAGGATGCCAAGGAAATATTGAGTATCCTATATATTATATAGGTGTTCCCAAGAAAAAAATTATAAATGAGCCGTTTGATTAAAAAATAATTTTCTAATTTATATTTAGAGAAACCAAATTGTTTATAGCTTAGTTTACGTGATTTTATATCATGTGTTACCCTATTTTAATCATATTCAACTGACATATTTTTCATTTCTTAACTAAGAAAAAAGTAACAAAATTCTCATCTAAAAATTAAAAGAAATAAGCGCGTTTTTCAATCTTTTTATAGGTTACCTTAAAAATCATCTTGATTTTGATTCGAGTTTGATAATGTTATTAATATACTTTTCATGATAAATATTGGTAATATTATTTATCACTGGTTAATATTAGTGTAAGATTAAGTTTTCTTCACAATATATTGTTCTGCGCCAAGGATCATCCAAATAAATTTATCCGCAAAAATCCACAGACTGTATGTACTAAGAAGATTACTTTATACGGTATTGACTTTCCTTGCATTCCACCGAGTCTTTGATATTTCTCTGTAACTGTCAACCATTGGTTGCAATCATCTATGTCTATTGCATGTTGCTGCGCATTAGAACACAATTTCCTGATTCCTAAACAATATGATTAATGAAAGATTTGGGAAGTTCCATTATGAACAAAACACGCGCTTTGCAAAACGCTAACAGAATTTTCTTTCGTCTGCCAAAATGTAATCAATGTTCACGTAATCGCATAAGCCAATCACAGTTCTCGATTAATGCACATACTACTAATTAGGTAAAAAGTGTTAATAGGCAGCCCGGGTCTAGATTGAAGTGAAACGAGTCACATGCATCGAAAATAAACGTTTTAAAGGGGGTAACAAAAAATGAACTGACACAGAAATACCATGACGAGAGTTCTTCGTCATTGCCGGTTGGTTCAAGCTGTCATTTTGATCAAGGGCTTAATTACTTATTAAAAAGTAGTCTCAGTGTAAAAGTTAAAATCAGACCTCCGGAATAGTATGCTTAATGACTATATGCACTCTCAGAAAGAACTCTACATTTTTGAGAATTCCGCGATTCATCAAGGCTACTTACTTGACAATCGTTTCGAATCTTGACCGAAAAACAAGAATCGTCACAATCTTAACGAAACTCATTTACTCCGATTCTTTTCCGGTGGTATCAGTTCATTTTCTATTCTTTTTCGTATATTTCTATCACTGAAAAGAGCCTTCCTCGCCCTTTCTACAGCGCGCCGGATGGAGAGATCGCTGGTTCGAGTAGAGCCGTAGTATTTTATTAGAAATCGTCTTTATTTTTGACGAAGTAAATTTCGTAAAAAAATAAATAAAAAAAAACCTACGAAATATTAATTCGGAGCATTCAACAGGCGTTAGTTTCTTTAAAAACGAACGTGCATTTCAAACAGTGTAATATCCACAAACTTATTTGTTGCAGCTTCGTCATTCGCCCCAGCCCCATTTGGAGCAAAAAAGTATTCCTCACGCGAGGTTCCATACGCATCAAGTCCCCGAGCAAAACCCCTCGGCGCTTAGGGGCCGCCAACAGAGTGCAGCAACAGGACGAGGGAAATCTTCCGGGATCGACCGACGACGGGAGCCGGGGGGACAAGAGCGGCACCGTCGTCTGAAGGAGATGCCCTTGTGAGAACAACAGAAACTGAGCTTAAACGGCTTCCGTTGGGAAGCCCACTTCACCAGGGCCGTCACACCAAAAAAAATTTGGGGGGGCTGAAACAAGAAATTTCCCAACTTAAAGATTCGAAATTCCCAACTTTACATTTGCAAAATATTTCCAGTTGCAACTGGCCGACATTTTTCATCTTTTTTATAGATTAGAGGTAGGATTAAAGGCATTAAATAACTACGATACATGTTTTTATATTGTTTTAATTCATTTCATTTATTGCAGAATACTTTATTTGAAAACGATATGTACGAAGATAATTTGTAATTTTCCTGACATAAAACTTTACATTAATTGAGAATTAATGCAAAAGCCTATATGAATTATATTTAAATGAACCTAAACTCTAAAAAAAATATATGAAAAATTTTATTTTCATTTAAGTGAACAGGAATACGTTGGATATTTTTGGTACAGATGTAGTATAGGACATTTGGCGGGCGATGTTTTTTTTGGCGTGTTTTATAAGGGCGATAAATTTATAGTTTGGCAACCCCACCTGACATTTTTGGTATATTCCGATTCTTGTGGCGACTTTCAATTTGGCAAATCTATAACGTCATAGCGCTGTTTAACGGCAATTTTTCGTCGCCAAAAACAAAATCCCGCCAAATGTCCTATACTACATCTGTTCCATATTTTTATAAATTATTTATATATTATACCGGGGATATTTTTATAAAATAATATCTACTTTTATACAGTTGGTATATTATACTAACTTTGTCTTAATATATCATTATGTACGGTCAGTGATATATAATAATGGTTACATATTCTACGCGTTGTGCCCAGGTGACCAATAAGGCTTTCTTAGTGAAAGAAAAAGTTACTATATTATTTTGAAAAAAAAATCAAATTAATACAAATTTAAAGTATTAACTTGATCACTCAAATTCAGTCTAAAAGAGGATGACAAATAAAGGGTACAAACCAATTAGGTAGAAGATTGACATAAGTTCTGCACTGTAGATGGAATAGACACAGGAATACACGATACATCGGATTGGTCTGCTGTCGCTGCAGATAAGTTCATCAGGAAAAATACAAAGACTAAAACCAACCACTTTTGGAAGAGGGACGTTTTTGAAGGCACGAAAGAGAGCATCAAAGGCCAGGCAGCGGATGTACAGGAGCAAAACTCTAAATATCTCTTAGTCAAGAGCGTGATCAACTTGAACTCAGGACTGCTTATATTTTGTTAACTGGAATACCTTTGTAGATGTACGAAGAAGAGTATAGAACAGTCAATAAAAAGTTCGTTCAAGAAGATAACTTTTCCTCAAATAAACCGAAACCAAATTCGTAATAAAAAAAAAATTCAGTTCTCTTCATTAATCATAAAACATCACATGTATTCCAATAAATTTTCTTCTCGATGTATTTGACTGAAAGTCTCGACATAAAGACGCCAGTTGTTACTTAACAACAAAAAAAAAAAGATCTGGAAGAAAAAGCATAGTAGAAATATTCAATTCCCAGGGATTCATAAAAAAAATAATAGCATATGTGACGTAATGACCAATCATTGCAATCCCAGACAGGATGCATAAAGTGTGCACTGAGAAAAAGCAACAAGGTGCTTGAAAAAGAAGAATATCTGTAAAAACATTTGCTTGATAACCTTGGTGTTTTCGCTTTCATTTGTTAAAAATATTAATTTTCTTCAAACATATATTTTCCCAATTCGGTTATTTTCAAACCCCGAAATTCCCAACTCGGGTATTTTCAAATCCTGAAATTCCCAACTTTTTGGGTTTCCAAATTATTGGGGGGGTCGGACTCCCCCCCAAACCCCCCCGGCGCGACGTGCCTGCACTTCACTTGAAGGCCAAATGTCTGAAACCACATTCCAGCAATAGATTATAAAGCGTAGTGGCTGTGTCGATGACTGTCGAGAATATCTTAAAGAAATCTAACACAATGTGGTTTGGTGATGACTTTCATTATTTTGTAGCATTTGGATAATTCTGTTAAAAATGGCTGACTTAGAAATACTTGACTTAGGCTGATTTTAATGCAATGATGATTTTGAATTATTTCTATGTACTTATGGAAATGTTTTTTTAAACCAGATTTAAGTTTATTTTTAGAGAAAACATTGTTTCTTTTTATGAATATTTAAAAAAATTTTTAAAGCCGAATTATGTTTTATTTTTAAAGCAGACTATTGTTTTGTTTTTTAAAGCATATGTGGTTTGTTAATAATGTTTCTTTTAAACATATATTTAAAAAAAATTGTAAATTTGTTTTGGGAAATTAATTTTAAAAGCAAGTGTTATGCAACTTGAAGACTAATTTTGAACACACACCAATGTAAACACTACAGCCAGTCACAGAAAGCTGTCGAGTGAGCAACAGTATAATTTCCCCTATGTCACTGGAGATGGATGGCTTTACACCACTACTCGCCGTTGAGGAAAAACAGTTATATCCAATGGATACGGTGCGACAGAAAGTTAACCAAACGAAAGCCCCTTTAGGACTAACGCTGTTGAATTATGGCATGCAGTTAATTATGACATTAATTTCATAATGACATGCAGTTTTAATATGAACTAAGGATGTAAAAGACTTAACAACGCTAAAAAAATAAGGAAATCAAAAATAGATATAATCGAAGACTTGAAATCGACAACATTCTTCAACTTTTAAACAGAAATGGAAGCATGTCAATAACACAGTTGAATGCATGGCTAACAAATACATTGGAAACTTTTGAAGTGCCGAAACAATTATCGAGCGCCGCATCGAACAAAGAAAGAGTATTTATTTACATTATGTGCCTTTCACTATCAACTACAAATGGACTCGCGTTTCAACAACATAGTCAAGCATGTATAAATAGTTAGTCCCGCAATGATATGCAAAACAAAATAATAACTAGATGATTCAAAAGAAGATAAGACTATCCCAAGATCAGTAGTTTAGAAACAACCCTATGCCTCAAGAATGATTAAACTTTTTTTTGCATAAATTTGGTTCTAAAAAATGAACATTTTAGGTTAATGATAGAACAAATGCAACGTCCTACCGGAAGGAGATACTGCCGGTAGGAGTTGCCTTCACATTCGTACAGAGGGTTTTCCTTCCTTTTGGAAGAACGGCCGGTACTACCGCCCACAACAATCCAAGATGACACGGAAAAAAAAGTTAAAAAATTCCAAATGTAAATTTTTTTACGAGAATTTGAAAATTCGGAAGTTTACTACTACACTTGCAAAACCCACATTGTGTGGTCCTCCAAGTATTGCTGGCAAAACTGACGTTCTTTCCGCATGAATACAAAACAAACGTCCTGCTGGCAGGATGCAGTGATTGGTGGGTGCGGCCATGCACCAAAAGTGCTTCCGGAAAATCCTTCTGGCAGGACTTTGGCATGCACGTTCTATCATGAAAGATGCTTACTCAAGAAAAGACATATGTAAAAGAAGTAGTATACCATAACAAATTAATGAAAAATATATTGAAAAAGCTGCACAGCCATGGGGAGGGTAGCAAATGCCCAAACCTATGCATGTTGGAGTGAGTTTTAATCCTAGAACCATATGCAAGTTTTACATATCCTACCATTCACTTCACATTGGTTATGTAACATGGTTAGCGTTCTAGGTTTAAAGTGGTTTAGGTGAATATTTAACGGGGATTGTTTTATACACTTAAATCTAAATACAGTGTCTGCTGAAAAATCCATTGCATTTACATTTTGAAATTCCATTAAAACAACATTCAGACTATGGAATTGACCACTAAACGATATTTTAAAATGCTCAGTATACTTCACATTTTCATCTTTTTTAGCTGATAGAGTATTAAGAGTTTTGACTTTTCATATATACTTATACACACATATCTATATTTGTTACATGTTCATGTAAATACTCCTATTTCCATTGTACAGTGTAAACTGCACTGATTTCTACATTCAACCTTCGAATGCACTGCGTAAAAGTGGATTATATCTTTCTTTTATGCAAACTTTCGAACTTAAACTAGAATGCAGGTTTGAACTATTTTCCTTGAATCTTCAAAAATATTTACGCCCTTTGTACAAATATACCCTTTGTCTATCATTATCACAATTTGCTTAGGCCTTATTCTACACGGTCGTTTTTGACGCTTGTTAGCTTTTGAAAATGCCCCTCTAATTAGTCAATACAAACCACGTGATTTGTATTCACCATTCATAATGAGAGTTAAAAGCGACCATGTAGATTGGGCCTTAGACGTAAGTTTACCCATAGTGATTAGTATGCAACTATATTTCGCAGGTAGATAAATGGGTTTCACTATTGAATTACAGTATATGCGCCAACTGGCGATATTTTTTAATTATAATAAACTATCCAGTAGTTCTTGTCATTCAAAATGGTGGCATATCCATCATTCCAAATATAAATGCTTTCTGACCGTGGTTGTAAATAGCAAAATAAATGATAGTTGACTGGACAATCGCCTATTTTGCAACAAATTGTTTCAAATAAGAGCATTAGCAACATTCACTGGTTTAGAGGGGCAAATAGCTGTTGAACGAAAATATTGTCAGTTCCCAAGCAATTACGATGTTTGATTTTTGTTAAAATGGATGTAGTTAACACTGCCTCAAGTGCAGTACGTGCTCGAGAGATAGGAGAGCGGTCTCGGGTTAAATGACGACACGCTTGCGAATGGACATACAATTTTAAGATTAATGATATCGTGCAATTAAAAAATATTTTACATGCTGGTCTTAAAAATAGTGAAATTATACCTACTTTCTGATGTACATTAATTTACAAATAACTTTTAATGAAATTATAAGTTATTTATCAACCTAAATGTCTTAAGTATATGTTGATCGAACTCCTAAAATTTTTTAAACCATCGGTGCTATGAATTTTTTTTACCACATAAACTAAAACTTGGTGACAAAAATAGCTATATGCATAGATATAGGCTTAATAAGGAGCTTTTATATAAAGTATCTAAATGTGTTTCATTTTTAATGTTTTAAATATAGAAATTCAGTAAAATAAAACCTTAATATCTATTCTTAACATATATATTTTAAAATACAAAAACTTTAGGTTACACTGAAAAATTCAAATAGACCACACCATTACTGCTAATTATTCACTATTTTGCTATATAATTTAGTAGAATCTTTAGAAATGGAAAAATTTATCTATAACAGATAAACTTCTACTAGTTTAAACAAGAACTTATGGTAACTTTTAGTATTTGTACTTCTACCACAAATTTCCAATGTCACTTAGTCCCCCCCCCCTCCCCACCCCGTAGCGTATTTACAAATATATTAATTTAAATACAGTTTAAAGTTATCAGTAGACCGCAGGTGCCAAAAATATATATAAAAAAAAACCTGTGTTAAACTTGCGATCCTCAACTTTACATCACCTATGCCAGGAACTGAATCCTTATATTCAATTTTTATTTTCCAAATTTAATTTGTCACACAAAAATATATCTTGCTAAAATTTATTCATAAGACATTATTTTAACAAATTATAATTATTGACAAAAATGTATGCTTAAGTTAAATGTTTATGCAAATCTAAACTAAGCTCAATTAAAAAATATATATTTTAAGCTTTGGATTACTTGTCTAAAATCCCACTTCAAATTTTTTAAACAAACCTTATATACATTTAATAAATATGAGCGACTGATTTTGCTTTATTTTTTATAAAATTAACCAATTATTCAAAATACCTTCGAGCAAAATCAAAACTGAATAACACCAAATCTCTCAAAGCAATATTAAAAACCTTTCAATCCACTCAAAAATCTGCAAGTGCATTTTACATCCTTTGGAAGATAGGCGATAGAAAAGTTAGCGAAATCTTTTTGCTGTTTTCTGCAAGTTGAGAAATAATTGATGCATTGGTTTGCTTTTGCAATTATCAAAAGGTTAGAAAAAAAAATATTTTAAACAATTTGGTTAAAATAAAATGCTTGAAAAAAAAGTTTTCAATTCAATCTTAATAAAATATAGTTTCTCAATTCGTTTTTAGATATCTTCAGACACTAGAGTCTTGTACAATTCTTTTAGATGTTACAACTAGTTTACTAGGAAAGGCTTCAGCGGACCAATTTCCACTTTTATGAACTAACATGAAAAGCTTACTTTCCTCAGTACATTTCCTAAATATCAGTACTCTTGCGTTGGGAAATGGGAATTTTCTACATTTCTTTTTTATTTATCACCATTAATGTAATGTAGACAGTTATCCATTTACATAAGCCTGAAACGTAAAATAACTTTTGAAGTTCTTCGTGAGCTTTAATGTACATTTCCATAACGTGTGGCTTTTTTTCCTCCCGATTTCCCTGTTCATTATTTACCTGTGTAAAACAAACATCAATGTGTAAAGTATCCTTTGAAGTGTTGACTGTGATGAATATACGCCTTTCCTGAAAATTAAATTTTTCTATTTCGAGAAATTGTCTTGTGGATTTATTTTGCACATACAAATAGGTTTTATCCCAAGGGTAGATTTGGGATTTTTGGTATAAATGAGGAGCACGCATGCTAAAACCAAACATGCCAATATATATATATATATATATATATATATAAGCATTGAATTTTACAAAAAGAAAAGAACATCCGTTTTTGCAACAACAATCGTAGCACTCCAAAAACATCTCTTCGAAAAATATCCCTTTCATTTTGAAACTTGAAAGTCCGGACGTCCATAGAAATGCTACATTTAACAAACGTTTTTGCGGTTTCCTGCGTTTAGAGATGAGATTGACATATTTGTTTATGCTTGGATGCTCCTCAAATATTCATTCATTCATTCAAAAAAAAAAAAAGACTGGAGCAAAATCGAAACTTCTTTTTTTCCATCTGATTTCCATAAAAGATTGGTTTTGGGGTACCAGGTTTGGCAACCGTTAGTGTGGTAATAGAATACCCATTGGTTAAACCAAATGTGATTAAAACTGTTTAAGGTTAAATTTTATTAAAACTAGTAGAAGGAACCTCATTGCGGAAATTGCAGCTACATATTTTTTTTAAAGTTTCTTTATTCAAAACTTCAGTGATTATGAAATTCTTAGTCTTAACTGTAAGTAAAAAATTAATAGAAATTTTCAAAAAGGTTAAAACAAATAATTATGATATGCTACACCTACTCAGAATAATTTTACCACAGATTCTTACTAAAATAGAAATAAACATATGACACACATTCTGTGAATTTCTTAAAAGCTTGTATATTTCAGAGTATTTTTCATGTGTCATAAACCTGTTTAAAATCTCCGACTTGGGACAAAAAGGACTCGTGTCATAATTGACAGTTTTGAGAAAAATGGCTTCCTTCCACGTTTGAGGCAGCTCAGCCTTGTTGCTGTGTGATGGAAATTACGGAATGCTTTTGATTCAAAGGGGTTAGAGAAGTCCCGACGACATTGGTTTCCATTCCATTTAGAAGTCTAAAATTGATTGAAAATAGTATTTTTTTTAATTGTCATTGGTTCTTCTTATTCCAAGCCATAGAATTAATAATAACACCCAAAAGTTTCAATCTCTTACGCATTTATATAGTAATGCAAAAACATTTAAAATAATTTTGACAGTAGTTTGAAATCTTGTAAAAAATACATTGAGAAATAAATATTCTGCAAAAAATATTGCACTTGTACTTACAATCTAGTAGGATACTTGCTAAATGCTGATTGATTACAGATTAAAGTCTGAACAGAAAAGTAAAACTTTAGAATAAAATTTTATTTTTTGTCATTCAATTCAGTGGCTCCATGGGAGCCATACGAGTATGTACAGAAATATACACAAGCCACTGTGTTGTGGAGTTTTATTCAAGATGAGTTTTGTGCCCGAGAAATTCCAGGTCTCAAAGCTGTCATGGAAATCAGAATTGCTTCCTATGAAAGAACAAAACAATGGAATGTAAGAAAAAAAATCAATATTTTTCAAAATTCACTGGCTGGAAAAATTAAAGGAACAACCATAAGCTCACAATATTTTTTTCCAAGACGAAAATTTCACTCAATGCTTGATATAATTATTAAACCATAATTCAGGGGTGTTGTCTGGCTTCATGCCTTTTGGAGAAAGTAAAATTGAAATTTGGAGCAGTAAAAATGCAATTTGGAGCAGTTAAAATTGAAATTTGGATCAGCGATAAGGCGTTTTGGAGCAGCTAAAATTGAAATTTTGGACCAGATAAAATTTAACGCACAATAAAGCTTTTGGGTGCAGCTAAATTTCAAAACTCTCATGTAATCCATGAATTAGGATGCAACCCCAGAACACCAATTCCTCTAGATCATATCCTATTGATAAAAATTTCAATGTACACAAAGGTTTTTATCATGGAGGTAAACAACATTTCATTAACTAAAAAAAAAAAAAAAATGCACAATTTTTAATGTAACAACATGATGCACTTCAAAAGTAAAAGCTTAATATTGCACTGAAATTAGAGTAAATGTAGTCAGGGAACAAAAACGAAACACCTCTGGTTTCTCGGACACTATTTCTTGTAGAGTTAAACTTAATATACCATTTGGTCAGGAATAAAGTTTACTACACATTGATAAACCAAAAATTTGCATAGCTAAAAATTTGCTATCTTCATATTAAAATCTGCACCAACTTCAAAATTTACAATAGCAAAACCAAATTTTGACTCAATATTTAGAATCTACAATAAAATTTATCTTTGGATATCAATTTGCAAGTCTGTTGGTCAAATAGTTTTTTAATTATGAATTTCGAAAGTTTAGAACTCGTAACATTAAATGAATTACTTAAACTTTTAATCATCTCTCAAAATAACAATTTTATTAAGCTTATAATTTTATTTGTGCTACTTTGAAACGACCCAAGCAAAATACACTAACTTTCATTACTTATATGTATATTTTTTAATTTTATTTAAGTTAGGATATTAATATGCATAAAATTTCTGAATAGCAACCATGCTATATTTTGATAGTAATGGATTCAGAAAAACATTTTACATGCATATCTGAAATTTCGTAATTTTCCTCCTTGTAGTTTTTTTTGCTATATTAAAATGTGCATCAAATGATCATTTCAGGGGTCATACATAAATTTAAAATCAACAGTACTTAAAAGATATCTTCAACAATTTTGCAAATTAAAAGCGATGTGATCGCATTGACATAAAATTTTTAATTCTTATACGCCAGTGGGGGGTGCATGGGAGTTGTGAACATAAAATATGACCCAGTCCTATTGTCCTGATGCCTTTTGAGGTTATGTCAGGCTCAGGTGTTGTCCTCGTCATTTGACCATGTTTCAAAAATACGGAGCATCGCTCACGGGTCTTTCCTATGATACAGACCCCGAACCATCGCCAATAGCCTACTGTGTAGCTCCAGTGCGACGTTATTTCAACCAAACAAACAATGAACCAGTCGAGAAAACAATGAGCTAGTTTTAAATTTTCAATAAGTAGGGTGGCACTTGTTTCCGCTTGTCACCCCTAATCTGCTTTATTTTGCTATTACTTGAATATTAGCTATTGTAAGGTTTTCGGAACACAACACCATATGTGGCTATATTTAAAAACTGATTTTTTTATAGGTGCAAAAATGTTGTGCACTTTGAAGTGCTGTAAACATTGTTAAAAATCTTGATTCTGATTCTTTATTCAATACAAAAAAAAACGTATGTGCATATTTTTGTTTTTTAAATGAGTTTTAAAAGTATTAAAATACTTTTGGAACACCCTGCATAACCTAAGACAAGCACAATCTTCTGGAAAAAAATAAGTAATTACATAACCTCAATTCAAACTGAAGGTTTAAGTATAACATTTACAATATTTAATTTAAATTTAAAAACTATGCATTGATAGGACCCTAATTAAAATATTTGTTAAAAAAAAATTTACATCTGAATTTTAAAATTAAAGTAAATCATTGGTATATGTATTTTAAACCTGGAATAAATAATGTTTTTCAAGATATATTCTATATTATATTCCTTGTGCTAAAAACACGAATAAATAAAAGTAGAAGCCAAACCACCTCCGTTCTGATCGTCCTGGAGCCTTGTGAAGGGCAGGTGTTGATGTAGTAGTCGAACATGCTGTCTGCGTCTTTCACTTCGATGGACTCGTCTGCCTCCAGGCAACTTTCGATGCCTTTCAGTCCACCAAACACGATCAAAAGGTGCCTGTAATATACGTTATTTCCATTAGTTGTTTTTTTCGATTATTATTATTTTAATATTATTAAAAATTGAGATTTGCAGTTACCATTACATTTTTGTAATAAAAGGTTATACAAGGTGCCACAAGTAAATATTACAGAGTCTAAGCATGAATTGGTTATTATCAAAAAGTTTCTGCTGATGCCTTTAATTGGTTTTTTAAATGGTCTTCGTAATTAATGCTATATGGCAAGGATTTTATTAAACCTTTTTCATCACATCTTTAAAAATTGACATCTACTAGTTATCCAAGCAGATGTCAATTTTTAAAGATGTGATGAAAAAGGTTTAATAAAATCACTTTCAAATTCATGCTTTAAAAAACTTGTGGTATTGTAGTATAAACTAAAATTGTAATAAATAGATTTTTTTAGAAAAAATTACAACCTAAAATTCATCTTTTAAATATATCATATAAAAGTATACTTACAAACAATTTAGACATGTTTCCTAAAGAGAGAAATTATGTTATGTTTATAAATGTTACAGCTATTATTTTATACCTAGTGATTGTCGATGTCCTTTGAGAATTGACAGTCATTGAACAATTTAAATGTTTTTATTCTTAATTTTTTCCCAGAATGTTAAATCATGTTTGGCAATGGTTAGTTAAGAAATCTGATGTAATATTACAATATCGACCTGAAAGTCTTCATGGAAATTGACAGGGAATTTTTGTATACAAGATCGTATATTTTGATTTCTCGGATAGGGACCAGATTTTGGTTGGGGAACTTACAAAGGAAAAATCTAACGAATAGGGTTCCAGCAGAAAAGAGCCAGATGATTTTTTAGACTAATAAAATTGTATTTTGGAAAAAATTCAGGGAGGAGATTTCTAAGTTAGGCATAGTTTAAATTGCGATCGATTAGCCAGGGTTGTGGAGGACGGAAAAGCAGGAATTAAAAAGGCAGGAGAAGCCTTTTTCACATGAAGGTTTGGTGAAAAACATTTCAAGATCGTATTATTTGACCTTTGACCTTGAATTCCCAAAAAACTTATTTCTCAATTTTTACTATATTTTTTCTCTGAATACTACAACATCTTAACTACATGTATACCAATTTTCAAAGTGGGATGACAATGGGATCACACACAAAAAAAATATTAGGAACAAAATGTTGCACTGTTGACAGTGAACTGCAGTGTATTCTGCTTCACCTATATCAAAACTTGAATAAGTTACCAATAGTATATTGTGTGTTTTTTGTTTCTAATTTTTTTTTGTGATCCCATTGTTAAGTCTACAGCCATATAAATCCTGTTGGATATACTATCATTGAAAACAAATCACAGCAATTGTAGATGTGGGAAAGAACCAGACAGCTCCAGTTTTCAAAACTGTTTAGGAAGAACGAAAAACATTTCTTGCACAGCATAATACAAAAGTACAGCTCTTTTCTATTATATCTCTATAGCCATTGTTTAGAGCTGTTTCGTTCGTGCACCAATCCAGAGGATTTTTTTTCTTTATAGAAATAAGCGAAAAAGTATAAATCACAAAAAATTGGAGTGGTCTGGTTCTTTCACACACGTCTTCAAATGTGCTTACTTAAACTTGGGCAACACCACCGAATCCACATTTTGCCCCTTGTCGGAGGTGCCAATTGCGAGGTCGTATCCTCCCTTGTAGGGCGACTCCGAAAAGACCCGGCCTAGTCCCTTGGCCAGTCGCACGTTGTAGCCCCAGTATGTCTTCTCGCTCCTGCATGGAGCGGAGGGCGAGACGGCGGTGCCCGTGTAGTGCTTCTTATCTACGCAAGAGATGGACAATTGCAGAGTTAGGCAGGGATAAGATTATTCCAAAAAGCAAAAATTTGAGTGAATTATACTTGAAAAATGTTTAAGTAATAAAACATTTGAAAATTTTACATACCAAACAAAAAATCTATATTGAGGAAATAATTTAATGCATGTTTAGTATAAAACAAACTTGGCAATTGAATAATTTATTTCAGAAACCAGATAAGTGTACTTCTTTTAATTTTTGGGAAACAAAGAAAAGCATTGTGTCTTTGATATAAATATAAATTTTGGCTTAAAAAGGCATCAGTTAACATCTTCTTAAAGTGGATGTTGCTTGTAATTAAATTTTTATTAATTCCTTACTTTTAAATATTAAAAAAAAATTGCAATTGCCATATTTCTGCAATAAAAATATGCTTCCATATGAGATTCTGATTCCTTAATTTTTGTTTTCAACAGACCATTCAATTTTGCATTCACACTCAACATGCTATATCTAATGTTGCTAGTCCGGTTTCTGCAGTAACCACAATATTCACAATGAAAAAATAACCTATAAAATAGAATTGTAGTTGACAGGATTGTGTACAAAAATAAGTTTTTACCATAGAGACAGGACAGATTCCATTAAAAAAACAATTAACTTTTTTTTTACAGTTGATGGGTTTCTGCAATAAATTATTCAATTACTTTTCAATATTATTTTAATCATGTGAAAATGTAAATAGCTGTATCAACCTATTTAGTACTAAAAATATCACAAAGGATTACACAAAATTATA
The DNA here is from genome assembly GCA_963932185.1 of Troglohyphantes excavatus. Lineage (NCBI taxonomy): Eukaryota > Metazoa > Arthropoda > Arachnida > Araneae > Linyphiidae > Troglohyphantes > Troglohyphantes excavatus. Next base: position 72,613,837 of record OZ010671.1, on the reverse strand, counting down.
TTTCTTAATCGACTGAAAAGCATGCCAACCGAAACCGCCAAAGTGTGCTAAAAGGAGAGACATTATCAATTTGACTGTTATATATATTTTTTTTATGTATACTAGCGCAAGATATCTATTCAAATTCAGATATTTGAAAAATTATTTTCATTGGTGGATGTTTCACGTGGTCACATTTAGAAAAAAATATTCGGTTACCCGGCATTTAGATATCCAGAATTCTCAATTAACCGGACATTAAAAAACATATATATATATTGGCTGATTTTTAAAATGATTTTTTTTTGGTTAAATAGAGAAAAATCCACTTTTTTAATTTTTTTTTTTAATGTGGATGATATATATTTGGAAATATTGATTAACCAGACTTTTTTGAACAATTTATGATTTCAAAATACTTTCATTTTTAAATAAAGATTGTACAGCAGTGGTCTTTCGTTAATCACCATTTATTAGCATGGATGGCTATACAATATTTTATATTTATTATAACTTTTTAAAATTCGTGCCAATTTACAAAAAACATATATAAATTTTGGTGCCAATTTAAAAAAGTTAGCACATTTTTCCTGCTTTAAAAAAGATTTTTGTGATAATGAAAAAATATTTAGATTAGATAGATAAATTGATTGATTTGGCCAGTGATTACACAGTGTTCACTCTAGGCGTTTTTTGAAGGGTGGTCCACCTGCCCTTTTTAAATCTTAATAGTGCCCTCATGAACTTTTTTGGAAAAATGCTGCCCCTTTTTTAAAAAATGTCGCCCCTCTTGCCCTTTTCAGTCAAGCACGTGTCCTTGCTTCCTTCAAAAAAGGCATTGATTTTAACATTTTAAGTGTAAATCGGAATTATGACAACAGAAAAACAAACTTCTTTATAACTATGCGTGTCAATTGCGATTAATCCATGGTAATTTCAAGCAAGGGACATTCTATTGGTTGGCTGTGTCCGTATATGTCATACAAAGGTGTTATTTATCCGTGTACTTTTTGAAAAAGATGATGGTTTGGGGCAAGGCTACCAGGTTAGTAATTTTGAACAAGACAACTCAATGAGGAACAGTACAACAAAGACAACACCTGAGCTGGTACTCACGCACGCAGAACAGGCGTGAGGATGTTTGGATCACAACGGAATTTTCCTTCACATGGCGGATTACTTTTGGAATACGTTCCCACCCTAACCTTTTTTTGTTAAGTGCCCTTTTAAGTACAAGAAGTGTCTTTCAAAAACGGGATGCCCTTTTCCTGCCGATAGTGCCCTGCCCCTTTTTATTTCTAGAGTGAACACTGGAGTACATATAGAGTACAGAGTTATTTAACCTATACATCCAGACGAGTTCAATTTAAAATCGAAAATATTTATTATTTTCAGACAGGCAAACTTAACAAGAGTTGGCTTTGAGGAGAATTATATTTGATTACTGAGAGTTTTATTCTCATAAATGTAAGATTATTGAACGACTTTAAAACATAAAAAGGAATACTCATCAAGTGACTTTAAAACATAAAAAGGAATACTCATCAAGTGACTTTAAAACATAAAAAGGAATACTCATCAAGTGACTTTAAAACATAAAAAGGAATACTCATCAAGTGACTTTAAAACATAAAAAGGAATACTCATCAAGTGACTTTAAAACATAAAAAGGAATACTCATCAAGTGACTTTAAAACATAAAAAGGAATACTCATCAAGTGACTTTAAAACATAAAAAGGAATACTCATCAAGTGACTTTAAAACATAAAAAGGAATACTCATCAAGTGACTTTAAAACATAAAAAGGAATACTCATCAAGTGATCAGGCAAAGAATCCGGGAAAACTTTTTCTTTTATTGATTCTCGAAGACGAAAACAGTTTCTAATTGAATATGCTTATGCTATCGCTGGTGAATTCAGGTTGGAGGTAAAGTTTGCAGGGGTCAGAAGAAATAAATGAAAGTTGTTCGATCGCAATGAAGAACTATGAAACAGGGACAGGTAACATTATAGTGACGTGATCGGAAGAACTTGAGGAAAGGATTCTAGATTTTGACGACATCTTAGGCATGAAGATGAAAAATCAAACTTGGAATATCACAGACTCGATGAAGATTGCCGATACTCGGAACCAGAAGGGAAGTGTCTGGCCACAAGCATGAAAAAGATTCGGGAAACTGTTAGGGCAGTACCAACTCAATGAGGACAGCAGACAGGAGATACAATCTTTCAGAAATCAGACCAGGAAAAATAAGCTGTAAATACTAACAGCAGAGACAGGTTCATGAAGTATGCAAAGAAGGAGTCTCTTCACAATAGCTCATTCAATTAGATATCAAGTTCTTTACAAGGAATCCATTACATAGGCACTCAACCTTTTCTTTTTTTAAAGAATACACTGTTTAACAAGAGAAGATATAGGGCACAATAGTTGGAACACAATTATTATTGAAGAACGACAAATAAAGATTCTTCAGAAGATGATGTGCATGGCTTTACCATTCTGTCAACACACACAAGTTTAAGCTGCGACAAGATTTAGATTTCATATATATATTAGATACGATAAAAAATGGCTCGCTTCGCAAGCTTGAAAGACAATGGCTACATTGCAATGTGAAAAATGTTAAGTGATCTGACGAAATGGTGCGAGACGCACTTTTTATAAACTCTTCTTATCAAAAGTTGAAGGGAGCAGGACACACCAAAATAAAAGATCCAATGAATTCTCTGGTGAAAATACGTCCCAAATTGAATTAAAAACTACTATGAAAGGCCTAGCAACAGCATAAAAACCCCAACTGTCTAACTGAGTGAGTCAAACAGCAGATGTCCGGAGACGGCGTGGCTAAGAGGAGAGACGCCGTTTTTAAAAGAAAACGCCAACAAAATACAAAAAAAAAAAAATTACTATAAATAGATTTTATAGACAAGAGCGTGGAAGATACATGCAGAATATATTGATAACAACTTGTGTCGAAGAACTGGAATATTGAAAGCGCACGAGGGTTGTTTAATTAAAAGAAGGACCAAAGGAGAAACGAAGGTGCGTGTGTGAATTAATAAAACAGGAAATGGAATTCAGTCAAAATTTGGATGTGGCAGACACAGGAAAAAAAGAAAGTAAATAATTTAAAATTTGAATTAAAGTCGAAATAAAATGGGGACACTGCGACAGGTGTTACGTGAAATTAAAATCCACGCAACAATTATTTTACTTTTAGCACGTGTGTGTTCCAATTTAAACTTTGCCGAGTTTCAGTTTACTTATGTTTAACTTTTTTAAAAAGAAATTGCTTGGCTCTTGTAAAAAGTAAAGTACTTAAACAGTTTGAAAGTCGAACATTTTCATCATGCAATACTAAAAGAATTACAGAGTAAAGTAATAACTACAAGTAAAATAGAACACCCCTGTTCAAGAATTGAGGAAATTCAACTTTGAGCTGTTATTCACATTACTCATAAATTTCGAATAGTAGTGTGCATTTAACCTACAGTTACTGATATTCATGGGACTTTTAATACTTACGCATAAGAATATGTTTGACATTGAAAATAATTAAAAGTACACAAAAGAGCACTTAAACTGAACCAAAAATGAACAATAGTAAATAATCAAAATAAAATTGAACTTGATGGAGGTTCGATTCTGATTTCACCACGGTTCTTTCATTAAGTTGGTGAAATAACCAAAGCAGCAAAATAATACATATAAAAATTTAGGATTAAGCTACACAAGCTACTTTTGGTCTTAAATTTCTTTAAATAATGTTTATCTTAAAAATTGAATTTGCTGTTGAGCCAATTCAATGACTGGTATGACAACCAGATGCACAGTATAGTACATTTATATTTGTAATTTTTAAAGTTTTCAAAATTGTTTTATGAATTTTTTTTATAATACTCAAATGAATAACCTATTATAATAATTGACCTTTTCAAATGTGTTCAGCTAAATTTGTAGGTAGTAAGTAAAACCTATGCATCAATACAATTCACCCAAAATTTATTTTCTATTTCACTATATATTTTTTAAAAATTGCATAGACAATTTTTCAATAAATTCTAACACCACAATTTTAGACAGGAAATGAGGGCAACAAGTGTATTATTGTAAGTGAACTTACGAGTTTGTTCTTCGTCTAATTTAACTGTAACTCTAACATTTTCCTCCAAAATCTTATCAATAACAGCCAGCTAAAATAGAGAAGCAAATTATATATTTCATATAAAAATATCTTAAGCTACACCAATTTTTTTTATCAAAAATAAAAATTTATCATGTTTTTAATTTTTCAATCTGATTAAACATTAAAAATGCTCAAAATATATAATTAAATATATCAACTATTTATTCAAGAATTTAAACTGTATGTGTCAAAGTCCTACCTACTTGTTTTTTCATACATAAAAATGAAACCAAACTGGATTTTTTCTTCTAGAAGACATTTTATTAATTTAAACCAAGGACTTGCTTAATAAAATATTTAAAAAAAAGGATAACCAAGTTTAAGAAAACTGCACTAAAAATCCCATGTCACTTAAATAATATATATTGTCACAAATTAAAATATTTATGACAATTTTTATCTTTAAAATATTTTGATTTTATCTTAATTTGTTCGTTGTAAATATCTCCAGATCAAAGCATGTCACATAAAAATCTGGAAAAATATTTACGTCGGAAACGAAAGTCTGATGAGTTTATTGGCACTGTCTGTCACTTATTTTTAGCTTTAGGACAATTAGAATGGGCCCTAGAGAAAAAGAGTCCATACTCAATGATTTATTTTGAGTTTTGACTAGACAGATAACATGGCTGATGACAGGATGGTTGAGAACGTTTTCATTATTTTATAACTTAAGGATATTTCCGAATGTTATTTAATTTTTTCATAAGGATTTTATGAGTTTTACTGAAATAAATTGCAATTTCTCTTGGGGGGTCTAGGGGAAATTTTCCCCTCCAAGTCTAATACTGTTAAGTCACTTCTAGACAAGTCAAGTGTATATTTTTCTTAATTACGCACTCTGTATTATGAGAGTAGGGTGCAGGATTGCTAATTTAAACTGAAATCGTATTTTGCAAAGTTCATTTTGATGCCTTGGCGGACTGCCCCCTTGTACTTTACTTTCTCTCTATTTAAAAAAAAAGTAAGCCCTAGGGGGAAAAAGTCGGCCCTAGGGGGAATTTTCAGTTCTTTCAGTGTTATTCAGATCGTATCTCAAAATGTTAAAGTCCTAAAATTACGAAATTAAGTGAATTTGTTAAGAAATGTTTGATAAATAAGAAGAATATATTTTTGTTTCAATACTGTTATTAGTTTATAAGTTATTTAATATTAAAGTCGTCGTTGATAAAATTTCGCTTACAAGTAATTTTGTCCGTCGAGTTTCTGAAACACTATGAAGAGGAGAGATCCAATTTTTTTAGGGAGTGTACAAATAGGTTTGAACTGGAAATCCAAGTAAGCATTTTTTAAAATTCGAATTAGTTTTGGATTTATAAATTTTTTAAACCTTTGAACACGCTCCACTTTTTGAAGTTTTTTCGCCCTCATTTTTGAAACGTGATTTCTAAATTGCTATAAGTCATTTAAAATTACATATTTTCTTATTAAAAAAAATATATTAATGTTCGTTAAAACTTCATCTTTCCGATGTTATAAAGATTATAGTTCTATCTTTACAATTAAATTAGATGTGGTCAATTAAGTTAGGTATAAAAAATAGTGAAGAAAGGAAAAATGTCGGATATTTCGAGAAAATTTTAATTTGCGAATTTTTGTCTCATTGTTCCGCTTGCATCCTAAAAAGTAAATGTCCTAAAATTATGAAATTATGCCAGTTTATTAAGAAATGTTTGGGTAATAAGATGAATATTTTTGTTTTTCAATACGATCAGTATATTAGACGTTATTTTATGTTAAATTCATGATTTTAGAACATTTTGAAAATAATTCATACATTTTTGTATACTTGTCTTCCAATTTTCAACAAAAAAATAAATAAAAAATTAGGGGTATAGATTAAACTATTGGCTACAAATGATCCAGAGCGTTTGTCAAATTTCGATTTAGTTTTGTAGTTATAAATTTTTAAATAATTGACGAAATGTCTGAAATAATCGTCAATTTTACGCGTAAAATTTTAAGTGATAAATTAAAACTGCTCTAAGTAGTTCAAAAATATACTTTTTTCCCGTTAAAAAAATATAGTTATATTCGTAAAATCTTCCTTTCTTGAATGGTATCAATACTGAAATTCTATCTTAAAAAATAAATTAGATGTAACTATTTATGTGAAGTACTATAATTATTATTAAAAGATATTTCGGAGCAAAATGCCAAAGTTGGCAAAATGCCAACATGTATGTAAATCTAAATCCTGTAGCTTATTATATATTTTAACGGGAAATTATTATTAACGCCAATTCTCAATAATCTTACTTTATATAAATAAAAGTTGGCCAATTATTTAAGATTGGCGAGTTTATGCTACTGTTTGTTTACACATGTTTCGCTTTTCAATGAGTAGAAACAATTGCGTTGAAGCAGTTGAGATTTTCCAGTTATCCAGGGGGGGGGGGGGGGGGGGGGGCTGTAAACTTTTATACCTTAAAAGTTGGGAATTTCGAGTTTTAAAAATCCCTGAGTTGGGAAAATTTATGCCTCAGGAAAGTTAATATTATTAGCAAATGAAAGCGATGGAAGACTAGAAATTGCCCAGCTTGTATTAAGATGAAACTTAAATTAGACCTCAAAACAGAACACTGCATTGGAACATGTGTGCAATAAATCAATACTTTCGAGATAACTGTTTAATATTACCTATAAAAAAGATGACAAATGTCTATAAGTTGGAACTGGGAATTTTTTAGCACTGTTGCGTTTTGAATTTCGAATCGTTAAGTGTGGTCTGGTTAATAAACGTCGCACTAGAGCTGCACATTGAACTACTGGCGTTGGTTCGAACAAAGCGTCCTTGATTGGTTATTGGTACGTATTTACTTACTACATCAAGGACGCTTTGGTTCGAGGCCTTTCTTGAAGAATAGACCCGGGAACGATGTCTCATATTTTTAACAATTGTCAGATAACGAGGACAACACTAGAGTTGGTACCTGACGTCCTTAAGTTGGGAATTTTGAATCGTTCACTTTCGGAATTTCGGATCGTTAAGTTGGGAAATTTCTTGTCTCAACATCCCAAAAATAAATTTGTGTGACGGCACTGCCAGCAATAATTTATATAACTAAAAAAAGTATTGTTGTTAGGACACATTGTCATTGTCTACAGTGTATGAAGCCGGTATTGTTTGCGAAGCAAACTATAGAGGATTGCGTAGCAATCCTCCGGGGGTTGGTGAAGCGTTAGCGGAGCAGGGGGCGGAGCCCCCTAGTAATTTAAAAAATAATAAAGTTAAGAGTTTAGTTTAAGCATGATATTAAAGCATAAAATGACCTCTTTCAAGCCAATGTACACAAATGAGCCTTTTCCAGCTTTCACCGGCTTGTTGATGACCGTCCCTTCTCGAAACCTGCTCTTGTCGTCCACTCTGAGGTGGTGCGGAAGATCGAGTGGATTCAAGAGTCCTGTGAAATAGAAAACACAATTCAAAAATATTTTTATAAGAATTTAGAGTTGTACACAATGCAGAAATCTCAACTCTTTTAACAACAAATTTACATAAAATTTTGCATAAAACATGAGCTGGTTCTAAATGTCAAAAGTGACTTAATTAAAAAATAAAGTGATCCGTGTTGTTTAATGTTCATTTTATAGATGCCAATGCAAGCTTAAACATGCGTGGCATTGTGCAGCTTTAATACAAAGTTAACTAAAAAAACATACTGGAATATCTCATCAAATACATTCAGGCTTCTCCCTGCAGCTTTGTGGGCCTGCTTGGTTTATATTGAAAACATACATTAATACTAGGGATGAGCCGGATAGTGGTTTTGCCGGATACCGGATATCCGGCGCACATTACAAACCAGATATCGGATATCCGAACTAGATTTTGCCGGATATCCGGCAGTTTTTTTTTTATGAAATTATCGGCTCATACACACTAAAAAAACGAAAAAATTACATAAAAAAAAACTTTTCATTGCTATAAACTTTTTGGAGGGTCATAACTTTAAAAAAGTTACTTCAAGTAATTCCAACAAAAATTATGCTTCTAGATGAATTACAACTTTTTGGAGGGTCATAACTTTAAAAAAGTTACTTCAAGTAATTCCAACAAAAATTATGCTTCTAGATGAATTACAACTTGTATAATCATGTTTTTAAAAAAACATGATAATTAGCATTTGACTTAATTCAGTTTTTTTTATAATGTATCGTGATTTTTAAAGTGTTTTCATACATGAAAAAAACTAGAGTTTTAAATTTATAATTTAAAAAAAAATGTTCAAGTGTGTACATACACCTTAACAGTTCTTTAATAAACTGTTCATATTTATACAGATTTTGAAATGGCCAGATCTGAATTGTACAATGAGTTTGAAAATGTAATTTTGAAATATTTCCAAATTGCTGATTTAAATTGTGCTATACTTAAAATGCTGAAACTAACTTTTAGACTGGAGAATAAAACAATTTCTAATATATAATGAACAGAGAGGTAGCTATGCACTCTACACACCACCACCTATGTGAATTGTTCAAACTCGAAGATACTCCATGGTGTGTTTCGAATGTTTGCAGCATATCTTCCTTGCTATCTATTCTCTGTGACTCGCCGCCTCTGAGTCTGAAACGCACTCCTTACCCACCTGAATAGCCCGAGAAAAATTCAAGGGAGAATCTGCACACTGTGAATACATTGGTAGAAATTTCAGGAAAATACTTAAAGCAAAAACAACGATAATTGATCGCCCCTAAAAAAATCTTTGATGCGTTACTCATCCGGTTATCTGGCTTGGTAAATCGGATATCCGGCACTTTACTTCCGGATATTGGATAGTTACCGCATAGTTAAAAATCAGCCGGATACCCGTTTCATCCCTAATTAATACTAATTATCCATGTTTCATAATCAACTAAACAAATGAACTTTCCTCTCTATTCGGTGAGAAGTGGTTTACGCTGAATAAAGTTTGGGTTAGAGCGGTTTGCACTTGGAGTGTTCATGATTTAGAACACATGAATCGGCAGATTCATTAGTGTAAGGTCTAAAAAGATTTTTTTAAAAAGATTATTCCGCACTTATACTGAACAAATCGATGTATCCGCAGATACACGGTTGTCACACTTTAACAGTAACATGTTATCTTCTTAACAACTTATCAGAAAAAGTTTTAAAACGCGCACCAGTTAATGCAAAAGTCAATTCCAGATATTTCATACAAGATCAAAGACAAAATTGTGGAATAAGTGCTATAACATCTACAATACCATTATTTAAGGTAACATTTAAGCTTATTTCTAAAACAAGTTGCTTTAAATTTATTTAGTTTCTGGGTAACCGATTAATATTTATAGTTTACACTAATTGAAAAAAAAAGTGTTTTAGTTAAGGATATACACAGAAGACATGAAATAGCCAAACTTCCAAATTGCCAAGAAAATAAAAAAAATATGGATGTAACTGTTGCTATTAAGTCCATTTTTAAATAACTGATAATTATCGGATATCCTTAAACAAAGTGCCGGATATCTGATTACCATGCTGGATATCCAGATGCATGTAGCGCTGCAGATTATTTTTTTTGGCAATTAGTTTTCTTTGGTTCTCACTTTCAGTATTTTCCTGAAAATACTACTAATGTATTTTGCAGATTCTCTCCTGAATTTTTCCTCAGGCTATTCAGGTAGGTAAGGAGAGAAGTGATAACATCCTCATTAAAACCTGACCAGGTACGTTTCAGACACGGTGGGTCACAGAGAACAGAGAGTGAGGAAGGCATGCTGCAGACATTCGGAACAAGCCACCAGCTATCTTGGAGTACCTTCGTGTTTGAACAACCCACGTGGGTGGTGGTGTGTAGAGGGCATACTAACTGTATCTCTGTTTGTTATACATTAGAAATTGTTTTATTCTCCAGTCTAGTAAGAGCTAGTTTTAGCATTTAAATATAGTGCAATTTAGAAATATTTCAAAATTATATTTTCAAACAAATCATACAGTACAACTGCGGCCGTTTAAAAATCAGTATGAACGGGAACAGTTTATGAACTGTTAAAAGAGGGTCTTTTCGTAGAAAAATAACAGCCGGATATCCAATATGGACATACGAAAAACAACTATCAGGTTTATCCTTAAAAAAATATGAACTGTTCAAATAAATAGTTATCGGCCATTTCATATCATTTAACTAAATAATCAATTTATTTTTAAGGGTAGGGATAGTTACATTAAATATTGTTAGTAAAGAAGTCACTCACCAGCATACTCTAAGTCTTTGTGAATAGGAAAATAATATTTCCGAAGATACTGCGGACATTCGAGAAATTGCAAAATCTTTATCAGCTGCATACAGCCATGATTCTTTTTGTACAGTTTTAAGTGTTGCTCATCCTCCAAACTATCAAAGAGAGGAAAAGAAACCAATTAATTTTGATTATCATATATTTCACTAAAAATATTTATACTAACAAACAATATTGTACACATCAGAGGTAAGAACATTGGTTCCTAAGGGATGACTATTACGGATGAACAGGATGAAAAGCTTTTTCCAGTTCGGAATATTTCCTTCTCTAAAATATTTTTGAGAGGGCACACTCTTGCTGGCATAGTTCGCATGTCCAATGACTTTTTCTCTTGCTTTTAAAATTGACGATGGGCTATTGCTTTGAAATTCCATATTTCTTGGAGATTTCTGTCTTGCTTAAAATTTTCTTGTCTACTTCTTTTAATATTTTCTTTTTTACCTCAACAGATAAACGTGTTTCTGCAACTGCAACAAACTGAAATTCTTTAATCAAACTCCCACTCCACTAACGGAATTTTACATATTGAGATGTCCAGATGAAACTAAGCCAGCCACAGCACTAAATCTTACAACAAAGCACCTCTCTCCTTGCTTGACATTGACAAATGCTTATTGAACATAGGGGAGGGGTCAAGATTGACGTTAACAGTTTCACTCTCCAATCACATGCATACTACCCACTTGCTGTTGGGCACTCATTTTTCTCAAAATACCTTGAAATATTTGCATGTGTTGCTTCGTAATTCCCGAATGAAAAGACCTTTTAAACCTTGTCTGAGGTCAGATGAATTATGAGTTATGAAAATGAGTTTGCAAAAAAAGAGATTTTCATAATTTTAGTTAATAAATGGGAATTAAAAATATTGTTATGCCTATGAGACCATGTTCAGGATCAGATACTAGTTCGAAAAATCGTGAGTGTTCGTAAATACAAGAGTTTACTGTATTTAGTACTTGTCAGTGAAAATCAACATTTAGTAAATACCCATACTTAAGTTTTAAAAGAAAGCACTCACTTTTCAAATGAGGTTTCACTGAAAACGACAATTTCATTCACATTGAAAACTGCAGCTGCACGGGCAATCTGCAATGGAAAGGATGAGGTTAAGGATGCAATCAACAAAATTGAATTGAATTACACTGAATTTGCATTATATAACACAAAGCAAATTGGGTAGAGTTAAATATATAAATTATATTTCCCCGCCTCTATCTAAAATAGATGTAATAACGATTAAAAATTGAAGAAGGCAAAAATCACCTCCAGAAATCTAAGTTATAAAGAATTATTTTTTGTACTAAAACAATTTTATTTACTGTTGTGTATTGTGAGCATTTGGTCAAAGAAGACACAGATACTTTACCAACATTTATCACTTACTTACACTATACTTTATATAAAATATCTATCCAAAATAGTTTGGTGAGTATTTCTATTTTTTTCAAAATCAATTATATTTTCCAAATGCACGATTGCTTGAAATGTCTCTGATGTTTTAATTTCCGGCCAAGAATTAAGAATATGTGGCAATTACATATTTGCTAAAGGTTCTTCAAAATCCGTAGTTTTGAGAGGAAAACAAAATTTTGAGTTGTGAGGAAACTTCGAGTTATCGAAAATAAGGGCGAAAAACTTCGAATTAAACAGATCTAATTACATTAAGTAATGAAGGTGCATTGAAATCAATTTTTTTCGAGTTATCGCGAGTCTACTGTATCTTTAATACTCCTTATACAATTGCCATTTCAATACGTTTTGGATTTCGCTATTTAGATTTCATTTGTGTGATTCTTGCAATAGATATACAAAATATTTAATGTGTAATTTATCAGAAATTTGAGGTCTTGTAAAAAAATTAGTCTTTGTAATACATAATTGTAAAACATTTGAAAAAAAATTAACTTAAGCTTGAAATTTTCAGAAATAAATATATTTTGATGATCTCATGTACTTAAGATATGTTACTTAATAATAAAATAGTTGCAGGACTGGTCGACGACTCAACAAACCTCCCCTAAATATTTTTGCAATCGATAAATTCGTCAAAAGTAGCTTCCTTAGTATAAGTAAATACGATTTTAAACCATCAATTTTCCAGAAAATAGACGACTTTACATAAATAATTGCGATTAATATTCTAATAGGATATGCAAATAAAATGGTCCCTCATTCTCCCCAATAAAATCAAAAACTTCCAACATTAATTTTACGCTTTGCGATGAGTCAGTCATATTTCAAAACGCTGTCATATGGTTTGATTATTTTTATTCTGAAAAGTGAAGGATGGTGCTTCAATCTTTTTGCTGACAATAAATCTTAATGATGTGTTTGTATTTTTGAATTATTATTTCATGGTGTTTATAATATATAGGTCATTAAAAAAGCATATAGTTATACTTACAAGAAATTTATATTGAAATGGTGAATGCTTGTGTAATCCATTTTTAATTATATAATTTTCTTGATAGAAGCTTGTAATTTTTAAAATTTTCACAAAAGTTTTAAGCTACTCCATCTATAAAAGTTGTTATTCAGACTCTTGGAAATGGCATTCCTTTAATGCTTAGTAAGGGGATGTTAGAATATTGTGTAAAATTATTAAGTTTTATGTACTTATGCAAAACATCTTGCGACTAATCAACTTTTAAAATGTTATTATTATTATTTTTTTTGGTGATGGGGGGGGGGGGGGGGGGGGAAGGGGGAGAGAGTATAACAAAATTTGTGGAGGGTGACTGCCCACATCAAACGCTTGCTTGTGCCTAAAAAGTTTCTTGAACAGCTCCTGATCATTGGTAACTTTTTTAAAATCAGATAATTTTTAAAAAAGTTGTCTCAGCTTCTAAGACAACAAGAATTACCTTCAATTTATTTAATATACATTTTTATAAATGGTGAATTCAGGTGGTAACGGAAGGCCAGTTTGTACAACAACTAATGGTTACAATTAAAAAAATATATTTTATTTAAAATAACTTAGGTAGATTTTTATACACTTGAAATGCAAAATCTAAAATTTAGAAATTAATAACTTTTTTTTTAAATTTTAGAAATTTACGGAAGAACGTTTTTTGGAAGCGGTATACTACACTTACATCTTTTTATTAAAAATTCAGCTAAACCGTAAAAGAAAAAAATCTAGAAAAATTAGAACACTTAAAAAGGAAAGTTGAATTATTATAAATTGCAGTGCAGTTTTTAAAAATGAACCCTTAAGCACTTTTCAAATGAACCCTTGTTATCAATTTTTTTATGGCTTTCTGATTGTCTTTGTTCCATCACTCTCCTTTAAATGTGTTACATTTTGTTCATTAGTATTTATATATTTGGTAACAAACCAAACTGAAGTCTAAGCTTGCGAACTTTTGATAATGATACATTAATATTTTCATACATATATATATATTCTTCTTGAAATTATGCATGCACGTCACTTAACGTCCTCATAAGAAATCGCTTTTAAACTTTCTGATTTTTCTTATTTTGTGTCTTTATTTCAGAAACAACCCATATAGTAAATGAATAGAAAAGAAGTATCATTTTTAATTGAAACTCAATGTATTTGTGACATATTAAATTAGCAGGAGAGGGTGTTAAGAAAGAACATATATTTACTATATATATAATATTTATGTGTTTGAATTTCAATAATAACTGAAAATTGGTTTGTTTAATTGTGGAGATCCTAAAAGTTGAGTCAAAATAAGCTCGCACAAAAATGTCCTACCATTACCATATTGATGTCCTTCGGTTACCATTAAAAAACTTCTAAATTAAAAACAAAATAAAATTTTAACTGTTTCTAAATAATAAGTTTCATAAGTATGCTTTGTACAAAAATTCATTCAGTTGCAGACCTAATGGTTTCTTAGTGAGGTGGTTGAAATATAGTATTTTGGTAACGGAAGGACATTTTTTTTCAAAAAAAATTAATAGAAAGCTTAACTACATAAAGTATGAAAGTTAACCTAATTATTTTATTTTGAAAAGGGATTTTAGTCGAGTAACAAAATGTACCTGTAGATTTTCAGCCCTGAAAAAATATTAAGTAAATAAGTGACTTTGACCTTGATTTTATAAAAGCCATTGCATTAATTCAAAAAAATATGTTTAGATTAAAAAAGTTCATATATTTTTGAAAAAAAAAATGGTATATGACAAATGACTCAACATAAAATTTTAAATGCCATGGCAACAATTTTTTTCATTTTTCTTGACAATAACAGGTTTTCTCTTTATTACATGCTTTTATTTAACTCACACTGTCTGGTGTGATGTGTCCTCAAATCTTGTAACTCAATTTAAACCCACTTCTAATTGTCATAAAAATTTGAAACTTAGCATGCATACGTAATCCCGGTGACAATACAATAATTAGCCATAAAATTGTTAATTACTAATTAATTCTAATTAATAATGAATTTTCTTTAAAATCGACCAATCTGGCGAAAGCCAGACTCGAACTCATGATCTACAAAAATGACATCAGATGAATGCACGAAAAATTATGCGCAATGATCTGGTTTTGCTTCAACAGAAAAGCTTTCCGTCGCCATTTTGAATATTTTTAAACCAAATGATAGATGTTTATAGTAATAGTTTCTTCTTCAATTTTATTATTGACAGAACTGTCCGCTATTAAACAATTTTGGTTTTGTAAAGCACATTACTAAACTCTGATAGGTTATAACTTCGGAGGCAGGCCCGTAGACAGGGTGGGGACCGACGGGACAAACCCCCCCCCCCCGAAATTGTGTGATACTTTTTTTCAACACTCACTCCTCTTCCCCCTTCTTTTCCTTCATGTCCTTTTTTTTCTTCCTTGAATCAAAGAAAACTATTTACTTATAGTGCCTAATACCACCGATGGTGTAGAACTATAAAAATTAACTATGACGTCACAGCCAATCAGATTCTAATTTTCTACATCGGCTGGGAGTGTTCTGAACGGAAGTGAGCTGAACCACGTCTGTGGCTGAACTCTTGATTCTTTCGGCACTGAACTATAAATTGTAACTTCTGAAACGCTTATAACCAGTTCCTTCAATGGTCGTGGTTGAAACAATACTGTACCCCAACTAATTTTTTAAAGGGATTTTGTGGATTTTTTTCTTCTCAAATCGTTATAGAAATGTTAAATGTGTTCAAACATTTTATATTTTCTACATATAGAATCAATTTGCGTATCTCCAAAACTATAGTTTTTTTTGTTGCTACTTATCCACTTTATTGGTTAAAATGGATTTCATAAGAATAAGCATTTAAAATGTGTTTTAATGTAAAATTTAAAAAAAAAATTGCCAAAACACTACAATTCGGCATATTTTAGCATGAACAGTATCTGTAATATAGAGGTAGAAACTGCATCAAATAGTTTTGAAAATTGTTTAGATACGATGCGAAAATTATAAAATAAAAGATTGTCTTCGTGTTGTCGTAACAAAGGAAATTAAACCGTCACCCATAACACCCCCCGAAAAAAAATCCTGGCTACGGCCTTGTTCGGAGGAGTTAAAAGTAGAAGGATTTATAGGAAAAAAATTAATTTGTGTAACAACAAACAAGTGAGTTACCTATTCATTTAATTTGCATATAGCGATGTTTATTGCATTAGTTTAATTTTTATGATATATATAGATGAAATAATTTTATTCGTTGAGAAAACGACAATAAGTTAAAAAAAATTATAGTAAATTCCTAGTGTACGGTGCCTCGTTGTCACCAAGTCCAAAAATTGGCGCCAAGGTTAAAATGACGTTTTTTTCTTGGCGACAAATCAAAATGGCGGTTTGGTTTGATTTGGTTAATTAACGTCTCACTAGAGCTGCACAGTGGGCTATTGGTGACGGTTCGGTGCCTATCTCGAAGGAAATCCATATCGGGAACGAATGCCTCGTATTTTTGAACCATGGGCAGTTGACGAAAAATGGCGGACATTACGTTGATCTGGGAAGTCGATCATGGTGCTTACAGGCGATCCTTCGGACAGTTGTTTGGGGCATTTCGATGGCACTTTTAAGTGCTCACGCGTTCCGCACGCTTAAAAGATGTGCGGAACATGATCGGAGGGCGTTTTTGGTAACTCGAATGACAAGTGTTCCTGCTCATTCCTCCAAACATTAGCTATGAAACCGTCCAAACCATAGAAATCACTGATGCAATTCGCAATCTCAAAATAAAAAATGCCCCAGGAAAAGAGGGAATCACCAATAAGATGATGAAAAACCTTCCACCCAACTGCATTGCATATTTCATACTCCTTTCTATTATTGACAGAACTGTCCGCTATTAAACAATTTTGGTTTTGTAAAGCACATTACTAAACTCTGATAGGTTATAAATTCGGAGGAGTTAAAAGTAGTAATTTAACATTATGATCAAATAAAGGTAAACTGTTAAATAATTTATGTAGCATGTTAGTAAGTGGAATTAATGTTTGAATAAATATATGCTATAGCCTTGAAATAATTTAAAGAGGTTTAATTATACAAAGCAATGGTAATATACATGTTTATATAACTAAAAAGCAGAAAATAAAATATATATATAAAAAAAAAACTTTTTAAAGCACATGCTTTTATCAAATGTACTAAAATGCAAAAAATAACCATTCTATACTTCTTGAAAACTGACTTTTGTAACATTACCTTTTCCTCCACTTGCCCTTTGAATTCTTTTCTCTTCAACTACTTTGAAATATGTTGAATATACTTTTGTTGGAACGGACTAAAAATAAAAGCATGGGGCACTCACACATGATATCTAAAACCTTAATGTCTTTATCATCTTGAAATGTTAAATAATTCTTAATAAATCTTAAATATAATATCAATAATAAGCGCCCCACGCTTTTATTTTTAGTCAGTTCCAACAAAAGTATATTCAACATATTTCAAAGTAGTTGAAGAGAAAAAAATTCAAGGGGCAAGTGGAGGAAAACTAATGTTACAAAAGTCAGTTTTCAAGAAGTATAGAATGGTTATTTTTTGCATTTTAGTACATTTGATAAAAGCATGTGCTTTAAAAAGTTTTTTTTTATATATATATTTTATTACAGACAACTCTGAACGTAAATCGCAATGGCAACCCCCTCTACTTATATTTAGATTACAGCCAACATTGCTTTGGCATGAATCAACACCAAATTTTTTATGTGTTCATGAGATTGCATTTGCAGATACACTCACAATTGTTCAACAAAAGGGGGCCCCAAAGAATCTTCTGGAACACACACACACATAAAATAAAATTCTTATTTTTAACGCAAAACTTTGCTTATTTTGTGTTGTCTCTTTGTTGGAGAAACTCAACAATTCAATCTTTTGTTTCTAATGTGTCTGCAAAGGGATGAAAGAAACAGTGGTTAGGAAAAATAATTCCTGCAGTCAATATCGAATGGGGTTGTGAAATAAAACACTGTTACATATTATCGAGATCAGCAGTCTTCTTATGCTCCCTCCAAACAAGAACCCAACAAACTTTTGTATTTAGTAAGTTTTTTCACTAAGCCAAAATATATAACAAGAAAACAGGATGTAATAAATGCTTAATCTCACAACTCACCTGCCCAGCCAAGTAGGTTTTCAGCTCCGGTGACTGTGCATTATCGAGAATGGAGCCTGGCACGGCCATGCTGAGGGTGAAGTTCACTTCCCTGTCGGTCCCCTTTGTGGAATCCTGTCCCTTTTCTCCGTTCTTCTCTTTGGATTCCATCTGTTTCCTCTTCTTCTTTTCAAATTTTTCCTCCTTCCACTTCTTGTGGTCTTCTTTTTCTGGTACATAAATTCACTTTTGAGTAAGTTGAAGTGACAAACAATGGATTAGAGAAATATCATATTATATTTTCCCATAGACCATATTATTAATTTCAAGTAAAACAAATGCATTAACATCGTGTTGACGTACACTAGGAAAATGCATACTTTACAGCAGTTCTATTCGAAAAGAATAACTCTGAATGTCAATTTATCATATAACAATTTGTTATACACTTTAAAAATAATAAAAATCTTACAAAAAATACAAGTGCATACTTTAAAAACTTCTATTCGAAAAGTATAATTCTTGGCTAATCTGCTTAACCTGGTCATCCCGATTTTTTGCCAAATCTGGCAACCCTGTGGGTTAGAATTTCCGATTTTCTCGCCAAATAAGTTTTTTTTGCCAAATATGGTGGCCATGCAAAGGTTTTCAGACGATCTCGCTGAATTTAGCGATTTTTTCAATCTTGACCTATGGTTACCATAAATTGAGGAAATGATCCTTTGAACACCATACTTTTTCATTTTTCTGCGTTCACCAAGTGCAGAATTTTAATTTTTATCCCCGAGGTCCTTTCTGCCTGATGTGTGGGGATTATGGCTGATAGTAATCTCGTACGTGTATCTGAGGTGAATAAAAGATTGAGGACGAGGGAGATGGTGTGACTTGTGATATGTATGATAATATTGGAAATTTGGAGTTTTTATTTAAGATGGAAGTGTGGGAAAATAGACATGGGGAGGCAACATTGTTCGAACGGTGTATGGATGCGGTTTGATTGCTATTGAATATATCCTAAATGTATGAAATTGCATAAAAGAAATTAAGTGAGTGATGGTCATGAATGGAAGTGTGCATATAAAACGAAAGATTGCGTGCATGATTGCAGAAGGAGTGTACAAAAAGGTTTAAAGTTTAGCCAGAGTAAGCTTGACATTAAGAAAGGTACGATTGCTACGTATATCAGGCGTTCTGGGTCGTGCGGGACAGAGCATCCAAGGGAATGTTAAAGAAATGTATACTTTGTTAAAAATTAAATCACTTTGGGAACACCAGGGGTTTGTTGTTATTTCGACTCAGCAACATTTTGGAAAGCCATCATCTAGGCCAAATTTAACCAATTCTTATTTTCAATTCATCCCACACAATAACCACGTCACTCTTGAACAAATCATGGAAATTCCTATGCTCGGAAGTCACGTGACCTTCTAAACCAATCCCTCAATTTCCTATCATGTTATATTTATAAACAATCATCAATTCCCACATTGAGAAGTGAATCGCCCAAAAAAATCCCCAAGAACTACCTGCTTACGATTAGAAATCCCCACCAGCAATTGCTCTGTTAAACTGCTCTACTCAAGTCGCATGGTGGATTTGAACAGAAGGCAAACATTTATTTAAGTTGACACAATTTAAAATAATTGGTCTAAAAAGTATCAAATATCGGTTTAGAGTATGCAATTTTTAAATAACAATTTAATAACTTACTTTTTTGCTTCCATTCTTTCCAACCCATTCCCTGAAACACAGAAAAGAAAAATCATAAAAAGTAAACATGAAAACTAATTTCCAGAATCGGCTGCAAATAATCCAATATGTAATAAACTTGAAAACTTACTACTTTCAGTCCGTTAATTATACCATTCTGCAACGAACTATAGTTTCCATTCTTCTTTATAACTTTTTCTTTCTCCATGGTGAATATTATTGTATAAGTTTATAAACTTTTGCGTAACTTCAACGTGCTAGCTGCTAGATAAATAGAATAATTGATTTATTGATTGTAAAAATGTTGAGATCTTTGCTCGCCAGAAACGATTGCTTTATCTCATTATTTCTATCGGGAGAAAAAAGAAAAAGGGATGAGAAAAGGTTTAATTTTCGAAAATTAAAGAGTTTCACGTGACGTATCAACATGGTAACTTACTAGTAGTTTCGATTACTTCACTACAGCAGACAACTTCAAGGATAGTGGAGACTATAAATAGTGTGCTCGTTTTTCGCTTTTTGAAAGTGGGCAAGGAAAGCAAATTTTTGACGTAATTATTGCTCCGCCTTACTATGGGTTTTTGATCATTCTCATTGGCTGTGTGTTTCAAGCATTGCTACTTAGGTTCGATCCCCGATTGGGTAACAACTGGGGATTTAATTTTTAATTGCAAAATAATGTAAATATCTGTAAATAATTGTGTTCAGGTAGCTTCACTACTAATCCGTCCTTGTTTTGTTATGTCCGAGTATTTTACTTGATTGAAATTGTAACTCATATAATATGTCCAATACAAATGCATTGACATGATGGTTCCGACCCCCATTTTAATCTTTCAAAATTCATGGAAATGCGCTCGTGGCAGCTAATATTATTTTAATACGCTTTATTTATTAAACAACTCTTTTGCAATTTTTACATACTAAATACAATCCTTAAAACATAATTTAAACTCTTAAAATTTAGCAAATTCTAAATAAAATTAGCGGATATCACTTTTAAATAGTTCACAAAAAAAAACGAATAGATGGCAGCACGTCACGAACCATTGGTTCAAATTGGCTGCAATTAATTTCGAGAAATTTTAATAACTAAACCACTTTGCAAATCGATTCAAATTGTTTTTTGAAGCATATTTTAACTGTTTTCTTTTAAATAAATTCATGATTGGTTACAAAGAAGAATTCTTGTTAAATTAAGTTTGCTCTGTAGACTCTAAAACGACTGTACAAACGAGAGCATTAGACACGCCCACAGAAGGCGAAGGTAAGGGTCACTATGACGTCAAAAATTTGCTTTCTCCGCCTTCCGTCAGACAGCGTGAGAACGAGCATACCTTATATATATAGTCTTCACTACCCTTGAGTCAACTTTGCTTTTGTTTGTTTAGTCGCTATACGGTTGCAAATATGGGAAAGTTTGTTTATAATATTTCTTTTTTCCAAATTAATAATATTTTTATTTCATATATGAATAAATTTAAGTACATAAATACTTATATTATACTTGTATATAATTTGAATTACAACAAAATGAGGAAAAATACTTTTATTTCAACACAAAAATACTTGATAAACGATTAGTACAATCTATCTCAGTCTCTGACTGATCACGAGATCTCCAGATGCAAAAGATCTAGAGTGCTGAAATTTAGAACACAGATTCATCTTGGGCCCTAGGGGAGCACTAACAAAGGATTTTTAAAAATTCGAACTCGAACTGCCAAAATAACGATTTTTAAAAAACCTTCCCATAGAATGCAAAGTATAAAATTGAAACAATGGAATATTTTAATATTACGTAACCTATGAGGAGCATTCTGATTAGCTGATGACTAAATATCGCCAAATAAATAAAAAATATCGCCAACTGAATAAAAATATCGCCGAATTAATAAAAACATCGCCAAAATAATAAAAAATGTCGCAAAATTAATTAGAAATTCACCAAATTAATAAAAAATTTCGCCAAATGATTAAAATATCGCCAAATGAACTAAAATATGATCATTTATGTAAAAATAACAAAAAAATGGCAAAATTGTCAAAAAATGATAAAATATATGTCAAAATGGTGAATATATGATTGGATGATGGGATATTCCGTACTACAACAACTATGGAAATTAAATTTGACATGGAGGTACACTTTAAGCTAAAATTGCTCACTAAGAAATGATTTTCAAAAATTCGAACTCTAACTGCCAAAAGTAAAAATTTTTGCCACTTATCCACTGACTCATCACTAATTCTCTAATATTCGGTATATCCAGGAAGATGAAATTTGACAGAGTTTTTACTTATATCTTATATAGAAAAAGTAAGCTATTGGGTACAAGCCACACTGCACCGTAGTAATTGGTTCATGAACACTTTGAACCCTACTTGGTAGGAAGGTCAGACGTAGAGTGTGTAAATGGTCAATCTGGTTGATGGCTTCTACACAAAGTTACGTCATTTTTCTACACAATGTTATGTCATTTATCCACGAAAGCTGACTTCCCGTAGAATTATTGGGGTGGAAGCGCATACTGCCTGTCACCAAGGGTGGCATTTCTCTTAATGCGGTATAAAGATCAGAGGGAAAATGGGTTAACAAACTACCTGATCGACGCGACTCACTTTCCTATACGACGGTAGGTCATTTATCGTCCATAGCACGATTCCCCTGGACGTAATGAGAACGAAATCGTCTCCAGTTAAGGGCGACATTCCCTTCACGGGGTACAAATGTCAGCAGGCGGAATGGGTTTATAATAGGGTTGGTCGATGCGGCCTACCTTTCTTTATACTATGGTATCCATATAAGAGGAGTTATGTGGGTGGAATCGAAAACTGTTGTTGTGAACTCCTCCCCCACGTGGAACAAGTGTCAGAGGGGGAATGGATTTGCGTCCATCGTCTGTAGTAGTCTATAGATGATAAGGTTTCGATTTTTTAAAAAAAAAAATCAGTTATGGCAATTCAGTAAAAAATTTGGCTCTTATTATTTTTTATTTTAAAAAGTTCAATATTAAAGAAGTGCGAAGTCAAAATCCGAAAAAAGTGCTGGGGAACCATT